>NW_024121366.1:926786-1265701 GCF_016745375.1 Pimephales promelas | reverse complement strand
TTTATCTAAATTGGTGTGGACATGTTGTTTTGCTCAGTGATGACAACAAGGGTCTTTGTAATTGTTAACAAACTAAAATGAATTGGATTTGCACCTATCTTTTATGTTTCTTTATTTTCAGTATTTTCTCAAGTTGCACTTTTTTTTAACTCATTCTTAGCCTTTGTGCCATTTATTCGGCTGCAAGGTGTTTGGAAATAAAAATAAATTCAATAACAATTGTGTCATTTTTAATTTGCTTATTCATTCACTTGCTTCATGTAAAAAAAATATCTATATATCTGTATAAAAACAAACAAACCATCAGAAAAGAAAACGCTCATGATGAAAAATCTTTTGCTATTGCATAACATGCATGGGTCAGTTTGGTATATTGCTGGAACAGTTTAGGAGGACCACCAAGATTCATCTGCAGTTATTACCTCCTGTGGTTACAGATGGGAATATATAACTATGTGATGTTGTCATGACAATAGTTGAGCAGTTCCTGAAGGAATATTTACACACTGGAAGCCAACTCATTTACAGAAAGCATACAAGTCATACATGAACTCCATGTCTTTGCTTATTTCAATGTATAAAAAAGAAAAAGTGGGCTATGAACTAAGTGTTGAGTGTATACAAAAAAAAATAATAACCTGTGGAGAATTATAGGAAAATTCTAAAAACATTAAAGTAGAATATAAAGTTATTATCTAACTGATTATGGCTAACGTTTTTTTTTTTTTTTTTTAATAATGTGGAAATATTATTAGGTATTCATCTCTCTGGTGGTTTTATGTGAGAAACATGAGGTTTGGTGAGTTAATTGTACAAAACGTGCCTAGATTGCCTCATTACTTTACTAATATTGTAATATTGGTGTAAAATGTTTGTATTTACAGGGCCCGGTGCAAAACCTTTAAAATATTGCTTGTATGGGTGATATTTCGAAAGATTTTCTTAAGTTAAAATAGTGTTTGCAACCAGCTGAAGCATGTCTACCATAAAGCAATTACACTGTAATTGTCAGAACAAAAAGATAACTTACATGGTCTAAAATGGAAGACTGATAAATGTGTAAAAAAAGAGTTGTAAGCAAATTAAATGCGTGAGGCGGTAAAATCCTGAGTTTAGTGAACTTTAAACCAATAATTAGTGTAACAGCTTCATCTGCTGGTTATACGGAGTATCGCATCATTTACACAGATTACGTAGCTGGCATCTGACAGAGGTCAGTCTCACAAAACAGTTTTTGTTTTAAAAGACAGTAATTTTGATTTACCTTATCACACACTTCCCGCCAGAAATGTCGGTAATATTAATATCCAAGTCTAAGGTCCAAGCACAGCCAGTTCGTTGTGTATGACGTAAGCCATTTCAGTCGGCCAAATCAGATTTGAACCAATCACAAAGTCGGAGCGGTTTGCGTAGCCAATCGCAGCGCAGCACTGTGACTCACCATACATGGACAGCCATCACCATATAAGGAAACATCGACTCGCTTTATATGGAGGAAAGTAGATCTTTGGGTGAACGTCTTCGTGAGTTAAATTCATTAAATAAGCGCGGAATCATTCTTTACACCCCCCCAAAAAACATTAAAATCTCCATAAAGCCAAACTTTTGTAATTTACGTGTTCGACGTGAAATATCAAGCGTGATATCGACGTTGCTGTTGGTAACTAGTTCTGGTCGCGGAGGTACATTGTGTGGTCGCGATTCGTCGTTTCCAAATGTGGCGTAAGTTCAGTTGAGGTTTGATTGATGGACTGTAGGCGGAAACTATACGTTGTAAACTTTGTACGATGGTCGTAACGGCTAGTTTTGAAAGGTGTATTTTGGTAGTTTACAAGACGTCTTTCGTGCAGAAATCAAATTAAGGATAGCTCGCGTTTAGTTCTAGTTGTATGCTTATTTGAGCTAATGTTTCTTAGCCTAGCATATGCAGGGTAAGTTCGGTAACGTTATCAAGTGAAGAGATCGGCTGGGTTTGATCGGCTAACTCTTAACACCTACCGCAGACTGCAGTGGTGCTGCTAGCGGGTCGGGGGTTCGGAGATGTTGGGGGGAAACGGGAAGGCCAGGGGGGCTGGACGCTCAGGTAACGGCACAGGCTTGACCCATCTACAGGTGGGCACCACATCTGGGGCTTTAGGGGCGGTGAACTCCTCCATAAACCTGCCCGATGGGGGCAGATACGACGACAGGCCGTCGGTCGAGGCAGTGCTCAGCGGCTCTGATGGAGACTCGGACTCCGGGGATGATGAAGAGAGTCCCGTGCTGGACAGGAGAGGAGTGAAGCGGGAGAGGAGCGAGATGGAGGTCGGGGGATCCTCGGGAGCTATCGCTGCTCTGTCGGCGGGGTATGGAGGAGTTTCCAGCGGGGTGGCGGGTGCAAAACCCGGCAAGAAAACGCGAGGACGGGTTAAAATTAAGATGGAGTTTATTGACAACAAGCTGAGGAGATACACGACCTTCAGTAAGAGAAAGACTGGCATTATGAAGAAGGTACGTTCAACCAGAACATGTACGACACCAATATTACTAGTGCTAACCCACTATGCTAATACTGGTACTACAACTGGTGCTCTACTAATACAACTATTAATCACTACTAGTATTAATATTACTATACTGATTGTTATACTGTAGGAATACTAGTATTAATTGCATTATATTGATTATAATGTCATTACTGATTATAATACTGTAGAATTTTCACTACTAGTACTAATCAACTTATAATAGCACAGTTACTGACCCTAGTACCATTATACTATTTAATTGTATCCTGGTAATGTATCAATGTGCTGATACTAATTCTGTATCAATACTTGTACTAACTACAATTTACTGACACTAGCATTGCACCATGTTACTATCAGCATCCATTATAATGATGTGATGATGACTTCTGCTAAACTATTACTCATACTAATACTGGAACCGCTATTATTGGTTATTTATTTGCCATTTATTGATACTAGTAAACTTAATTGGTAAAGTTTGGTAAAATTGGTAAAATAGTAAAGTTATTGGTACTAGTTTTCATACATATCATGTACTAATATACTGTTACTATCTCTATCACTCACACTGTATCACTGATAGTGTCTTTTAACTAATTGATGGAGCTATTGAACCATACTAGTACCATCCCATTACTAGTGCTGTAACAAGTAAATTGCTAGTACTCTAGTACCACCACTCACACTAGTATTATACTTTTACTAGCTTTGTATCTATACTGATAACCCTACTATACTGTTACTAGTTCACTTGTTCCATAAAACTATAAACTTATAACTGTACTTGTGCTTAACGGATACTAGGCCATTGGTGTTAGACTATACTGTAACGTACTGTAAAGTACTATACCAATATGACTTAACATGCTAGTACTACTACTACTTTAGTGCACTAGTTATGTAACTGTTAGGACTTTATCAACATGCTAATGTTGTTATTGCTCCATTATTGGTGCTATATGATTTTACAGATAGATAGTACTGTACCAATACTAGCACTAAATACTGATTGTGCTGTATTAATTGTATTACTAACTATACTGATACTCAAGCTATGCTGATACTAGAACCATTATACCTTTACCTTTACTAATCCTATACTACTATATTTGTGTACTCATACTACAGTAGTCAACATTTGAAGTGGATCAAAACCTTTCATCAAAGTTATACATGAATTTTGAACAATACTCGTTCTTGTCTTGTTCTGACAACTTTTTTGATCCACTTCAAATGTTGACTACTACCGTACTTTACGACTTGTGGTGCCAAACCACAAACCTAACATATGCGAGTGCCATACTGCTGTGTTGATGTAGTTCACTAACACTGGTGTTAAACTATACTGTTACAAGAACTATGCCAATACTAGTAGTTAACAAGCTAGTACATTATTTATACCCTTCTACTTTACAAGTACTAGTTCTATAGCTACTAGTTTATTCCACACCATCATATATCGCTCCTCTCTGTTACTTTCTGATGCATTCTCTGTCTCAGTTGAAGGTAGTTTCCTCATCTGTTCTGACTCGTTTGTCATTGCCCCCTCAATTGTCATTCATTCCTGTCTCAGCAGAAATAGGCCATATGACTGATCAGGTTACCACTGCGGTAGACTTCATTAATGCATTTGCATATCTCGAGAACCGGCCTAGTTGCAGAAGTCGGGCATGGAGTGTGTACTGACAACCTGCTGTAGGTTCTCCAGGAACTGGCTTATTAGTTGCAGTTAATCCCTGCTTATAAGTTCCTTTATATCTTTTCATTGGGCTGCTGTCATCACCTCTCATCCTTCTCTCAACCTCATTACAACCACAAGAATCACAAATACAGCTGCATTGCGTCACACAATCGCAGTTGAATTTATTTGGCGCGTACACTTTGTGATGTTTATCATCACTGTTGTCCACTCAATCAAGTTTACCAGTGCTTATAAGTTAGTGTCCACTCTTTAGAATAGATGATCTTATTGTTTTCTTGCTTTCTTCTCAATTTCCAGGCTTACGAACTGTCCACCTTAACAGGGACGCAAGTTCTGCTCTTGGTTGCCAGTGAGACAGGCCACGTCTACACATTTGCCACGCGGAAACTTCAGCCCATGATCACCAGTGAGACGGGTAAAGCCCTCATCCAGACCTGCCTGAACTCCCCTGACTCTCCACCCCGGACGGACCCTTCAACAGACCAGCGGATGAGTGCCACGGGATTCGAGGAGACGGATCTCACCTACCAGGTCTCAGAGGCCGATGGTCTCACAGAGCCAAAGGTACAGCTTTACTACTACGTATTTTCAATCTACTAGGTGGTCAAAAGCAAGTTCTGTAAAATTACACTTGTTTAGAATTGTTGCTTTTGTAAGCAGTGTTCACTTAGGACGCATTTTTCTGTTCACGGTGGCAAGAATGGATCTAGCGCAATGGGTCTTGAGATCTTAAAAATGCGGTAGTGTTGTCAAAAAATTCGGTACTTCGGTACCAAGTCGGTTCTTAACATTTTTTAAACATCACGGTAGTGACGTACCAAGTCCCAAGCGCAGAGACATGGCGACCGGTGGTGCTCCTGATGTGTGTCTGTGTATATTAAACTGCAAAAAGACTATTTAAATATGAACCCTGTAGGGCTGAAACGATTCAAAAATTCCTCGAGGCAAAAAATCTGCCTCGTTAAATTCCTACGACGCGCATTTTACGCGCATGCAGGGATCTGATTGTTTCACACGGACCGTTGTTCAGGAAGCGCACCATAGTGCATGATACATTTGACTTCATAAATGGCAAAGAATGTCTAAAGTTTGGGATCATTATATGTTTATAAAGGGAGAGAACAAGATGCAATGTGTCTGCAAAGTATACCTAGCAGGGCTGCCAACTCTCACGCATTCAGCGTGAGACTCGCGCAATTGAGCCAATTCTCACCGTCACGCCATACCCCCGATTTCTCACGCTGAAGTGTCAATCCCTTCGGTCTAATGCATGAAAGATGAGTTCGTCTATAGATCTACCTGTTGAGCCACTCGTGATCGACTAGTTTTACCGCCGCATATTAATTCGCAAGTTAAAATATCCTGTAATCTAGAGCGAGCGTGCATGCGAGATGTTGAGCTCCTAACCGCGGCTCGCGCACGACGGCAGAGAGGTAAGCAAGCGCGTGCACCCATGTCTCTCTCACGCGCCAGTCAGACCAATTGCGGCATATGCTTAAACTTTTATGTAGTCACGCAACAACAATTTTAGCATACGTTCACTGTATACAGCGGGACGTGATGGAGGAACAAATATTGTGAGACACACACACACTCTGATGTTTGTCTTGAGATTACAGTTGAAAAAGTCTGATTCTTATTTATAATTATTTTATTTCCATTTTTTTTTATATATATAAATTGTACACATTTGTGTACTTGGGTTGATATTTTATATTAATTTATTTTTGTTTCCAGGTGGGTAATTTGCAGAAGGTGCATTTCTTTTTTTGTAATGTTGTATTAAGAAGACAAAACTAAGGCCAAATGGGCTTTACTATTTAAGTTTGTATTCAAAGTTTTACATGTTATGGGCTACATGTAACAGGTTTTACAGTAAATTCTTTTAACTGTATTGTTGTATAATTGTTGTTGGCACTGGCATAAACACTAAAAGGGTAAAAATTGCAATAATTAGTTGTGGAGCCAAATGTTGCAGTTGGAATAAATACCTCTATTTTTTTAAAGAAATAAAAGCCGAACACCTTATCATTTTCGTAATACATTATTTGTTTTGGTTGCTTAAAAGCACACATAAACAAATTATCCGATTACTCGATTAATCGATCGATTAAGTGCTAGATTAATCGATTACAAAAAGAATCGATAGCTGCAGCCCTAGAACCCTGCATGTTCTGCTTGTCTCTGTGCGAATGAACGGCACAGACGCGAGGTTTCATTTAACGTTACCTCACACACACAAACACATACTGTAGCACGAGTCTGTTTTCAGTCTCTGCTGCCTCACGATATGATGCCGATTCATGATTCAATTTATCTCCTGATCTCCGAGAGTCGCTTTATGAGAATTTTACCGTTTCAGTTGAGAAAAACTATCGTAAGATCATACACACACAAAAACTCAAAGGTCTTCACGGCAACCCATCAAAATAAAAGTTTGGCTTAACTTAAAGTAATTGACCGTAATAATTATATTATATTAATTATAATAACATTAATTAAAAATACTACTACTAATAATAATTATAATGTGCGCGTAGAAGGTTGCTTATTTTTCACTTGATTTTGAAAGCAATATTTCTCAATATCATCAATATTTTGGTTTAAACAGCATGTAGGCTTCAATGCTTTCATTAATTTACCGTCATAAAGAATAGTCATTGAATTGAATTAAAAAAAAAAAAAAAAAAAAAATTGCGCAGATCAGAAACTCTCCGTTTGTTCACTTAAGACGCATTGTTCACAGTAGCTGGATTACTGTACACAACAGTCTAAACATTTGTTTTGAAAGTTAGTAAAAAGCTTGATTCGGGATGCGTGGCGCAACAGATTTATGTCCAATTTGAAGTAGGAAAAAAAAAATCTAAAACATTGTAGTTGACCTCATTAATCAAGTTTAGTCTAGATTGGTCTTCTCCGACTAGTTGGTTGATGGTTTAGTTCCATCGCATAGTCCATCATTCGAGTTTCACTTTAATGGAAACCTTTTCCCATTCCTGTGTTTCTTGACCTTTGTAGGTCTCAGTTTTCCAGACTACAATAGCTCGTTTTAACGTTGAAAGAAATCAGACATGCACGACTTTCACCCAAAACCCCTTTTCCACTCTCAGTATTTATCATGCAAACACCAGTTTTGCCCACATTTAAGAACATTTGCGTCACCCCGAGCACGTCTTTGCATGGCAGCGTCTATTATTCACAATGTCCAACTCTCATTGATAAGGATTAGATGCTGTCTACATGTCCTTATATAGTCTGGTTTTCCCAGTACACTTTCTTGGCTCATGGCTGATCACATTCCGTATAAGCTGCAGCTGTTTTCAAATTTGGATGACATATCCCCCCCTTTTCTCTACTGATTTAGGGCAAGTAGTGAGGGGGAGCACGCAGAATGAGGAAACCAAACCTCTGTTTAAAATTAAGCTTAAAGCAGATCCTCAACTTGTTGAGCTGATGACCATGACCATCAGATCATTTTCTTTGTCACTGTTTGGGCAGGGTTTTTTTGGTTATGTTGTCTCAAAAAAAAAATATTTTTCCAGTTTGTTGATTTATTTTACTGTCTTATCTCCTGAGCCAGAGCACAAAGCAAGCAACAAAATGTAACTTGCACAAAAAATCAATAGAGTTAATAAAGTTCAAGCCTAGTTTTCAGTGCAAAATGTGATTGACTGATAATATCCCAGCAGTAGAACATGTAGATGATGCTTGCAAACGGACATGCCTCGTTGGCAAATCCATAAGCGTTGGCAGAGTACCCCTTGTGTCCTCCCACCGGGCTTCTGGACTCACTGAGGATGGCGTAGATGGAGGTAATCGGAAAGCCTGAACCTTCCCTGTAGAGCTGCTGATAGTGGTCTTTGTTCTTACTTCAGTTGTCATGCGCTGTATTTTTTTTTTTATTGCTTCAATATTTGCTGTATTATCTGCTGTAACCGCATTGACTCTCACTGTAAAAAATATTGTTTGTTTAACTTAAAAAAGTACGTAACCTGGTTGCCTTAATTTTAAGTTGATTGAACTGGAAAAAGTGAGTTAATGCAATGAAGGAGATTGATTTAATAATCTGAAACTCAAAATAATACGTTATCTGAACTAAATAAATTATTATAAAGTTGATTTGATAAAATAAAATATGTTGTGATAACAAATCTTGAAAATATTTTTTTACAGTGTGTCCTTTATATTGAATCTCTTCTACTTTCTCTTTCATGGAGCCCTCTCTCACATCAGGTGTACCCCTTTTCCACCAAAAAAAGAACTGGTTCGGAACTGGTGCTGGTTCAAAGTTGGTTCGGAGTTGGTTCAACTTGCGAACCGTTTTTGAATTTGTTTTTCCACTGACTAGAGCGTCCAGGGAACGACGTCGTTACGTCACTGTGTACGTCGCCATACTAGCTAGAAACGCTTGCAAGTACAACATTACTTTGGGATTATATCTAACTCATGTACCAAGAAGGGTTTAAAAACAATTGAAATATGTAAATCTTTTAATCTTTTCGTTTAATATGTATCTTTTCTGATAAGTTATGTACCCCTGTCTTGTGTCTTTCTTTTTTTTCTTTCCATTTATTTGTACTAACTGTTTTCTTCTTTGCTTAAAATGTCTTCAAATAAAAAAATGATAAAAATAGAAACGCTTGTGTTAACTTCAAGCATAACAGTTACAAAGGCGGACTCCATCGTGTTTCTGCAAATGTTACTCTTGGCTTTGCGATCCTTTATTATGGCCAGAAAAGATGTTTAGGACATGTCTAAACCCGGCCCAGCCCCCGACGTAAGCATGACGTGGTAAAAAAAAACGGTTCTAGTCCAGCAAAGAGTTTGTGCCGCTTTGGTACCAGTTCTCCTGGCCGAGAACCGGTTCTTTGGCTGTCGAAACACAAAGAACTGGTTCGCGCGCAGGCACCGGCTCCCAAAATGCTTTGGTGGAAAAGGGGCTGTAAAGGTCCAGCCATCAGCAGTAACAGACACATCCCTCACATCTTGCAACTCTTTCTTGGCGTTTTCTTCCTCTACTGCATGTGATGCTGATATGAGGGTACTTGAGTGCGTCTCGGCTGGGGGACTGATATCTGGGGGTTAAGGCCCTTATCATCTCCCTATAGTTGACATCATCAGAACACAAACATAAAAATAGCCTTGTTTTATCATTGTTGCTTACTATAGCCACGTTTCCACCGCAATTACCAGGAACTATTTGTCCCAGGAACTTTTTTCATTGCCCCAGACCGCTTGCTTACTGCGTTTACACCGCGTACTAAAGTACCGGTCGGGGCGGGAAGTTTATGTAGTGACGTTGAACTGCATGCGACTGCTCCTCTTAGCCTGGGTGTTTGTTTTGAGTTTTATGTGGAGGAGATTCAAGCTTTTCGCTTTTGTGTGCGATTGGTTTACTAACGAGGTAATTAAAGGAGAACTCGGTCTTATAAAACATCAGTACCTAGTCGACCATTCTCTGAGATTTGTTTTCATGATAATCGAATATAAAGAGTTTTATCTCTAAAAACGGTTTAGCGTATAATGCTAGCATTGGGGGCATTTACTAAGTAAAAATAAATCGCTAGTTTATACCACTAACAAGGCTCAAAATAGCCCTACACTAACACAGTAACATAATGAGGGTCCATACATGCAAAACGAAGCATTGAGAACTTTGTAAATGTACAGACTGTTTAATAAGAAGATACTTTATAAAGACAGTTCACTTCGTGTATACAGACAGGAGCCATCTTGGAAAACAGTCACGATAAGTCAAACTACGAACGCCATTCATAAAGTTCAGAAGTTCGCTGAACTTCATACAGTTCAGATCACTCAGCACGTCGTTCGTGGTTTGACTTGTCGTGACTGTTTTCCGAGTCAAGACATTTTTTGATACTCGATAGTATCGAGGCAATTCAGTTGGTGGATATATCGAACTCTATACCCTCTATACCTTACCGAAAGTGCTGATGACGTGTGATGACAGGTAGGACATCACATCATTGCATTCCGGTCGGATTATGCACCATGTATTCCAATATATATAGCTTTGTTAAAGTCCCCTGTAGTCAGTAATTTTAATCACCAAAATTATGTATTTAATTTTTTTTTCCTTTAAAAAAATTGTCTTCATGCCTTTTATACGGCGATATATGCAAATTAGCCCCGCCTCCACACACTCACAGCAGATGATCACACGTTGACCTGATTGGTTACAAATTTGTGACATCAGATACATTTCAAACCGTGTTTTTGAGACCGTCTTTGGTCCACTGCAGTTTTAAAGAGACAGTACTCAGCAATGCTGTCGACTTATGAATCTACAGATAGTTTGTCTTAAAGCATATTAAAAACATACACTTATAAACATTAAAAGCTGGATTTTCACCTCAGGGGGACTTTAACGATTAAATAAACTTCAATATTAAAAGAAAAAGCTCCTGTACCAATTTGATTGTATTGTAATGTTTACCAATGCTTACTTCAGACTCATTTTTGCCGTTGTATCAAAATTGGTATCAAGATTGGTAAAACGTTCATGTTTTATTGATGGTCTAAATCCAGATCAGATCTGCTCTAGTCAAGCTCAGTTTGGTTGTTTGCTGCATGTTCTTGCACCCTTCTTCTGATGGCGAGGAGAAAATGCTTTCCAGATCCGTCGTCCCCGTTTGGAGGGTTTTGATGAGCGCCGCCTGAAATAGCAGCGCGCTCTCTCTCGCTGTGTGGACACCTGTTTTCCTGTGAAGGCAGCTGCCGTTCTCGGGATAGCCATGACACAATTGCCTTTATCACACGCAGTTGTTGCCACAGGCTCTGCTGCGATCAATCACTCCTGGTCCACCACTGTGACGTGAAGTTAATGTTAAATGATTATTTCATCTTTCTTCTGTGGACCACAAAAGATTATCTTTTTTTTTTTTTTGTTAAGAAAGTTTTCGACGTTTTCGTTCTTTTAATGAAAGTGACCCCAGACTTATGAATAGTCCTATATTTTGGTTTGTGTCCATCGACTTTCAAATATATGCGTTCCACATAATACAAAAAGATGAAGTACCTTTCATTTGTGAAGTGTTTTTTGAGAAATGGCCATTATTACATTATGCAATGTATAATGGTTCTGCTTTTTTGTCACAAAACAGTCTGCATAATTACTCAAACATAATTATACTTGAGCAAAGACTTCACTCGTAGAATGTTGTTAACGTTATATAATATCTTTTTGAATATTACGAGTATATTTATTATATAATGCTTCATGTATTAAGGAAAATACATTCACATTATTGGTTGGCCGATATGGGTGTTTTGATGGCCGATGCCGATATCTGAGAGAGCGGGTTGGCCAAAATAAAGCCTAAATTTATTTATATACAGTATATATATATATACATATATATATATATATATATATATATATATATGTGTGTTTGTTTAAATAAATATTTAATAAATTAGATAAATTTAATAAACTTACATTTAAAAAAATCTTTAAAATAAACATGTTTAGGCCCTATACTTTAGATGGCAACTTCTTGAATCTGCAATCCCATACAGTTTTTTTTTTTTTTTCACAAATAAAGTCATTGTTTAAAAAACATATTAATATGTAAATAAAAATTTAATAAAAGACTGTAACAGGGCACTCAGTAATCTGGTAATTTCATGCACACTGATAATCTTTTTTTAAATACTTTTTTTGACTTTAACTTTTGACAAGGCAACGCTAATTTTACATACAGCAGTGAAAACAACATGAATATGACACAGTGGGCAACTGGATATAGCACCGCATATTTTTAAATAAAGGATTTAAAATGTTTCGATCGCGTCTGCTGTGAAGCCGAACTTCTGTTCGCATTCAGTCACTCGCGGTAACGTTAATGCCGGCTACAAATGCACACTTCATAAGATACCACAGCTGCATTCGATTAAATCTGCAAGGTTTGTGAAATTAAATCTACAATACCTAAGATTTTATGCCGCTAGAGGGCGCTACATTCAAAACAACGACGGCTCTGCTTGATGACGCCGTGGAGGAACGCAGAATGATGGGAACTGTTATCATTCAGACGGGAATCGAAAATTAGTTGTCATGGATTAGGTAAAGTTCGATTTCTATAACTGTTGCGTTTAATGACATGCTTGTTTTTCATTATAAAATGAAATAACCGCAAGAAAAGGTTTAACAGTAAATTAGTTATCACAGATGTTAGGGGAGAGCCGGGACGGTTGAAACACTTTTCAGATAAACGTTGTTCACATTCAGAGAAGTATTCGCGGTGAATATGACCTTACGATTTTTCACATCATATGCATAGACAACAAGACATTCTAACAATAATACTAATTGTTTTGCATGGTTTACTGACATGAAATTTGAATACAGAACACGGTGTTACTCACCTGTCAAGTAAAACACATGCAAGATCTGCGTCTCTTTCTAGTTAGAGTTTTTCACGAAGGTCTCTCCATTTCGGAAATGCCACACCGATGTTGAGCTGGTTTTATTTCTCTTCTCCCAAATTCTTCTTGGGTCGTTTGGTTGACCCGTTCGTTGACGTTTGCATTTATGAGACTTGTCTTTGTCGACAGAACCTGGTGCAATCGCTAAAGAAAAATTGTGCTCCATTCCATAACAAATGCGCGAAACAAGCTGACGTTTGTTGCGTGATAGACGCTAACGCACAACTACAACTTCCACATTTGTCCAGGACACACGCAGTACGAGCGGAAACCGAGGTAAACGGATATGACGCGATTGTTAAAATCTCAATTTTCTCGCGATTTAAACATTGTTTGAAACATTTGGAATATTGTAAGTTATCATCTTAACTAAATATATAACACTGGCAAAAATCTTAGGTATTCCACCTTTAAATGTTTATTAGATATTCAGAGATTTGTTTAAATGATGTAGATGCGCATTTGCTGAATGTTGACGGTAAATGAGAAAGTATTTTAGGCTGAATGTTTGCCTTTTCTGTTACAAATTATATAAACGCAAACGCATTACTTTTTCACATACCGTTTACTTTATTTGATTACCAGTTCTGAAGCCGTCAAAATAAAAGTCCCGCCTCCAACACATCGGCCAATCAGAAAAACTTATCGGCCGACGCCGATATTTTAAAAATGCCGATATATCGGTCGACCACTAATTCAAATAGTTACAATACAAATGTTAGTTTGATTAATACTTTTTCCAATTCATCCACTATTTATCTGTTATGCATTAATGATTTTAAATGTGTGTATATTTTTACATATTATATACACAGATTACACACACACACACAAATATGCCACCTGTCAAGTTAACTTAAAGTATTCAACGTATTAATATTAAAAGTTTATCAGTGAAGTTATCTAATGCCCTTTAGCACTAGTATCAGTCTAAATGCTGATTTGAGCATATCTATGTTGCATTGTGACAAACAAACAAAAACTGCACCTGAAAATCTTTTGATTTCTGCCTTTGTTGTTGCAGGAAATGATGAAGCCCACGTTCACTTCTGCCTCTTTACCTGGAGGCACCAACAGCACGACCACACAGTCCTCGGCATCTTCCTCTCCCTCCTCCTCCTCGGTGGCCATGCACACACACACACACACTCACAGCAGCATCCCCTCGCTGTCCGGCACCACCTGTTGGCCCATGAGCGCTCAGAGCGTCTCCAGTGCGAACGGCACCGTGCTCAAAAGCTCTCCGGCTGGCGTGATGCAGCTGCCCGGAGGATTCACACTCATGCCAGGTGCGGCCCTGCGTTCAGGCTTTCCTTTGTTGCATGACTGTTTGTTTCTTCCTTTGACAGATTAGTCCAGATTAACTCTTATTTGACTTTCCAGATGGGCTGCATGATGCACTGCATTGTCCTGTTTTAATGCACATGAACGTATTGGCTTGCTTGCACTCTTTGAATTCTGCTTCCAACTGATTCGTCTGTGTAAAGGCCTATTCACATCAGGAGCGATGCAACCAAACAATCCAAGCATAGAGAAATTTGCAATACATTGAGACAATTTACATGAAATTAACATAATATCATTCAATTTAGGAAGTTTCTGTTTTGAAAGATCTGTGTGTGTTTGTGTGTCTGTCTGTGTGTGTTTATGCGTGCTTTTATTTACAATATTTAAAAAAAATCAGTTTTAGATAGATACAAAATTTCAGTAAAGCTTCAAAACAAAAAAGTAGGTTGGCATGACCTTATTTTTTTCTTGGAAAATATTGCTATTTAAAAAAAAAAAAAACGTTTGTCTGCCAAATCAGTCATGTGGTGCAAACAGCTTGAAAAAAGTGTGTCATGAACAATTAAACCCTTACAATATCAGATAAACAGACCTTTTTATGACAAGGGTTGTTCAGGGGTAAAAATCTTATGTGGTGCGGTGACTCTAAACCTAATATTAATCATTAATACACAAGACAACAATACTATATGTTAAAAAAAGAAAGCTTTGAAAGCTATATTTTAGCTTTATATTTTATATTTTACACTCGCATCCAGTGAAAGTGCAAGGAAAATGTTACTTTTGCTTGATGGTTACACCACCAAGCCACCTTTTTAAACATTTTTATTGAAAATAATATAAAACCATCTGAAACCAACATTAATATAAATATTACATTTTGAACTAAGAATTGAAAGCATGATCGTAAACATTCTTGTTTGCCATTGACCCACACATCAAACATTTACATCAAAGACTTAAGATCATACACCGCATTCAAGATTTGCATTTTGAGATCTTTCCTTGCCTCATGACTCGCTAGTTTGAGATATGTTTATTGTGATATGCTTGTTTTAATATGCCCGAGATGATAAGTCTGGTACTGTGAATCTGTTCAAACGGATGTTTTTTTTCGCCAATTAGGCCTGTCACGATTATTAAATTTGGCTGATGATTAATTGTCTAAAAAATAATTGTGGTTATGCCGATTTATTGGCAGTTTTTGGGCTTTGACGATTAATTGTGTGTTTTAGGGCTTTGTCATACTTTTGTGTGTGTGTGTAATTCATTCATTAAATTATTAAGTTAGCAAGTTATAATTTTTCTGCGTTTACAGTTAACACCTTTAAATATTAAAGAAATGTATTCAATTGGAGACTCCAATCGCTTCGTTTTGTATGTAAAACCATGCTTGGTGTGACTAGGCCTTGAACATGCGAGTTCTGCGTGGCTTGCTGAGGGTGTCGCTGTGTGTCCCGCAGGCGCCTCTCTCCCGCCTGGCACACACACTATTCCTCTCAGCCAGCTGCAGACACACTCTCTGGCCATACAGTGTCCACAGACGCAAAACAGCCACGCCTTGACTAGCACCAGCACCTCCACCTCCGCTGTCCCCGCACACACACAACCGGCCGCTCAGGCCACGCTCTTCCGTCTGCCGGCCGCTGTCTCGCTTACAGGTCAGTGTGTGTGTGTGTCGCAGTCTGGAGGGAAACTCGACTGGAAATGTGTGTTTGGGGATCATTCAGGATTTGCATGCTACAGCTTTCCTGAATTATAATTTTTTTATACTGATAGCATTTCAAGTAAGAGAACTAATGCAAAAAATAAGGGATTCTTCAAAACATTAAGTTAAATGTAACGAGTTTGACATATGTGACTTGTTTTATTTTACTCGCAAACAGTACATCACCAATATATATATTATTTAATTCTTGTAATTTTCCAATAAACCGTTAAAATACTGTTTAAAACGACATGTAATTGACACGTTATTTTAGGATTGTTTATTTAGTTTAAGGTTTTTGCGCTTGCATTTTTTAAAATTTATTTTTTAAATATTTCTATTTAGCTTTATTTTTATGAGTTACATATAGGTTATATTATAATTTTTTATAAGTTTTAGTTTGAATGATTTTAGTACTTCAGCGTAACTTATTTTATTTCAGTTTGTTTGTTGAGGCACTATTTCTACATTTTATATATATATATATATATAATTAATTTATTAATTATTTTTTTAGGTTACATTTTTCGTGTAACATTGTTTTTTTTTTAAAGGAGTAGTTCGATTTTCAAAAAACTTTTGCTGATAATTTACTCACCCCCATGTCATCCAAGATGTCCATGTCTTTCTTTCTTCAGTCGAAAAGAAATTAAGGTTTTTGATGAAAACATTCCAGGATTTTTCTCCATATAATGGACTTCAATGGGAACCAAACGAATCAAGGTCCAAATGACAGTTTCAGTGCAAACTGTTCAAAGGGCTTTAAACGATTCCAGACGATGAATAAGGGTCTTATCAAGCGAAACGATCGCTAATTTTTTTTTAAAAAATAACAAAGTTTAAGTTTTATAAGCTCAAACGCTCGCCTTGCTCTGTTCTTTAACGCACTCCTGTTCAAACTCATTCAACAAAATGAACAAATCTTTTTCCGAATCAATTCGTTCTTTTCTTTCGCCGAATGAACCAAATTACTCGGAAAAAGATTTGTTAATTTTGATGAATGAGTTTGAACAGGAGTGCGTTACAGAACAGAGCAAGGTGAGCGTTTGAGCTTATAAAACTTAATTTTTTTTTTTTTTTTTTTTTTAAATTAGTGATCGTTTCGCTTGATAAGACCCTTATTCATTGTCTGGAATGGTTTAAAGCCCTTTGAACAGTTTGCACTGAAACTGTCTTTTGGACCTTGAATCGTTTGGTTCCCATTGAAGTCCATTATATGGAGAAAATCCTGGAATGTTTTCATCAAAAACCTTAATTTCTTTTCGACTGAAGAAAGAAAGATATGGACATCTTGGATGACATGGGGGTGAGTAAATTATCAGCAAAAGTTTTTTAAAAAGTGAACTACTCCTTTAAGTTTAACTTTTATAAACTATTTGAAATGGTTTTAGTGGTCGGGTGTGCAGTCCATCGATGTATATAATTGTGCCTGGTATTAAAGGTGCACTGTGGGCGTTTTCTGCTGTTGTGTGTCAGGTGGTGGGATGCCTCAACAGCTACAGGCCATCCAGGTTCACCCCAGTCCTCAAAGCAGCGACAGCAGTCCCGAGATCAGCCAGACCTCCAGCAACTCGGCCGGTACACACTCCTCCCCGACTCCCTCACTGCAGGGTTCCCTCGGGCCCTTCAAATCATTCACAGTTTCTGAATCTGAAAGAGAAAAAATCAAGTTTGTAATAGAGCCCGACCGATAAAGCGTTTTGAAGGCTGATACCGTTACAAATATTTGTTGGATTTAAAATCCGATATTCCGATATATCGGCCGATATTATTATTTTTTATATTTCAAAAACGCGCAACGAAACAAACAGATTTCCCTAACATTAGTTATATATGAAGAGTTCAGATGCAAAAGCCTCTAAATGCCATTTGAAATTTTCGTCTTTAATGATGATTTTAATCAAACTTGTACATTTAAGTTCAGTAATTTCACTTAAATAACAATTAATAGGTAATGATCATTGCCATTTAAGTGAAATCACTGAACTTAAATATACTTGATAAAAATGATCATTCTAGAAGAAAATTTCAAATGGCACTTAGAGGCTTTTTGCATCTGAACTCTTCATATGTAGTTATTTATGAGTTTTAACTAAAATAATATGATAATGCATTTTAAAAAGAAACGTGTTTCTATTGTCACAACAGAACAGAGGAACATCAAAATATATTAAAGTTCTGATAAATAAAATAATAATTAGCCCCTACATTGCCTTATAAGCTACCTTATAATTACAATGTCAGCTTTACCTCCACTTTTTAAATTCTTTCCATCAAGCTGCATCAAACCATTTTCAATCATCAGCTGCTGCCTGCCTTCTAAAAAGTACTATTTAGCGATTCTAATCTAAATCCATTACAGTCTGCAACACACACTTGGCGTCGTTGGATTTCACACACGTGTAAAAGAAAAGCTAAGTTTTTATAACTGCCATTATAACATTATAACTGCCGATACCGATATTTTAGAAAATGCCTAATATCGGCCTGCCGATATATCGGTCTGGCTCTAATTTGTAAACAATCTATGCATGTTCAGAATCAGATTGTAAACTGACGAGCATCCTTGCGTCAAATGCGGAACGTATATAGCCCATTGTCTCCCTGGTACTGTCAATCAAACATCTGTGTCTCTTCTGCACTCCCACAGTAAGTCACACTGCTACTATAGTCACGTCCTCAGTGCCTTCTTCAGTGGCGGGTCACATGATGTACCCTGGAGCGCACGTCATGTATGCCACATCCACCTCTGGCCTGGCCGACGGGGGTCTCACTGTGCTCAACACCTTCCCACAGTCGCACGCCGCGATGCACGTGTCCCACACACAGGCCCAAGACTCAGGTCAGTCGGCCCATTGGTGTATTGATGCCTCGTTGGTATTGGTATAATGAAAAGATTGTCTTTGATATCGATATGGAACGTATTAAAAAGTGATTTGTTGTGTTTAGGTGCAGTTCCTCAGATGTTCCTCACTGGACCTCCAGGAACTGTGCAGATCCCAGTTTCAGCCGTTCCGCTTCATTCGGTAATATATTAAAACAGTGAGCATTTCTTTACATGAAACTTTTGTTGACTAATACTATATAATTGAACATGTACAGCTTTCTCTGTAAATGTAACTGCTTTGTATCTAAAAGGTTATTGGGTTGCATGTCAAAGAAGCTTCTGATACATTCTAGCTAATAGAAAAAAAAGATTAGTTATCTTGAATCAAATAATATTGTTTTTTTTGTTTATACCCGACAATATATTCAGTTACAAGAAAAATAATAACTACTTTCCAAAAGTAAAGGCATAATGTTATGGCAGTAATGTTACACTTTTATTCTAGTATCACAATACCTTTATTCACATAATATTATGCCTTTATTCTTGTAATGTTACATTTTTATTAGGGCTGTAGTCAACCAAAGAAATCCTTAGTCGACCAAAGTCTTGTCCTGCGCAACGATTAGTCAACTAAAAAAAAAAAAAAAACCGTGATGTTTTGATTAAACATTTTTTAAACAATTGTCATTGAACATTTATAAACAACAATGAAAAAACATCACAAATAAATAAAACTATAATAATAATACAATTCTTTGAAAATTAAGTGATTTTTTTAACTGCAAAAAGTGAAGAGCTCCGTCCTCGGTCTATAGTAACAGTCACAATCGCGTACCTGACCACACCACATGCTGCATCTGCCACATAATGAAAAAACCCAACAAAAGCTCTCGTTTATACAGGCTTTATATTCTTCACTTTCAAAGCTATGGGTTAACCTTCGTCCTGATGATCAAGGCGTTTTAAACAACACAAAAAAACCCAAATAGCCTAAAAACAATCCTAATAATAGGCTGTAGGACCGCGTATAGGTTTATTTTCGTTTTGTTGCATTATTTAGGCTATTTTCAAATGCGTCAAGTGTACAAATAAAAACGAAAACATTAAGAAAACACAATCTATTGAGTCGCATGATATAGCCGTTAAAAGGCTGCTCACGTCTTTTGCGCGCTCAAGTTCGATTTCAAATGTAGGCGCGCGACTTGCGCACTCATAATGGAGCAACGCGGTCGCCTCCCTCCACATTCGTCGTCTTTGTTTTAAAATGCAGCCAGACAAAAGATTTAGATTTCCTGGACATTTTGTCGACTAAAGCCAAAACAAGCAGCGTTCTAACTGAATGAATACAGCATCCCTTACCGAGCGCGAGCAGCAGCGCAGCCAGCCACACGTGCGGTTCCCGAGTGTATTATGTGTGTGCGCTAAACTGTGGCGCAGTTACAAAAATAGCCTAAATTAAAGCATTTTAAAGTCGGGGACAAAACATAGGCTAATTATATTTAGAATACAGTAATAAATACTTGCGTATAAAGGAATAAATATCAAGGAGTAAATCATTGAGAAATGCTTTCTATTGGTAAAAAAATACAACTGGTCGACCGATAAGAATGTCAGTCGACCAAACGACTGAAGTTGACAGCCCTAATTTTTATATTTCCGCAACATTATGCCTTTTATTTTTTTACACAATGCCATTATTCTTTAATCTTTAATGTTAATTTTTTTCTTGTAACATTATGCCTTTGTTCTCGTAGCATTTGTGACTTTGCTCTTGTAATGTTATGATTTTTTTTATCTTATAATATTATGCCTTTTTTCTTGTCATGTCCCGTGTTATTCTTGTAACCTTTTGCCTTTATTCTTGTAGTTACATTTTTATATTTTCGTAACGTCATGCCTTTATTCTTGTAACACAAAGCCATTATTATTGTTTACATATTATGATTTTATTCCCATAACAAGCCTTGATTTTTGTAACGCAAGACCGTTTTGTATTTGAGTGCCCCCATGTTGTGTTTTACTGCAGCTTCAGAAGCCCAGACACGTGAGCAAAAGCACAACGTTTTTCATGTCGGTGTGCACACTCACATTGGCGCCCTTTGATTAGTCACGAGGCCTTTATTCTTGCTTTGGCATCCTCAAAACATGCCATGAAACATTATTTTCAAAACTAGTTTGTTCTCAAAACATTGCAACCGCTGTTTTTAATTTGACACTCAAACACAGTTGTAGATAAGAGTATGATTAAAGTGAAGATGCGACCTCACGGTGTTGTGTGTGTCGTTGCAGATGCTGATAAACCAGCAGCCCACGGGCGGCAGTGGCGCCACGCTCACGGAGCTGCGGGTGGTCAATATGGACAATCCCAAAGGAGACTGACCTGTGAAACCCGAGGCCAGTGTGACCGTTCACTCGCACTGATATTCCAGGGATCACTCATGCCATGCAATCAGACTGCCATTGTATTTATTACTGCCTTGCTGCGAGGGGTTCACACACAGGAACACTGAGGTGTAACGAGACGTTTGAAGGACGATTGCGTCTCCTCATGGACTCGTGTTGGTAGGTGGAGAGATAACAGATCATTTTTCGGTTCACGTTTATACACAGACACGCAACTTTACTTCAGGATTTCATAGGGACGTCTGCACTATCACCGCTGGGTGTCCGAAAGACTGACGTCGGATGCGATTTGAGTACAACTTCAAAACGGTTTGCGGTTTGGAAGTTTCTTCAGTTGAATCTTTCTTTCTTTTGGGATGATCTCCTTCATTTTCGAGATCGCTTTTAAGATCTCAATCTTTTTGTTGTGAAGTTAGTTGGGTTTAATGGCTGTTCGTGAACATTTATTTTGCAGTTTCTGACCTTCTCTCCATTCAATTAAATGGCGACTGGTCACGCTCAACAGCCTGTGTACCAGTTTATAAGCATCATGAATCTGCAGGTTTGGAAAGACATGCCTTCTGAGTAATGCACTGCCATGGGGATTGTCTACAGTTTGAATACCACATCATGACTAAAAATATATCATTTTTCGCCCTCATCATCACATCCTGAATGGCCTTTGTTACTCAATGAGCAGTTTTACGATATCTTAAACCCTTGCGATTATTTTAATACGCTGCTATAATTTGGATTTCGACATGATCATAGTACAACAACGTCTGGGAAGGATGGCTTGCTGTGCCAAACTATACTGTACATGTCGATCGCTGGGAGGAAGTCACCTGGCTTCAGGAAAACACCAGCTTTAGCCACTTGTTAGTGATGCTGTAACGGAAAAACACTGACTCACGTTTGCACTGCATGACAACGTACCGAAAGGGCTGGTGCTGCAGGATCACGGCTTGTTTAGTTCACTGTTAGGTACAAGAATGGCAAGTTTTGTTCGAAACAACTGTTATTTTCACTGAATTTGCTTGTGCGCACACACATTTAATATTGTAAGCGATTGTCATTTTTATCACCTCTTTGTTTTCTTCCAAATATTAGATTTCTTGAAACGTCCAAAGGGCTGTATATTGTGTATGCGTTTGGTCTGTGTGCAGATTTTTAAAGGGCGTCCGTGGGTCTCTTCCTCCACACTGCGAGCTTGGAGCCGGAAGCCTCGCTTTCTCGAACTGCGTAATGGACGCCGCGACACCGAGAGTTTCAGGATTTTCGGTCTGTGGACCCGAGCACATGTCGACTGTTTTGTGTGTTTGCGACCAGTGGAAACTGAAGAAAGAATGGGGGATTTATAAAGTGGCCAGAACAAAGGTGTTTTATTCAGTATTAATGCGTTTTAAATCCAGGGGGAACATATCTTGAGTTGTTGATCTCCATTTATGATGTTTTTGAGTGCCAGGTCATATTTCACTCCACAACCAGAAGGGGAAAAACATATTTTTGACGTTTCCATGACAATTACCCACATTTTTTTTGCTGCAATAACTATAAATAAATCGGTAAGATATAAAGTAGGGCTGTGCAAAAATTAATTGCGATTAATCGCATCCAAAATAAAAGTCTGTGTTTACATAATATATTTGTGTGTGCTGTATATAATTATTTTGTATATAAATACCTATGCATACATATATATTTAAGAATTATTTGCGCTTAAATTCTGTATATATATATATAAATACATAATCTATATTATATAAATATGTTATATATGAATAACACATTTTCTTAAATGTATACATGCATGTGTGTGTATTTATATATACAAAATAATTATATACAGCACACACACATATATTATGTACACACATACTTTTATTTTGGATGCGAGTAATCGAAATTCATTTTTGCACAGCCCTAATATAAAAGTATAAGGTGTTTAGGCATTGTCTAAGTATTCGTTAAAAATATAAAAACATTTTTTTACTATATTACACTTAGTAATAATCACATTTTAGAAACATCCACACTTATCATGAAATATTTTGACCGTGAAAAAATGCGAAGTGCTATTAATTTATTTGTTTGAGTGAAATATGACCTGTGTGTTTGGTCTTTTTATCGGCTGTGAAGTTGTGTGAACACTAGAGGAAAGTGTTGAATGTACCAACTGTGTATGGCCCTCACTGTACATAATCTGATTTCCTACTTTAGTAGCTCTTATTGGCTGCATTTGAACATGTTTCTGCACCCTGGATATATTCAGTGGACTGTATATATTAGTTTAAATGTGAAGCACGGGCGTCTTGTTTCCCCCCTTTACTTTAGCCGAGCGTAACCAGTTGTGGATGAAATGTTTGCTTTATTATGTTCATTATCTTCTACAGTGCCATTTTCTGAAGAATTAGGTTGGTTTTATTAGATTGTTGGTTTGTTTTTGTATTACATGAGTACAATTTATTAATTTGATTAAAATTTTAAGTTGACCGTACAAAAGTTGAAAGTGAAATCTATTTTAACCACTAAAGCATACTTGTTGTAAAATAAATGCTGTAAGTATGTATAGTGCTTTCTTTTGTAATAAAAGAAAGATTTGAGAATAATTTTACACAAGCTTGACACTGAATCATGGATTTTAAAATAGTGTTATGTGTTCATCAACTTCTTTCAAGGCTGTGATGCATATATGAAATATATATATATATATACAGTATATATACTGTATATTTATATATGTATACTGTATATATTTATGTATATTTATTCATTTATTTTTATATATATTTTTATATATTCATTTATATATATATATATATATATATATATATATATATATATATATATATATTAATTTATTATTGTATATTTATATGTGTGTGTGTGTGTGTGTGTGTGTGTGTGTGTGCAAAAAACGGGACCATACAGATTAAAGCAGATAATATCAAAACAGGAACACTAATATAGGAAAGAGAGCAAAATAAAATGATTTAAAAAAAAAACATAGAATAAATTTTAACCGTGGTGACACCACAAATAGTATATGATTATTTATATCAACTTAAATTATATTTATAATATATAATTATAACTATATTTAGTAGAAATGCACTTGACTACAGTTAGCATTTGTATGCAAACACATTTTTTACACCTAGAAATGTAAAATTTAGCATATTTCCATCATAAATTGATCTACTCAGAGGCGAATATGCAGAATATGGCTCTGTCTCCCAGCAGCGGAAGTTACTTTTACAAGGAATGCATTACAATATTGTATTACTCACAAAAATGTTACTTTTTACGAAAAGTAATCCGTTACATTACTTCTATGTTACTTTTTCTCACCTGGGCTGGGCTTGTTTGTTTTTTAACAACACCAACAAAAAGTTATATGTTGGGCAAATGTTAAGGCCCTTTCACAACAAAAGTGAAATGAACACGCGTCAGGCTGAAGGAAATATTTACACCCGTACGGTTGAGGACGGCGCTCAGCAAACCTCACAGCTGCTGATAATCTGCCTTACAGAACTATAGGAGACAGGAGAAGTGCAACTCTCTTATTTCTAAATATAATCTAAAGTCATTTCTGCTTTTAGTATGGTTAAAATAGCTCATTGATGGTCAACAGCAAAGACATTGTTTAATAAAGTGAGATTTGAGTAAATTTGTGTCATTTAATATAGTTAATCATGAAAGTTTTGGGTACAATTTTGAGATTTCATTTTACTGTTTCATTTCATTTTACATTTTACTTTCATTTTACCCATCATGTTTACACAACACACACACACACACACACACATAACACCTCACTTTATTTGTCTCAATATGGGGACAGGAGAACTGTCTATCAGGCAATAAATGTGAAAAAGTAACTAGCGTTACTTTACTAGTTACTTGAAAAAGTAATCTGATTACATAACTTGTAACGAGTGTTACCCCAACACTCTCCCAGTGATAACACAAGTCAATCTGGTTGATCCTGAGCGCTAGAGGGCGCTATGTGTCGTTCAGCAGGAGTGTGTGTGAGTGTGTGTGTGTGTTTGGATCACACTGTTGACATTCAGTCTGGCCTGCCGATCAGATGAGCTCGTACGAAGCAGTTTAAAGCCTATAATTTGACTCATGTCATTGGGGTTTATTATATACCAGGACCAACGCGCTCAATCTAATGTAATGGTAAGTGATTTATCCTGTAGTTTGATTTTTTTTTTTTTGTATCTTTCTCTTTTCTGATAGGGGCACAGTCACGTCGTTTGGATTATTTACGGTTCTCTTTGATAGTTTTCTCCTTTGGTGTGTCAGCGTGAACATCGACATGTTTTAAAATGGCTTGTTGACGTGCAGATTTTGGTAACGTGTGTAGATTTAAAGTAGATCGTTAAGCTAGTGTTAGCCAGCGTGCTAACACAGTCACAGACCAATGTGATTTGCGACATTACAAGTCAGTTCGAGATTAAATAATGCAGATGTCAGTTCACGGTCTTGTGCTTTATCATGCATGTAATCGTTTTGAGTGGTGGACTATTTAATTTTTGCAGTCCGGTGTTTGAACAATATGCTGTTAAGAGAATAAAAGGGAAGTTTTTGCATGATCAGATAAGTTAAGTAGATCAGATAAACATTTAATGAATGTCATACAGGGCTTTATGTAAGGTTAAATAAACTTGTTTTTTCTTCAAAAGTCTGTTTATCTGTAAGTTAGTCTAAAAAACTGTACAATGAACTGTTTTTTTAAATAAAAGGAACTAATTAAGTACAATTATAGATGTCGTCAGCTGTTTTGCCCCGTATCCTTTGATGGCCAGCTCAGTTATTTTTTACCCTTAATTTTTTTGTATTTTGTATTACATTTTTTATTGTATTGGTTTATCATTAGTATAAACACAGTTTAGTACATTACATATTTGGGTCAATGACGTATAAGGATTTTCCACAGGCCAATTTTAAAATACTAAAAATAATAATATCTGTTGCAATTGTTCAAACATTAAGGATGTTGTGTACACCTAAATTCATTTTAAAAATTGAATTTAAGTGATTTTAGTGTTTTTTCATCTAGATGAATTGTCCCTAGCCTTAAAAAATGTCATGTGGTGCGACCGTGATTTATTTTAAAATTTATTAATTTCTTTAACATGCTTAAACATTATTTTACAAGTTCTTAGTAAGTAAAGTGTTTAGAAACCAAGTATTTGCAATTCTTTTGAGTTTTTGTAAATAATGATCTCATTTTTTGTTCTATAATTTCTGAGTTGCCTTCTTAATTCTAGTTAACAGACTTATTTTTCCTATAAATCACATATAACTGATAGAAATGTTTTAAAAATCTAATTTCCTGAATCATACTATATCTGTGATTCATATTTCAGCCACAGAAATAAAATATATATTTTTTTAATTTAATACAGTGATTGCTTTTATTGGTCGCACCACATGACAAGTGGTCGCTCCAAATGACATGAAGACCTTATATAGTTAAAAATCTATTTAAAGAGATCAATGAACAATACATTTTATACATAAAAATGATTTAAACCAGATTTTATACAAATTTCAAAGAATTTTCTTGAACATTAAAATTTAATAAACTTTTTTTTTATATAAAAATCACATCACAAACACAAGTGCACCATTTAATTTAACTTGACTTAGAATTTCTTTCTAACAAATAATAATGTTATATATAATAAATAAAGATGTTTTATATTTTGTAAATGTCCTAACAGAAATGTATAAACATTTATTTTTGTGAGTGAATATAGCAATATTGCAAACATAAATGGACAACCTTAAAGGCGATTTTCTCAATGTTTAGATTTTGTAGCACCCTCAGATTCTAGATTTTCAGTTGTATCGGCCAAATATTGTTATATCTAAACAAATCATACATCAATAGACAGCTTATTTATTCAGCATTCATATGATGTATAAATCTTAATTTAAAAAAATTGTGTGATGGATGTGATCCATATGACATTGACCCATTGAGTGGTTTTATGGTCTAGGGTTACATGTTAGAATGATTTCTGAAGGATCATGTGACACTGAAGACTGGAGTAATGATGCTGAGAATTCAGCTTTGATCACAGGAATAAATTAAAGTTTACTATATATTCACATATAAACCAGATATTTTAAACTGTAATAATATTTCACTCTTCTTCTCTACTCCGCTCTTGCTGCAGGGTAAGAATTTTTTCGCTTGGCAGGCAGTGGCATCTGGTAAAATAGATTAAAATAGTTTTATATAAATAAATAGGCAATAATAAATACACTACAAATAAATGCAGTATTACTAAACTGAAATTACATGCTCTATTTTTTTTTTGCATTTTTCTCATATTGTACAAAGAGTGAACATAAACTGTCTGAAATATATTTTAAAAAATCCCAAATTGCATAAAAATCTTTTCCAAATGATACTAAAGTAAAGTACTTTTTTAAAATAAACCGTCGATTGAATATAAAAGCATAAAACTGCCAATCTAGGACATATATCTATCATTGAAAACAGTCTGCAGTGGTCGCACCATGTGATATTTGGTCGCACCACATGACATTTTCAAATTCATTCATAATTTACAGGCACAGAAATGGCCACCAAAACAAAACAAGCTAGCTTGCCAAAAAAGGTCACTATGAAATTTATAATAAAAATATATATTTGTAGAAATAACTTTAATATTAATTTTTTTTGAGGTCACACCACATGACATCCAAGTTTGGCAACTACATACCAACCATTACAAAGGTTTATTTTTTTTTCCAATTTGAGTGAATTAAAAGCCTGCTTGCTGCTTCCATGGGTCCTTGGTAAATTGGTTTATGATGTAACTTCCTGTGTTTGAATAGTTTTCAACATATAAGTCCCAAAATGGTAGTTCTTTGATGGTCGCACCACATGATATTTCATAAAATAGTCATCATCGGACAAAGTTTGTTTGTATATTATGATGGGAATATAAATGCAAATGCTTAGAATTTTTTTAAAGGATCACAAAACATTTTGGAAATCATGCCAAATAGTGCAGTATATAAATTTGAATTAATTCAGAGTAATTTCAAAGATGTTTTCAAAACAGAAGTTATGGCCGGACGGTCGCACCACATGATGTTTTGACACTTTAAATAACAAAATAATAACAAATAAGTAAAAGGTTTTTGAAAAGTTAAAGTGAGTACATACATGAGAGAGGTACTACAAATATGCAGTATCTTTATAGGCATTTAAACCCATTTTTGCCTGAAAAAATGCAGTCGGACAGAAAATTTAGGCGTCACGTCATTGACCCATTTGCTACTATTGCTGTTTTAATGCTTAAATGGGTCTGCGTGGTCTAATAGAGGCGTCGCTTACCTTTGATAAGGACAACAAACGGCATTTCACATATAGATTTGTTTGGTAGTTCAGCCTTAAATTCACACCATTGTTGAGAAAGAAATTGACAAGGGTCAAGGTTTGGCTCTTTATCACGGTCCCATTAGCCCTGTAACTGCAAACGTGGCCAAAAGAAACTTTCTCAAAAAATAAATGGCTTGATTATTATTTTTTTAGCTCACTCTGGCTAGTGGTTTTCCAAAGTTATTAGCCACCCGGCATTTCCACAGGCCACAGTTTTGTCATCGATACCATGGGGAAAAACTGCCATATAGATATTTTTAATATTATCTCATAATTTTGCAGAATGAATATTAGGCTGCTGTCACTTTAAGAGCTGACGCACGGATCCATTATACTGTTACACAAACTCTTTATGTTCATCTAATTAAAACACAACTGACTGTGTTGATGGGAATACTCGCCAAGACCGGCGTATTGACATTATTTTGTGTGTATTTCACTGAAAAACAGCTCAATTTAGTGCTGAGAGGCAGCTTTACTTTAGGTGTGAGCACAAAATCTGCTGAAATTAGTAAAATTATGAACAATAGATGCGATCCCTTGTTGAAATTCAAGCTCTGTAACAGCAACAATATTCTTCCGGAGTAAATGAAACGAGTGAGTGAGGGGAGGCGGGTTTATGTGTGACTCAAGAGCAGCTTGTGTATATATTCAGCAGAAAATGAGTTTTGGAAGCAAAACTCAAATATTTCAGTATTGATATTCGAAAAATCAATATTTTTGACAATACTACATGACACTTTATTTTTTCAGGTGCCTTTTTAAAAGACTGCAATTGTAAAATGTATATATTGCGTTACAATAGCGACTGCGTTACATGCCACTGATGAAATACACACACATTTGGTGGGTGTTAATGTCAACCCCCTTCTTTTTTTGCAAACAAATTGCTAATAGTTGATTATATTATAAGTATTATTTCACCAGTGCCCAGTTTTTTCCCCTATCTGCTTCCTGTGAACGGACAGACGGGGTGGAATTGGCCCTCTGAAACAGGAAATGGTTCTGAAGGGGACTTCCTGTTGACGTGTAATGTATCAGTTCTTTGTATTCGCAGGTGTAACTGAAGCAGATCTTAAGATGCTGCTCTCTTTGGGGATGCTGATGCTCTCTGCCACACAGATTTACACCATTTTCACGGTGCAGATATTTGCCTTCCTCAATCTTCTGCCCGTGGAGGCTGACATCTCAGCTGTGAGTGTCCAACACTCGTACTGCAACAGTAAATTGATATACATATGGTTTCGGACAATAATTAATGGCTGCGTTTATTTTTCAGTATTCGTTCGACAATAAAACGGAGAACTTTGATGACCTGCCGGCTCGGTTTGGCTACAGGCTGCCCAGTGAAGGACTGAAGGTGAGTCATGTTGATGGTCATCATGATCATACGTGTATGATGATCTGCTGTTATGTTAATGCAGCTTGAGTACATCTTTTACTGGTGAATTTTTGAATGCACTGTTGAAGTCTATGAAACGTGTGAAAAGTAGTATCTTTTTAGTTTTTTCTGGCATATTTACATGGTGTATTATCATATAAAAATGTCCATGAATATGCATGGTATCAATTAAACTAATGAATAAGCGTATGGTTTATTAAAAATGTGGCAGTTAAACATGACTGTTGTGCCTGATGTAGGCATGGTTTAATTGTTACATAATTGCCTGCTTAATTATTTTATCAACTGCAACTTAAATATATAAATTTTTCCCCAATAGAAATTGGTAAATACATTTTTACTCCTCAAGGATGCATAACATTGATCAAAAGTAACTGCAGTGACAATTATAATGCACTTTATTCATCAAAGAAACCTGAAGAAAGTGTATTTGTTTACTACAACAACAAAACAGTCCAATGAGTGTTTCGTCAGATATATGTTAAGTTCACACTATAAGTGATCATGACAGCCTTATCCAGATGTGCATGAGAGGAGCATGTATGCATATGTCAGGTGTTTCTGAGATGTGGAAAAGGGGGCTAGCATTTAAAAATAGATGTTTTGACCCGACCCCTAGACCTCAGAGCTGGTGATTTAGTGAGTGACCCTCTCCCGTGTGGAGATGACTGACCCAGAACTGAACTCACACTCACTGCTGCTGATGATGTGAGCCGTTAAACTTTTATTCATTTCCAGGAAATGAACTCTTGATATCAACAAGATATAGTTATTGATATCAGGAATTAGATTTATACAAGTAACAATGGCAATTTTTGATATCAGAAATTAAATTTTCACTAGTAACGATTCTTGATATCAATGGCAAGCCGTTTTAGCTTAAATTGTACCCAGCCTTACTCATCATAAATTTCATTTTTACGAGTAAGAATTCAAGAAGAGAGCTCTCAAACTCAATTCGTACTGGTGAAAATACAATTAGTGAGCTCTCAAACTCAATTCGCACTCGTGAAAATACAAGCAGGGAGCTCTCAAACTCAATTCTTACTATTGAAAATAAAAGCAGAGAGCTCTCAAACTCAATTCTTACTAGTGAAAATACAATTAGAGAGCTCTCGAACTCAATTCTTACTAGTGAAAATACAATTGGAGAGCTCTCAAACTCAATTCGTACTAGTGAAAATACAAGTAGAGAGCTCTCAAACTCAATTCGTACTAGTGAAAATACAATTACTGAGCTCTCGAACTAAATTCTTACTAGTGAAAATACAATTAGTGAGCTCTCGAACTCAATTCGTACTAGTGGAAATACAAGTAGAGAGCTCTCAAACTCTATTCGTACTAGTGAAAATACAAGCAGAGAGCTCTCAAACTCAATTCTTACTATTGAAAATACAAGCAGAGAGCTCTCAAACTCAATTCTTACTAGTGAAAATACAATTAGAGCTCTCGAACTCAATTCGTACTCGTGAAAATACAATTAGAGAGCTCTCGAACTCAATTCGTACTCGTAAAAATACAATTAGTGAGCTCTCGAACTCAATTCGTACTAGTGAAAATACAAGTAGAGAGCTCGAACTCAATTCTTACTAGTGAAAATACAATTAGAGAGCTCTCGAACTCAATTCGTACTAGTGGAAATACAAGTAGAGAGCTCTCAAACTCTATTCATACTAGTGAAAATACAATTAGAGAGCTCGAACTCAATTCTTACTAGTGAAAATACAATTAGAGAGCTCTCGAACTCAATTCGTACTAGTGGAAATACAAGTAGAGAGCTCTCAAACTCTATTCGTACTAGTGAAAATACAATTAGAGAGCTTTCGAACTCAATTCTTACTAGTGAAAATACAATTAGAGAGCTCTCAAACTCTATTCGTACTAGTGAAAATACAATTAGAGAGCTCTCGAACTCAATTCGTACTTCAGAAAATACAATTAGAGAGCTCTCGAACTCAATTTTTACTAGTGAAAATACAATTAGAGAGCTCTCGAACTCAATTCTTACTAGTGAAAATACAATTAGAGAGCTCTCAAACTCTATTCGTACTAGTGAAAATACAAGTAGAGAGCTCTCGAACTCAATTCTTACTAGTGAAAATACAATTGGAGAGCTCTCAAACTCAATTCTTACTAGTGAAAATACAATTAGTGAGCTCTCAAACTCAATTCTTACTATTGAAAATACAAGCAGAGAGCTCTCAAACTCAATTCTTACTAGTGAAAATACAATTAGAGAGCTCTCGAACTCAATTCTTACTAGTGAAAATACAATTAGAGAGCTCTCGAACTCAATTCTTACTAGTGAAAATAATATTGGAGAGCTCTCAAACTCAATTCGTACTAGTGAAAATACAAGTAGAGAGCTCTCAAACTCAATTCGTACTAGTGAAAATACAATTAGTGAGCTCTCGAACTAAATTCTTACTAGTGAAAATACAATTAGTGAGCTCTCAAACTCAATTCATACTAGTGAAAATACAAGCAGAGAGCTCTCAAACTCAATTCTTACTATTGAAAATACAAGCAGAGAGCTCTCAAACTCAATTCTTACTAGTGAAAATACAATTAGAGAGCTCTCGAACTAAATTCTTACTAGTGAAAATACAATTAGTGAGCTCTCAAACTCAATTCATACTAGTGAAAATACAAGCAGAGAGCTCTCAAACTCAATTCTTACTATTGAAAATACAAGCAGAGAGCTCTCAAACTCAATTCTTACTAGTGAAAATACAATTAGAGAGCTCTCGAACTCAATTCGTACTCGTAAAAATACAATTAGTGAGCTCTCGAACTCAATTCGTACTAGTGAAAATACAAGCAGAGAGCTCTCAAACTCTATTCGTACTAGTGAAAATACAAGTAGAGAGCTCTCGAACTCAATTCTTACTAGTGAAAATACAAGTAGAGAGCTCTCGAACTCAATTCTTACTAGTGAAAATACAATTAGAGAGCTCTCAAACTCATTTCGTACTAGTGAAAATACAAGTAGAGAGCTCTCGAACTCAATTCTTACTAGTGAAAATACAATTAGAGAGCTCTCAAACTCTATTCGTACTAGTGAAATTACAAGTAGAGAGCTCTCAAACTATTCATACTAGTGAAAATACAAGTAGAGAGCTCTCGAACTCGATTCTTACTAGTGAAAATACAATTAGAGAGCTCTCAAACTCTATTCGTACTAGTGAAATTACAAGTAGAGAGCTCTCAAACTATTCATACTAGTGAAAATACAAGTAGAGAGCTCTCGAACTCAATTCTTACTAGTGAAAATACAATTAGAGAGCTCTCGAACTCAATTCTTACTAGTGAAAATACAATTAGAGAGCTCTCGAACTCAATTCTTACTAGTGAAAATACAATTAGAGAGCTCTCGAACTCAATTCGTACTAGTGAAAATACAATTAGAGAGCTCTCAAACTCAATTCGTACTAGTGAAAATACAAGTAGAGAGCTCTCGAACTCAATTCTTACTAGTGAAAATACAAACCCAATTCCATAAAAGTTGGGACACTGTACAAATTGTGAATAAAAACAGAATGCAATGATGTGGAAGTTTCAAATTTCAATATTATATTTAGAATACAACATAGATGACATATCAAATGTTTAAACTAGGGATGCACCGATACCGGTATCTGGTATCGGCCTCGATACCACATTTTCTACAGTACTCGTACTCGTTAAAAGTCCCCCGATACCGGGGACCGATACCATGTTCTGAGAAATGGGTTAATCACAGGCGCCGAGTGCCCACCCCCAGGCTCCTTTTGCAGCTCAGAGCGGGGAGATGGGGAGACATGTCAGCCGTGTGGAACAGTGATGCGCGGGTCAATGTATAAACAACCCGCACACTACCAACGTTTTCAACTACCCGCCCGCTACTCGGACCGCAAAAAAAGTAAGAAAATATTGTACCCGACCCTCTTCCTGACCGTATTTTTTAAAAGTAGTACATGCTCATCGTAGCGTCATTGGGCCATAAACGTGTAACAACACAGCATCGCAAGAAGACGTAGCCTACATATAACAAAGGCAGCACTTTGGTCATCATCTTTCATTATTTCGGTAAATGTCTCCCACACTTACTCTTTCTATTTGTGTATTTGCGGAGCTTCCACTCCCCAGTCTTCACCTTTTCTCTTGACGCCTCCATCTCTCTGCAGACTAGTGATCATAGACATGGCCGGTTCGTGAACGAATCGGTTCTTTTTAATGAACCGGTCGAACCAGTACGCTAAATCGAACTGAATCATTCGCATCAGTTCACGTCTTGCGTCAGTGCTGATCCACAAGTTACTACAGTTACTCACTTTCAGACATGCCTGACAGTCCCTCCGAGTTGAAATAAACCAATATCCCAAATTATATTTTACTCCAGTAACTCTAACAGTTCACTGAACTGAGACATGTTGTTGATACTGCTGATACTGCGCATCCGCGTATAGTAACGAACGCAGAGGTACAGCGGTTCTCGGATCACACCAGTACAGAACTGAGAACTGTTTAGACTGAGCTTGTGTGTCATCTTCGTGCCAGTTATTCAGCCAATAAATAAATTCGGCCTATATATTTCATAGAAAATTCTATCTAGTACTATATAAATACAAAGGTTTAATTGGCATTTTTTTCCAAACGACCTGACCGACCGCGACCCGAATATCATTAAAAATATTTTTGGATGACCCGTAACTGCGGGTAACCGCGGGTGACCGCGGCGCAGGCACCCGCTCATTTTGGATCAACCCGTGCATCACTGGTGTGGAACAATTTCAAAGTGAATGGCTTTGGATTAGGAGAATAAGTTTACTTGTAGTCGCCAAGCTACTTATAGTCAGTTGAATGTCTGTTGGGGGACCAAATAAATAAAGTGTTATCAGATATTAAGCTGATCGTACTAATACTCTAGTCTACTAATACTCTAATGACAGTTAGTTGACATGTAATTGAAAAGTTACTTATAGTTAGTAAAGTGGACTATCGAAATAAAGTGTTACCCAAGTAATTTAATCAAGGACCTAAAAACCCGTATATAAAAATATTTAAATCATGTTTTTTTTGTTTTTTTATTAAGTACTCGGTATCGGTATCGGCGAGTACTGAAAAGCAAGTACTCGTACTCGTTTTCCAAAAAAGTGGTATCGGTGCATCCCTAGTTTAAACTGAGAAAATGCATAATTTTAAGGGAAACATAAGTTGATTTTAAATTTCATGGCATCAACACATCTCAAAAAAGTTGGGACAAGGCCATTTTTACCACTGTGTGGCATCCCCTCTTCTTTTAATAACAGTCTGCAAACGTCTGGGGACTGAGGAGACAAGTTGCTCAAGTTTAGGAATAGGAATGTTGTCCCATTCTTGTCTAATAAAGGCTTCTAGCTGCTCAACTGTCTTAGGTCTTCTTTGTTGCATCTTCCTCTTTATGATGCGCCAAATGTTTTCTATGGGGGAAAGATCTGGACTGCAGGCTGGCCATTTCAGTACCCGGATCCTTCTTCTACGCAGCCATGATGTTGTAATTGATGCAGTATGTGGTTTGGCATTGTCTTGTTGGAAAATACAAGGTCTTCCCTGAAAGAGACGATGTCTGGATGGGAGCATAATTTTTCTAGAACTTGGATATACCTTTCAGCATTGATGGTGCCTTTCCAGATGTGTAAGCTGCCCATGCCACACGCACTCATGCAACCCCATACCATCAGAGATGCAGGCTTCTGAACTGAGCACTGATAACAACTTGGGTTGTCCTTGTCCTCTTTAGTCCAGATGACATGGCGTCACAGTTTTCCAAAAAGAACTTCAAATTTTGATTCGTCTGACCACAGAACAGTTTTCCACTTTGCTAGAGTCCACTTTAAATGAGCCTTGGCCCAGAGAAAACGCCTGCGCTTCTGGTTCCCGTTTAGATATGGCTTCTTTTTTGACCTATAGAGCTTTAGCCGGCAACGGTGAATGGCACGGTGGATTGTGTTCACTGACAATGTTTTCTGGAAGTATTCTTGAGCCCATGTTGCGATTTCCATTACAGTAGCATTCCTGTGTGTGATGCAGTGCCGTCTAAGGGCCCGAAGATCACGGGCATTCAGTATGGTTTTCGGCCTTGACCCTTATGCACAGAGATTGTTCCAGATTCTCTGAATCTTTGGATGATATTATGCACTGTTGATGATGATAACTTCAAACTCTTTGCAATTTTTCTCTGAGAAACTCCTTTCTGATATTGCTCCACTATTTTTTGCCTCAGCATTGGGGGAATTGGTGATCCTCTGCCCATCTTGACTTCTGAGAGACACTGCCACTCTGAGAGGCTCTTTTTATACCCAATCATGTTTCCAATTGACCTAATAAGTTGCAAATTGGTCCTCCAGCTGTTCCTTATATGTACATTTAACTTTTCTGGCCTCTTATTGCTACCTGTCCCAACTTTTTTGGAATTTGTAGCTCTCATGAAATCCAAAATGAGCCAATAGACCAACGCCACTTTTGCGTCATCGAAGGGTAACGCCCCCTTTTGGGGGAAAACACCTCTATACTGTCTATGGGAAAACATACGGATTCCCATGAGAACAGAACTCGCACTAGATCTGCAAAGTTTCTTGATAGCAAAAATGGCACAAACTTAAAGAAGCTAACGTTACTGAATACGGGGTTACAGAGGTGTCCCTTTGAAATGGTCGAAAACTGGATTAATGACCCCACACAGCGGCCAAATATGGACTATTCAGACATCTAACGTTACCACTATCTCGTGGAATCACCAAGTAAGTAGCCTTTTTTATTTATTCATTTATCATTTACACACTCACTGTAGCCTATGAGAAACTACTAGACGATGAGGCCATGTCACTTGGATCATATTTAACTTGATTTAAGCTATTGACAGTTTTGTTGCCGACTAGCTATTAGAAAGACTAAGCTGTTAGCAGCTAACATTACCTTATTAGACTATGTCAATAGCTTAAATCAAGTTAAATATGATCCATTCATCGTCTAGTTTGTCATACTGTGAGTGTTAATGAAAAAAAAAGGCTACGTACTTGACGATTCCACGAGATAGTGGTAACGTTAGATGTCTGAATAGTCCATATTTGGCCGCTGTGTGGGGTCATTAATCCAGTTTTCGACCATTTCAAAGGGACACCTCTGTAACCCCGTATTCAGTAACGTTAGCTTCTTTAAGTTAGTGCCATTTTTGCTATCAAGAAACTTTGCAGATCTAGTGCGAGTTCTGTTCTCATGGGAATCCGTTTGTTTTCCCATAGACAGTATAGAGGTGTTTTCCCCCAAAAGGGGGCGTTACCCTTCGATGACGCAAAAGTGGCGTTGGTCTATATTTGGCATGGCAATTCAAAATGTCTCACTTTCAACATTTGATATGTCATCTATGTTGTATTCTAAATATAATATTGAAATTTGAAACTTCCACATCATTGCATTCTGTTTTTATTCACAATTTGTACAGTGTCCCAACTTTTATGGAATTGGGTTTGTACAATTAGAGAGTCTCAAACTCTATTCGTACTAGTGAAAATACAAGTAGAGAGCTCTCAAACTCATTTCGTACTAGTGAAAATACAAGTAGAGAGCTCTCGAACTCAATTCTTACTAGTGAAAATACAATTAGAGAGCTCTCAAACTCAATTCTTACTAGTGAAAATACAATTAGAGAGCTCTCGAACTCAATTCTTACTAGTGAAAATACAATTAGAGAGCTCTCGAACTCAATTCTTACTAGTGAAAATACAATTAGAGAGCTCTCAAACTATTCATACTAGTGAAAATACAAGTAGAGAGCTCTCAAACTCAATTCTTACTAGTGAAAATACAAGTAGAGAGCTCTCAAACTCAATTCTTACTTGTGAAAATACAATTAGAGAGCTCTCAAACTCATTTCGTACTAGTGAAAATACAAGTAGAGAGCTCTCGAACTCAATTCTTACTAGTGAAAATACAATTAGAGAGCTCTCAAACTCTATTCGTACTAGTGAAAATACAATTAGAGAGCTCTCAAACTCAATTCGTACTAGTGAAAATACAATTAGAGAGCTCTCAAACTCAATTCGTACTAGTGAAAATACAAGTAGAGAGCTCTCAAACTCAATTCTTACTAGTGAAAATACAAGTAGAGAGCTCTCAAACTCTATTCGTACTAGTGAAAATACAATTAGAGAGCTCTCGAACTCAATTCGTACTTCAGAAAATACAGTTAGAGAGCTCTCAAACTCAATTCGTACTCGTGAAAATACAAGTAGAGAGCTCTCAAACTCAATTCTTACTAGTGAAAATACAATTAGAGAGCTCTCAAACTCAATTCGTACTAGTGAAAATACAATTAGAGAGTTCTCTAATTCAGTTATCGTCAATGCTTTGTTGCTAGGTTACGAATCTTTTGAGGCTTGATGTCTGTATTCACATGGCAAAGTTCGTCACAACTCTCTGTTCCTGATTCACTGGTTTGAGCGACACCAAACCCCATGATGTGTCAGTGAAACTGTCAGAAATCTCATTACTTCACATGTGTGTCACTTCCCCACTTCAGTGTGATTTCCCCATCTCCGTCACACTCACACCAAACTGAGCTTAATGTTGTGAGAGGTCAACAAGCAACTCTTTTCACATTAGTTTCTGAGATGAATATACCTATCTGTCGTCATCTGTGTGTGCTAAATATTGTGCTGGGAGTTAATCGCTGCTGGAAATCCTGCTCAATCTGGACTCTGTTCTGGAACATGCGAATCTAGCCATGAGCGGGCGAACAAACCCGCGACTCAGCGGAGACGCACAGAGCCACCGCTGGAACAGGAAGTGTGTGAGACCACTTCCTGTGGCTGTTACGTTTGCATTTTTGTGTGCATCGTGATGTTTGGAGAACATATGACCCGGATGTTGGAGATCTGCCTTTTCTGCTGTGGATAATGTGCTGCTTACTAAAACCAAAATAATGAAAAAAGTGTGTTCAATATTATAAAAATACCTGAATTTGAATAGGTCAATATTTATAAAACTTAGACATGTCCCAAAACTGAAATTGATTAAAGCTAAATATATATATATATATATTATTATTATTATTATTTTATATAATGACTTAAGCATAACAAAATGATAATTCTTAGCATCTTTTATTTTTAGAAATGCACTCCAGCTGATAATTATTGAAAATAAATTAATTTGTTTTTTAAAATAGTTATTTAATGATGGCATAATTATCTTTTGCCTGATAACAATGAATGGCTGGTATTAAAATTATATTTTGTCTGAATACTTTTACAATGAAGCCTAAAATCAATATATATATATATATATTACTGTATATAATTTTTCTCTATTTTTGTAATGCAATATTAATTTTATTAATACATATTTAATATAATAATTTAATATAATAACAATGGTGTCATGGCTACTTTTAAAAATTGTCTAAACAAATAACTTTAAAATCAAGTGACAACAATCACAAGTTATAACAATTAACAATGTAACTAATGAAAAATAAATGACTTTTTTCTTTTAATATAATCAATAACAATTATTTTATGGCAGATTATCAAAATCCATATTTTGTCTAAATAAACCAAAAAAAATAAATAAAATGAGTTGTTTTCAGTGAATTAAGGCATCATTATAATGTACGATCTGAAAAATGGATATTAAATGTGAAATTGCCTGAAGATTGAACATTATTTGGGAACTACACAAGGTTGTGTTTAGGGCAGATTCAGGCTAAATACATAGTTATTACCCAGTTACTGTAATAATTACACAGGAATGCGGAACAGGGCTGTGAATTATTTTTTTCCTCCATTATTTCAGTGAGAGAACAGCAGAGGAAATGTTCATGAAAGTCCAGTCATGTAGTGTGCCCGTCATTGAGCTGAATGGTGTCTTTCATGTGTCCCGTGTGTCCTCAGTCATGCGCCCGCCTCATGCCTGGTGGTGTTCATGGCCCAATAACCCAAAAACACGAGGTGTCGAGCGACACTGGGCGACGCAGAGCATGTTGTAGACCCCAGAGCTGCAAACGAGTGTGTGTTCCCCTCAGCAGAGGGTGCTGTTGGGACGGGTTGTTTGCTGACACAGTTTGGTTTGATGTCCGCAGGGTTTCCTGATCGGGGCCCGTCCCGAGAACGCCTGCGTGCCGATCGAGCCTCCTCCCCTGAGGGACAACCTCTCCAGCGCCTTCATCGTGCTCATCAAGCGCTTCGACTGCAACTTCGACATCAAGGTACTGGATCACCGGACGTCACACACAACTTCCCCCACAATCCTTCACTCTATTCACAGAACATGAAGTCCTCCACTTGTTCATGTCATGGTTTCTTTATCGTATCTTAATTTAATTTACTTAGTTTTTTAAAACTTGTACTAAATATGTCCTGCTCCTGGAAATAGAAACAGGGAAACAAGGGTAATAAAGAAACATTGCAAGTACGCAAATACTCTCCTAAATGCAAAGTCCCCCCGCTCTTCAGACGTGCCTCAGTGCGCTCATGCTCATGCCGTTGGCAAACAGTTCAAATATGCAAAGACTTCCAGAGGGTCTGCCTACGGTCTCTGTTCACCTGCAGCACTTTGGACGACATCCAAGCGTAACGCTTGTGGCATATAGCTAAATATTTTTCCAACACCACAATAAACCATTCGACAAAGTTAATCATCTACGGCGCTGTGGAATGTTTATCTTTTTAATCTGCATAGAGAGCGAGTGTGCTGGCAAAGTAAAAAAGTTTTGCAGTATTTTAATATGTTTCTAATTCAATCCATTGAAATAGTTTGTCCACTCGATGCTCCTGATATTATATCTGTGACCTTCACGTGACTTGAGTGTGAGAGATTTTCATTTGCGAGGAATGTCTTGAATGCTCTTATCTCTGTCTGTGCAAACATTCACTAATCACTGATCCAGCGCTGCCTGTATCTGACTCGAGGAGACCTTCGAAGGGCACAGACTTTACAGAACACAGTAATACTACACCGGTATATATTTAGCCGATTTAGATTCAGGGGGTAATATTGGTTGTTTTGTATTTGAAAGTGACAATCTAGTCCTGCAATTCTTAGTTCTGCCCTGAGTGGCCGCTGTCGTGCCGTTGAAGGGATAGTTCAAAATGATCCCCTAATTTACTCACCCTCAATCCTTTGTGTGTATGACTTTCTTCTTTCAGCCGAACACAATCAGACACACACATCCATCCATCATAAAAGTAAGTCTAGGGGGTTAATAAAGGCCTTCTGAACCACAGCTGTGTGTTTTTGCAAGAAAAATATCCATATTTACAACTTTATAAACTATAATCACTGGCTTCTGGTAACGATCGTACGCAAATTTTGTTCTGGTGGAACAGTGACCTCTGACCCTAAGCATGACTAGTGGCCTCTGACCCAACACATGACCTCTGACCCTACACTTGACGAGTGACCTTTGACCCGCCACATGACCTCTGACCATAGACGGTAAAAGAAATGGACAGAGCGATCTCATTGGATCTCCATTGAGACCATTGAAGCCCGTTTTGGGCGATTTTTTTTTTTTTAGCACTTCCGTTCCAGACGCAAAGACTCAAACAGAGCTTGACTACGTATATGTGATGCGAGCAACCCGTCTGTCTTCTAGTGCTGTGGCATAAGAAATCTGAATCATTCCCTTCCGAAACCTGCAGAGGTGGAGAGTGTGAATAGGAGCTGTCCATTAGTGAGGAGCAGAAGACAATTTTTGCTAGGTATTCTGATTAATTTTTGTCATTTTGCCTCCACGTTTCCCCGATTGCGCGCGAGCTTCTCCTCCTGTCCATACGGTAATCTCTCTACTGTGCGACAGAGAGTCGCGTGGGTATGACGTAGGGATGAGTCACGATCTTCGAATGGTCGAATAGTCGAAATGCGTTCGAACTTCGATCATAAAATAGCTTTTTCGAATATCGTTATATTTTCGTGCAATAATTCCAATGTGTATTTAACATAATTGACGCAGCGCCTACTGACACAGATCGCGGAGCAAGGTATTTTCCTGTTAGGGACACAAGGTGTCACTAACATGCATGAAACCCACTACTGGGCGATCTAGGATACCAGCTTTTTGAACAGTGTAAACAAACAACAGAAGAAGAGCACTGTCGTGAATGCACTGAATCGGGAATCGGGAGAAATGCCTACTGAACCACCGGCGGCTAAAAATCCACAAAATGACGCCCTCTCTGCTGCAGCGATTGCGGTCTTGTTTGGCGAGGATAACATCGAGCAGACAGCAACAGCGACAACCGAACTCTTGCAATACTGCCAAGATACAGTATGCCCACCAATGAACGCTGATCCCATAACATGGTGGAAGGCCAACGCGAAGAAATATCCCCGCCTGGAAAAGTTAGCAATCTCCTACTTGAGTGTGCCTGCGACATCTGTGCCATCCGCGCGGGTGTTCTCCGCGGCTGGACTAATCGTCAACAGGTTGCGCTCGCGTCTCCTTCCAGAACATGTTGATGACGTGCTAATTTTTCTGAACAAGAATATGACATAAGCGTTATGCTATGAATAGTTTATCTTAATCGAAACGAATTAGTTTAAAAAGTCGGCTGTTGCCGGTTACAAGGCAGGTTCGCATAAAAACATTATTACATGATATTATTTTTTGATCGAGCGAGCATCTGGCTTGTCGATGCAAAATCGTTTTTTGTGCTTTTAGTTTTTTCTTCTTCCAATTATTCTTCTGTGTTAAAAAAATGACGAAAACATGTCACTTGTTCAATTAATAAATCGCTAAAGATGGAATTAGCCTCCCTTTCTGTTATTGTGTGAGTGCGTTTTTTTTTTTCTCCGATTTTCGAACGATAATCGACTTTTGCTCCTCGATTTTCGAATGCCATTTTTGGCAGAAATTCACATCCCTAGTATGACGCAATCGTTAGCCTACTTTCACTAAAACTGCTTCTACGGGGCCATAACATAAGCTACAAGGTAATGGAGCTATTTATACATTGTCGTGTTTCTTTAGAAATAAATAAAGGACAAATGGGGTCTTCAAACGCCTCAGATGTAGAGTTATTTGCTGTCAAAGTGACGCCAAAATGAATGGGAGTCAATGGGAATGCTAACGCAAGTGAAGTTCTGCTACAAGATGTCAGCTCCCGCGAGGCTTCAACTTCTGGTCGATGGATTACCCCCTTGCCTCTGACCCGACACATGACAAGTGACCTCTTACCTGACGCATGACGAGTGACCTCTGACCCGATGCATGATGAGTGACCTCTGACCTGACGCATGACCTCTGACCTCACGCATGACGAGTGACCTCTCACCTGACGCATGATGAGTGATATAGCGGCTGTAGACCAGGCAAAATTATATTTGCAGCCGCGAGAGACTAAACACTGGGAGAATTAATGCACTGCGACGCGCAGAAACAGTTTCACACAGCGATCCACTCATTTATTGCTTCTTGCACAGTTATCAATTCATAAGTGCAGTGTGAGTGCATAAAGTGCGGTCAACAGAAAGTGTTCGCTCCCAGGCTCACTCCCTCTCTGTCCAAACCCCCATGCTCAGGTGTACAGGTGTAGCAAACAAATACGTGCAAGAACCACATCACTTCCGCCCAAGCCCCGGTAGACACGCCCACCACCTACAATCTGAGTGCAGTACTGAATGAATGAGACCATAAAACCATAGGAGACTTACAGTTGGCTCTTACATTCCGGCCCCTAATTATTTTAACACAATAATTATACAACTGCACATTATGTAAGAGATCAACGATATGATTATTATTATTATTTTTTATTTATTTTTTTTAACATAAAACAGTTCCTTCGAAAGTGTCTTTTCTTCTTTAGATCAAACAAGAGATAGAGTCCTTTGTCTTTGTAAAAAGTGATCTTCACAATCACTTAATCATGTAATGTAAAAAGGTCTATATAATAATGTCAAGATTAAAGTCAAAGTCTAAGAAGTTCGAGGGTCAGCTGGATATCCTCATGGCTCCTCTGCTTCCTGTAGAAGGCAAATCTTGGTGATAGGCCTATCCAAATAACTGGTCTTCGTCCTAATTCGCACTTGACGAACAAGTCTTTTTCTGTCAGGGAGAGTTTGCACAATCCTTCCTGTAAGCCATGAGTTGCGAGGTGCTGAGTCGTCAACTATGAGTACAATATCTCCAGTTTGGAAGTTGCGCTTGATACCAGACCACTTCTGACGCTTACAAGTGACATCTGACCCGATGCATGACCTCTGACCTGACGCATGATGAGTGACATCTGACCCGATGCATGACCTCTGACCCGACGCATGACGAATGACCTCTGACCTGACGCATGACGAGTGACCTCTGACCCGAAGCATGACGAGTGACCTCTGACCCGACCTTGAAGTAGGAGTAGCATAAGCTTATGTGAGTTGACGCCTTTCGCGGTTCAAACAAACAGTGCTGGGCAACAAACTCAAGCTCCACCCACATTTCTCTTAAAAAAATCACATTTTAATTCATGACCGGCATTTTGTTTTGCCCAATCGTCATGCGTAGGGTCAGAGGTCACTCGTCAAGCGTAGGGTTGCCCATCACTGTTTGTTTGAACCGCGAGCGGTGTCTGTCTACTCACATAGGCTTATGCTACTCCTACATCATGCGTAGGGTCAGAGGTCATGCGTCGGGTCAGAGGTCACTCGTCATATGTAGGGTTAAAGGACATGCGTCGAGTCAGATGTCACTCATCATGCGTAGGATCAGAGGTCACTCGTCATGTGTAGGGTTAGAGGTCATGTGTCGGGTCAGAGGTCACTCGTCATATGTAGGGTTAGAGGACATGCGTCGGGTCAGAAGTCACTCGTCATGTGTAGGGTTAGAGGTCATGCGTCGAGTCAGATGTCACTCATCATGCGTCTGGTCAGAGGTCACTCGTCATGTGTAGGGTTAGAGGTCATGCGTCGAGTCAGATGTCACTCGTCATGCGTTGGGTCAGAGGTCACTCGTCAGGTCAGAGGTCATGTGTCGAGTCAGATGTCACTTATCATGCGTCGGGTCAGAGGTCACTCATCATGTGTAGGGTTAGAGGTCATGCGTCGGGTCAGAGGTCACTCGTCATTTTCAGGTCACACGTCATGTGTAGGGTTAGAGGTCATCCGTCGGGTCAGAGGTCACTCATCATTTGCAGGTCACTCGTCATATGTAGGGTTAGAGGACATGCGTCGAGTCAGATGTCACTCATCATACGTCGGGTCAGAGGTCACTCGTCATGTGTAGGGTTAGAGGTCATGCGTCGAGTCAGATGTCACTCGTCATGCGTCGGGTCAGAGGTCACTCATCAGGTCAGATGTCACTCGTCGGGTCAGATGTCACTCGTCATGTGAAGGGTCAGAGGTCACTCGTCATGCGTAGGGTCAGAGGTCACTCTTCCGCAGAACAAGACTTGCGTACGCCGTTATTAAGCTTTATAAAGTTGTAAATACGGATATTTTTTTCTCACACAAACGCATGGCTGTGCTACAGAAGGCCTTTATCACCCCCCTGGAGGCATATGGATTACTTTTATGATGGATGGATGTGCTTTTTCGAGCTTCAAAATCTCAGGCTGCATTCACTACCATTATACAGCTTGAAAGAGCCAGGATATCACCTTAACACACCTCCGATTAACGTTTGGCTGAAATAAAAAAAGTCATATACACCAAGGATTGAGGGTGAGTAAATTTTACTTTAGGGTGAACAAACCCATTAACTGTGGTTAGGCTTAGAGCCCTGCACGGGCCTCAAATCTAGGCCCTAGCCCGGCCCTGGCCCGAGACGTCCAGGCCCTAGCCCGGCCCGTGTCCGACAGCTCATCAGAATGATCAGCCCGAGTCCGACCCGAGCCCGTTATTTAAAAAAAAAAAAAAAAAAAAAAAACCTTACTCAGCCTGCCCTGTTGCAGCAGTCATTTAAACAGATATGTTTTGTCCTCAATGGCAAAGTAGTTACCGTTTAGATTATTTTCATTTCTTTATAAAGTTAATTAAGACAAATGTTTCTTTTTATTTATTTTTTTATGACGACCAAGCACCCGACAGCGAGTTAAACATGTTTGATCCATTTATAGCCTCTCAAATCAACACTTGGCTACAATAAAATCCATAGATATAAAACAACTTAAACATATTCACACAGACAGTTAACGTTAGTTTAAACGTTTGTTAAACGTTTATTGTCATTTTTGAAAAGCTGAGGCAAACTGCTCTGCTGCTCGCAACAGCGCTCGTACAATACAATTTACAATACAATACAATACAGAGAATGCAATCTAAACAAATCAGATAAATTACATTAAAAACAAACATGCAGGTTATCTTACCTCAAAAATCAAGTCTTTACTACAAAACATGGCCATTCGTGTTTCCGATAGACTCATGAAACTAAAGTCCAATCAAACAAAAAACAACAAGACAACCTCCTAAACAGTCTCTTACAGAGCATCGTGCAGAAAAAGCACCATCCACCGAGGAAAGTTTTAATCCAGTCGTACTTTTTCCAGCTGCGCTGAATTCACGCTCACTACTTCTGCTGCTGGCGGGACACTAAACAGAGAACGAGCCGGTCGCGCGGATCGCGTTGCCGGGAAACCTGTGTGCGCGTGTGCGTGCCGTGAGCAGACTGTCAGTCATATATGTCAGTATGATAGGTTATAAATCGTCTTTCTATGTTTGCTTTTCAATAGTTATCTTCTCATATTTTATTTTAAGTAATATCTAAAATAGGCTATAAAAAAGATAAACCTAAAACAGGCCCGAGGCCCGGCCCGCGTGTGAACTATGACGTTAAAATTGGCCCGAAGCCCGGCCCGAGGAGTGTAAATAAGTCGGGGCCCGTCGGGCTCGGGCTGAAATGCAGGGCTCTAGTTAGGCTCGCAAAACTTAGATGTAAATGCAGGCTGTTAAAATGAATCGTACCAAAAACAAGATGAGAAAATCAGGTGGAGCTGAAATGTCTCTGACAAAAGCAAGTTTGTTGATGTCTCCTGCTCTAATCTTCCCTGACCGTCGAGCTTACTGAACCAAGCCATACATGTGTCATACAAGAGCAGTGTGTGTGCGCACGACGCCTGTCTGAACACAATGCTTCTGTCTTCATCCTCGTCCTCCTCCAGGTCTTCCATGCGCAGAAGGCCGGCTACAAGGCGGCGATTGTCCACAATGTGGACTCGGATGACTTAATCAGCATGGGATCCAATGATCGTAAGTTCCTGCACACGAATGCATAAAACATGTAGCAGAGACACCCGCTCATGTGTTCTGCTGTGGGACAATGCTGTGATTCACAAACCCCAGCCTCTGTGCTGATAATAACCGCTGCTGTATTTATGAATTCTGACCGAGTCGTGATGCCGTTCAGGACGAAGCCATGAAGGCCGAACTGGAGGAACCGACCTTCAGCGCTCTTGAAGGAATAGCTCATCATTTACTTACCGTAATGTTGTATCAAAACCACTTTGGACCCCATTGACTTTCATTATATCAACTAAGACATTTTAATCTCATTTTAATATATGTAAACTAGTGATGTCAAAAGATATCGATATTTCGATACGGACACTGATACGAGCTGTGCGTTCCCGTTCTCTCTTCTCTCCGACAGTGAGTTGACATGCACCCGCCTCCTCTCACTCGTTGCCTGAATTTTGTGTGGGGTATTGCACATAACGTTAGTCATTCCTCTTGGTTTTGCACTCACACCAAAAGTGTGTGCACCACTGAAATATATATATATATTAGGGCTGTGCAAAAATTAATTGCGATTAATCGCATCCAAAATAAAAGTCTGTGTTTACATAATATATTTCTGTGTGCTGTGTATAATTATTTTGTATATATAAATACATATGCATGCATATATATATATATATATTTAAGAATTATTTGCGCTTAAATTTTGTATATATATATGAAGAGTTCAGATGCAAAAGCCTCTAAATGCCGTTCTTTAATTTCTTCTTTAATTTCTTCTAAAATTGTTTCTTCTTTTTATCAAGCTTGTATATTTAAGTTCAGTGATTTCACTTAAATGCCAATGATAATTACCTATTAATTGTTATTTAAGTGAAATTACTGAACTTAAATATACAAGTTTGATAATCAACATTAAAGAAGAAAATTTCAAATGGCATTTAGAGGCTTTTGCATCTGAACTCTTCATATATATATATATATATATATATATATATATATATTAGGGCTGTCAAGCAATTAATCGTGATTAATCACATCCAAAATAAAAGTTTGTTTACATAATATATGTGTGTGCACGGTGTATAATTATTTTATATATATATATATATATATATATATATATATATATATATATATATATATATATATATAAATACACACGCATGCATGTATATATTTAAGAAATATTTTCATGTATATACTGTATTTACATTTATATATAATTTATTTTATATATAAATATAAATATTTTATATTTAAATTATATTTTTTTCTTAAATAAACATGCATGTGTGTTAGATATTATATCTATATATACTGTATATACAAAATAATTATACACAGTGCACCCACATATATGTAAACACAAAGTTTTATTTTGACAGCCCTAACATATATATAAAAAGTGGCGCTCTCATAAAGTCGCCTCTCAAACAGCTCGCGAGTGCCAAATTGAGTTCATTTTCATGGCTTAAACGATCATATATACACAAAATTATTTTAAAATGCCCATCTTGACGAGTATTCAGGTAAACACAGTCAGTTTTGGAAAGGAAACGCATGTTGTGTAACAACAATATATTGGAGCTCTTAAAGTGACGGCTAACCTAATAAACCGAAAAACTTAAAGCCATGTTTATTTCATTTGTCTCTTTATTCTATTGTATTTATTCATGTTGTCATTTGCTATTTGTTTTGTTTTTTATTATTGACTGTTTACTTGGCTTTTTTGTGAAGCCTCCATAAGCTATTGCAACAAAATGACCCAAATCATCAAAAAAATTACGAGATAATAATAAAAATATCTATATGGCCGTTTTCCCCATGGTATCGGAAACGGTATTGAATATTGACAAGTTATCGTATTGAAGTTAGAAATTCCAGTATCGTAACACTAATGTACATAATGTTACTGAATCGAGATTGAACAGTGTGTTATTGCTGAGAATGGTGACGGCCAAACACAATACTCAGTTATCTGAAGTGATCTATCCCTTTAAAATCAAAATCGACTTTTACAACTTTCAAATGCACTCCTAATAATGTGTTTACAAGGGTTTGTTTGAAGCATCAAATTGAATCAGAATAAAATCTGGTCGAGTTTACGGTCTACATTTGTTTGTTTTGCAGTGGATATCCTGAAGCAGATCGACATACCATCAGTGTTTATTGGGGAAGAAGCGGCCAACTCTCTGAAAGAGGATTACATCTATGAGAAAGGGTGAGGACTGAATACTTCACTGTTCTGATGCTTACCAGAAGCAGAAACATCTGCTCTCCACCAGTCATATGACACAAGACAAAGTCTGCTGTTCACACAGTCATCTGCAAATGTGAAATATTCCCAAAACTAGCATCAAATTTGAGGTTATATTCTCTGACAAAATGTGAAAGGTTGACCTGTATACATGTAGTGTCACACTCACAGTCTTGCGTTGTGTTTTCAGCGGTCATGTGATCCTGATGCCGGACTTCAGTTTGCCTCTGGAGTACTACCTGATCCCGTTCCTCATCATCGTTGGGATCTGCCTCATCCTCATTGTAGTTTTCATGGTGAGTCGCGATTGTGTGTAATAAAAACAACGGTATATATTAGTTTTGACGGACATATTTACATCCTTTTAATCTCAGATCACAAAGTTCGTACAGGACCGACATAGAGCCAGGAGAAGTCGCTTACGCAAGGACCAGCTGAAGAAGCTCCCCATTCACAAGTTCAAGAAAGGTAAGACACGCGCGTGTTAAATAGGATCAAACGCTGAGAATGTCTTCAAATACATCAAATGTCTCAAGACTGTAATCTGCTGCTCTGTGAACCATGTGACCAAGACTGGAGTAATGATGCTGAAAGTTCAGCTTTGATCACAGGAATAAATGACATTTTTGAATATATATTTACATATTATTCCACAATATTACAGGAGAGAGAGAGTTCTGGAATCTGATTTATACTTCATTGAGTCGGTAAATCAGTTCAACTGTCAATCTAAAATGAGTTCAGCTTCAATTATTTTGTAGTTTCTCGGGAAATGTAGGGAAATTCACTTCCGAAGCCATTTCAGAGCAAAAACATACATTCTGAAACAAAGATTATTAAAAAAAAAAAAAATAAGATAATAATAATTTTTGATGCACCGAAATTAATTTTTGATATGTTTTAGCTTACCTCAAGGGCATCTAAGATGTAGGTGTCTTTGTTTCCACAGTATTTTCAATTTTGATATTTTTAGGTCAAACCGTTCTTGTCTGTCAGTCATATAATGGAGGTCTATGGTCACCACCTCAAAGAGCATGCACAGAGAAGTCCAAATTAAACATGATTTAATGACTCGTAAATGTAAGTACACACTGATGGCCTAAGACACGAAACGAGCGGTTTGTGTGAAAACGAACAGCATTTATATGGTTTTACCTCTTGTAATCAAGTGATATGAGGGCGTGGGCGCTTCGGTCTGCACAAGCGCCGGAAAGTGCCAGAAGTGATAAAAAAAAAAAATCAACATTGTCTTTTGATACATCAAAATTGTCATCCATTGCTGTTTCCTGTATATCTAAATATGTTTAGATCTTCACAGTGAAGGGTAACGCTTCCGAAATCTCTGTGTAAACAAAGAGTGACGCACGCCCTCAGATCACTTGGACGTGGCTGTCGTTACAAGAAGTAAAACGATATAAATACTGTTTGTTTTCTCACACAAACCGCTCGTTTCGTGTCTTAGGCCATCAATGTGTACTTACATTTACGAGTCATTAAATCATGTTCAATTTGGACTTCTCTGTGCATGCTCTTTGAGGTGGTGACCATAGACCTCCATTATATGACTGACAGACAAGAACGGTTTGACCTGAAAATATCAAAATTGAAAATACTGTGGAAACAAAGACACCTACATCTTAGATGCCCTTGAGGTAAGATAAAACATACCAAAAATTAATTTCAAAGTGAACTATCCCGTTAACATTCTCTTATCTTAAATGTCAGATTCGTTTAAAATGGCTGTCATGTTGGAAAATGCAGTTTTTAAAGGGATAGTTCACCAAAAAATGAAAATCCTCTCATTAATTACTCATCCTTCGTTCATCTTGAAGACGCAAATGAAGATATTTTTAATTCTCTCCCTCCATTGACAGCCTACGCAACTACCACTTTCAAACCTAGTAAAGACGCCATTAAAGCAATCCGTGTGACTCCTAACCTCAATTGTATAAAAGGACACGCAAAAAAAAAAAAAAAACATAATTTACCACTTTATTCACAAAAATATTATCTCTAACATGCATTTTACAACTTAAAATTGTTTTTTTGCTTAAAGCAAGCACTCACGTCACTTCATAAATTGAAGTTAAACCACTGGAGTCACATGGATTACTTTAATGACGTCTTCACTGTCAGAATAAAGCTCTTAGCCTGTGTGTTTTGATGTTGCTGGGCGTCAGCATTTTCCGTGCGGGACGGAGAGCCTGGCATTGGTGTGGCACGTGACGAATGTGGGTGAAGTGTGGCATTCCCCTCCCACCGCCTCCACCCCCTCAGTGAATCATCAAGCATTTTTACAACCGAACCAACGGCGTGATTGACCGTGTGTCTACATGAATGAGCTCGTAGATGCGTCCAGTCCTGACGACCTGCAGACGTTCCTCCCTGAGGAGGTGTCAGGCGTCGAGTTTAAGGGATTCGGGTTATATCCACCGGTGTTTTACGCTTCAGATATTCAGTGTGAAGGTCATTTGAAATTGTTTCCATTTCATTTTGTTTACCAGATGTGGGTAATTTATCTACCCGATTATGAGTAAATGCCAACTGGACTGACTTAAAGTTAGTTAGGCTTTATTTTCTTTATGCAAATATATGGATATGAGCGAGGCAGCTTGTCTAAAAAAGACGTTTCAACTTTTTTTTTTTAGGTCAATGAATCACATTACGAGTGCAAAGAGGCGGAGAGGGAGTTTGTAACCATAGCTGTTCAAAAGTTTGCTAAATAACTTGCTGCTGAGTAAATAAACTATACATATAATTTTAACGATTAGTTTACACACGATTTATTTTATTATAGGCACGTGCTGCAGTTTTAATGTCCGCCGCTTTAAATGCTCAAGCTCTATAAACTCTTATTGATGGATTCTTATTGGTTGTCAATGTTTTCATAATTAATCAGACGGGAATCGCTCTGAAAAAAGTAACGTTCGTCAGTAACATGCTGTTCTTTATAGTTAATTTTGATTTAATTACGATAATTTAAAGGACTATGATATTATTTCTAGCTATTTTTTTTTGGGATGCAAGTAGTCTCATCTCTTCTGACTAGGGGTTTCATCAACTAGTCGACTAGTCGACTATCACAACCACTAGTTGGCGCTGTTGGCCTTAGTCGACTAGTCGGAAACAAAATGATGACATATATATAGATATATTTTTTTTGTTAACTATCCCTTTAAATACAAGCGACAGTACTATATACTATAAGCACTATAAGGCGCACCTTTAATTACCTATTTTAGAACATTTTTCAAACGTTTGACTGGGTTTGCGTTATGCATCCACTAGATGTGCTAAAGGGAATGCAGCGAGTGCGCAGCGTCGGAGGTGAGGCGTTTATTTAGTAAGCGTGAGCGCGCTGGGGCGGGCACGTAACTTGCATTCGTAGCCTGCTGACAGTAGTGTCTGTTCGTGTGTGTGTTAGAGAGAGCGAGCAATTGATCCATATATAATGCGCTCCGGATTATAAAGCTTGAGAAAAGGCCGGATTGAGAAAATTAAAGGCTTTTAAGTGCGCTTTATGGTGCGGAAAATACGAGTACTACTCTCGCTTTTAGACCAGCACGCGACGTGTTTAATATAGACGCATATTAGCCTACACCAGATTTTCTCTCAAATGTTTGCTTTCACTTTCTATATGGGGAGGCTGCACTTTAGACATAGCCAATTCTGTTTATGTAAACATTGTGTGTATTTAACAGTATTAGCATAATAAGACTTGAAAGATAACTTAGTCCAGTATTCAGGCGCTGTTTGACAGGCTTCTATTGCCTGTGAGCGTCGGGGATATGCCGCGCGCTCAGGAAAGCGCACGTTAGAACAGCGCATCAGCGCGTGAATTAAATGTTTAAGCGGCAAGGCTTAGCCTATGCAAACAATGAACTTTTGTGAATTGCAGTGTCCCGTACCTATTCCTTAACGTGTGATGTGTAGGCTACGTCGCGTTGTACAGTTGAGACAAGAGGCGCCAGAACTGATAGATTGCACTGTACACGATACTACTACCATATTTCTTCAAAAGCAGATCGTGGAGACATTTAATATTCGTGTTGTCGCACACCCCTAGAATAAACCATTTAACGACTAGTCGTCGACTGTTATGCAAAACTAGTCGACTAGCAAAAATCAGTAGTTGTGAAACCCCTACTTCTGACATGATGTTATAGCGACACTCTGTCGCCGTTGTCTTTTTAACTTTTTAACGTCTTTTTTGATGGTTGTCTACCAGCTTTAAGGCATAATAGCGCCACCTACAATGTTGGAGTTTCAGCGAGATAATTTACGATATTATTGCATATGAAGTATTTAAGGAGTAGTTCACTTTTGATAAAACTTTTGCTGATAATTTACTCACCCCCATGTCATCCAAGATGTCCATGTCTTTCTTTCTTCAGTCGAAAAGAAATTAAGGTTTTTGATGAAAACATTCCAGGATTTTTCTCCATATAATGGACTTCAATGGGAACCAAACGATTCAAGGTCCAAACGACAGTTTCAGTGGAAACTGTTCAAAGGGCTTTAAACGACTCCAGACGATGAATAAGGGTCTTATCAAGTGAAACATTCTCTCCTGTTCGAACTCGTTCATCAAAATGAACGAATCTTTTTTCGTGTCATTTGGTTCATTAAACAAACGAAATGAACGAGTTAACTCAGGAAAAGATTCGTTCATTTTGATGAACGAGTTTGAACAGGAGAGTCACGAACGCTCATCACAGAACAGAGCAAGGCGAGCGTTTGAGCTTATAAAACTTAAACTTTGTTATTTATTTATAAAATGAGTGATCGTTTCGCTTGATAAGACCCTTATTCATCGTCTGGAATCATTTAAAGCCCTTTGAACAGTTTGCAGTTTGCACTGAAACTGTCTTTTGGACCTTGAACCGTTTGGTTCCCATTGAAGTCCATTATATGGAGAAAATCATGGAATGTTTTCATCAAAAACCTTAATTTCTTTTCGACTGAAGAAAGAAAGACATGGACATCTTGGATGACATGGGAGTGAGCAAATTATCTGCAATAGTTTTTTTTAAAAGTGAACTACTCCTTTAACATATCGGTATTTATTTTTTAAAATATCCTTATTATCGTCAATACCTTTGATGTTAAGTGTTTTGTCATTTCTAACATACTTTATTAGCAAAGTATATAACGTATATTTACTGTGGCGCTTGTTGGAGACCTAAGGAAAGCTGAACCAAGAATTCAATATTTACAGTTCGCTACATGAAAAGTGATATCTCCAAATCATATTAGATTTTAAATTGAATATTAGCTTGCTATTTACTGAATACTGTGAAATGTACACTACATATGACCTAATATTTGTTAGTGTGCATTTCGCAACCATAAATATTTCAAGCAGTAGTCAGCACATGACCTCATCTTTGAAGTGCATTGTGGGATAGTTTCCATCCAGTAGGCTCTGTTGTTTACAGCTCGTTTTGGCAAACTGAGTAGGTACTACTTTTATATAAGTGTATACTTAGTTTTATTTTATATACTTCTATGCCGTGCTGTTGTATTAATAGTAGCGCGTTCACACTGATCATATCAAAAAGAAAATGTACAATTTACCCAGATGGTGCACTTAATTAACCGATAAAAAGAAGTGTGTAATGTTGTCACAGGGGCGTTCAGTGAATAAGTGCAGTGTGTCATTTGGGACAAAACTAGAATGAAAGCTGTGATGTTCTTATTGTCATGTGACCTACCAGCATCAATTATACTGTATATACTAAATACTAAACTAAATGAGCACATTGTTTACATTTTCATGAACCAGCCAGGAGAATTATTTAATTTTCAAAATATTCTCATCCGTTTGTTGAGCCATTGGCGCCAAAGCATGTATATGATGAGTCCTCTCTAAATATATGGGTTATCTAGATTAGCCCACTGACACATCTTACCCCCATCACCCTGGTTTCCTCCTCCTCTGCTGACGCGCTGGTTTTCTTCATCCGCTGCAGTGCTGATTCATCAGTCGCGTGGACCACAGACTCAACCAACAGCTGCCGACGGGCACCGGAATTACACACTCTCGGAAAACACACAGAGAGTGACGGCTCTGGGATTTTTACAACTGAATTGAACGGCTAGCATTTCAGTGAAACAAAGGAGGCCCTGTTTACTTTATCTGGTACTAAAATGTGGTTTGGTTGATCACAAGAGGACCTCACTAAATGGGGTCTAAAACGTTTTGAGCTTTTCCACTTACACGGGTAGTTGGAAACGCACTCACCGGATTGATTTCGTAGTGTAAATGTTTTTGTATAAAAAATATCCATATTTATCACTTAAAGGGCTCATGAACTGGCTTTTTAAATTTTATTATATTGTTGTCTGAGGTCAACTTATGACGTTCGCTTGGTTTTTGCATTCAAAAATGAATAAGTAATAGGCTATTTTGTACCCTAGTTTTAGCTCAAAAACGCTCATTTTTTTAATAATACTTACAGATTGTGATTCGGAGGAGGACGAACCTGATCCATGTACACTGGATACTGAGCCCTCCTTCGGGAACAACCGGCTTGCGAATCCACATTTGAATTCTTTTATATTTTTGAATGATTCGTCATTAAAATGATGAGAACACAAAGTTTGGGCTATACTGTTATCGGTATACTGGTATACTGGTGTCGTTGCAAATCTTCACATGCTCGTCCCGGGGCAATGAAAACAAGTGGCTGAACTGTCTTTGCAATGTCGAACACAGCGTCTTCTTGACATGATGCGATTCAGCTGAAGTATTTGAATATGTGTTCTAGACGTCACTTCAAGTCTGCGCGCGCAGTTGTTGGAGCGGCCAATGAGCTAATGTTTCGTATCTACATCACGACGAAACAGCTAATGACTCGTTTCAAAAACTATTCATTTCATAGACTCAAAGAGTTTTGAAAGACAATAACTTCATATACGGTGTACTTTCAGATATAAATCTTTGCAGGATGTTTTCATTCCCTTAGGCCGTGTGTCCACCAAAGTGTTTTTATCCAGCTGAAAACGCTAGACGCTCTGCTGAAGACGCTGTGCATTGAGCGCTTGAGAGCGCGTGTTTTTTTCTGTTGAGACGTTTCGTTGCTATGATACAGAATATAAGCAGCAGTTTGAATGTTGTGACAGTTGGTCAGTGTGCTATTAGTCCCGCCTCTCCTCCACTGTGATTGGATGGCAGGGTAAAATGTGACGGTGATGAGCGGTGCGTTTTATCCAAAGTTGAACATTTTTCAACTCCCGGCGACCAGTAAAAACGCTGGACGCTCGGCACTTCAGCGTGAAAAAAACGCTCAGTGCCTCGGTACGCTCATGGCGTTTAAAAAACGCGGCGCTCCCATTGACAACAATTGAAAACATACGCCAGGCGCGTGGAAAAACGCTTTGGTGGACACACGGCCTTAGAGCTATATTCCACACTACATGAACAGTCATTTTCAAAAATCCATGATAGGTGCTCTTTAAAACATGAAATTAGTCAACTATTATGAAATGGCTTTCGAAAAATGTTCAGGGTAACCCAGTAGTAGCGTTTATCTTAAAGTTCTGAACGAATGAAGAATTGTGCTCTGCAAGGTCATTCGCGTCACAAAGTGTACAAACTGTGAATCTGTAGCATCCAGACCTGTTCTTACAGACCAGCTTTCACTGTAAACTCTTCCCAAACCCCAAAGCAGTGAGCACAAATAAAGCCTCCGACATCCTGTAGTGACAGATATAAGCTTATCCATATACGGTCACACACAGGCACGGCGGTTTGAGAGACCGCGAGAAAATGTGTTCGTTTACTGTGTCTATAAACACCGGCCATCGGCAGAGTGGCTCCTCCATTGGTGGAAAGAAATGTGAAAAAAGGCAGAGGAATTCACAGGGAGGGCAGGACAAATTCCTGGACTTATTGAGACTGGAATGTTTTCCTTGATCCAGGACACACAGGATCTGAAGGAAACGCTGCAATCGCAAGTGTGCAGATCAGAAACCCGTTTAGTCAAGATATTGATGTGAAATGAGGAATTAATTACGGCTGTCAAAAATAAGCCGTTAACTTTGATCCCGCCGGGGAAAGGTGTAAATACTGATGCATCAAGGAGCGATCCTCATAAAAATATTGAGACCAAATGTATTAACTACACTGAACAAAATGATGAACGCAACACTTTTTTGTTTTTGCCCCCATCAGGAGCTGAAGACTTTTTCTTTGTACACAAAAGGCCTATTTCTCCCAAATATGGTTCACATCCGTCTAAATTGTGTTCGTGAGCACTTCTCCTTTGCCGAGATAATCCATTCACCTCATATTAAGATGCTGATTGGACAGCATAATTATTGCAAAGGTGTGCCTATGCTACGTTCACACCGGACGTGAATAGCATATCAGGCGCGAATATAAGTCAATGCAAAGACGCGTTACGCACGTATAAATTTCTGCGGCGCGAAAGAGCCATAGAGCGCGGTGCGGTAGACGCGAATACGCCTTGTTCGCGCGTCCAAGTTCGCAGAAATGATTTAGTTTGTGCTATTTGTGCACTCACGCGTTTGACGCGAATTCGCGCCTGCCGCCCGAGTTGAAAAATCTGAACAGGTCATCAAACTGAAAACAAATGGAACTCACCAAACGGTTTGCCTCCGAAGGGTTTGGTGGACACAAATACGGCGACGATGATCCCCACGCCGTTCTGCACTCCAGAGTAAATACAGAGCGGTGAATCTCTCGATGAATGCTCGGTCGACATAAAAAAGATGGCCGCCAACGGGTTTCGATTCTGACACGCGTAAATTTCGCTTCAAACTTTTGATTTTACGCGCGTCAGTTTCACTCGCGAATTAACACAAAGTGGTCAAACTAGACGCGAATTTGACGCGCTATTCGCGTCCGATGTGAACATAGCATTAGGCTGCCGACAATAAAATGTGCAGTTAAGTAAATGTGCGAAAGAATTGGTGGGGGAAAATAAACTAACAGCTCTCATTCATCATCACTATATTACTACAACACAAAAATTATATAACTATGTATATAAATGTGGCACAAAATGTTAACTTAAATTGAAAAGCCTATAAATGATGGCTTTCAAATATACTACAAATTTGAATGGCTTTAATTATTCATCACTAGAAACTGAGAAATATAAAGATATCAGTAGCACTTCTTTCATAAAATGAAATATCAAATATTTAAAGTATACCGTCTTTGTTGTTTCTACATTAATTTGGAGATTCGGTGTGAAAGTGCATTCCAGTATACAATATTACACATTTTTATGTTGTGTGCCATTAATTGCGGTTTATTATAGAAAACTTGACTTATTAATATCTACAGTTAGCTGTTTCTTCTCGTCTTCTAGGCGATTCCTATGATGTTTGTGCCATTTGCCTGGATGAGTATGAAGAGGGCGACAAGCTTCGGGTCCTGCCCTGCTCACACGGTGAGTGTTTACCGCTCGATCAGCAGATAATGCAGTTCGGGAAGGAGTTTACAGCCCAATATCAGTAAAAGGAATGTTTCGGATTCAATGCAAGTTCAGCTCGATCAACAGTGTCTGCGTTTTGTTTGTTTCTATGACCCACATTATTAGTTAAAGGAGTAGTTCACTTTAAAAAAAAAACTTTTGCTGATAATTTACTCACCCCAATGTCATCCAAGATGTCCATGTCTTTCTTCAGTCGAAATTTAAATGAATTCATTTAAACTGTGGAAACAAAGACACCTACATCTTGGATGCCTTTGAGGTAAGCTAAAACATACCAAAAATGTATTTGCGTGAACTATCCCTTTAATTTTAATTTACTAATTTTAATCGCTTTAGGAATCATTTTAAATTACAGTAGTCAACATGAAGAGGAAGTGGATAGTTCATGTATAACTTTGATCCACTTCAAGGTTTCTGATCCATTAGTTAATAATAGATGACGTTTGTCAGGATCTCTCGCACTCATTCTCTCTGCACCAATTATCAGCCTATCACTGCAAGTGTGTTGATCCGTGGCTGACCAAAACCAAGAAGACGTGTCCGGTGTGCAAGCAGAAAGTGGTGCCGTCCGACGGCGACTCTGAGTCCGAGTCCGACTCCGGGGACAGCGGAGGCGAGGAGAACGAAGTTTCGGAAAACACGCCCCTGCTGCGATCCCTGGCCTCTACCAGCGCCCATTCCTTTGGCACCATGTCCGGCTCTCCATCCCAGCGCGAAGTGGAGTCGTCGGACTACGACGAGCACAGCGACACCACTGACAGCGAGGAGGAGGTCACCGTGGAAACGGTCGTCGTACAGCTGCAACAGGGCCGTCCCGACAACATGGAGGCCGACGCTTAAACGTTAGCCAATCACAACTCGGACTCTTAATAGAGATTCCAATACGTTTCACCATCATTTACAATTTATCGTTCGCAGTTTCACATACAGCAAAATTTTCTACGAATCACGATCCCCCCCTCCCCCTTCCTCAAACGATTTTGCGAAATTGATCACGCACATGTTTGCCAGCCTCCGCAGACGAGCGTCACCTCTGGGAATGTAATTTGTGCTTGCTGACAAAACGCCAAACTCATCTCAGACGTGTATCCGATCGCGAACAACTGCATGTTTTATACGACACAATGAGACTTTATTATTGAACTTGTACTGACACTGATGTCACACTTTTAGTTGGATCATTAACAGTGGAGCCGTTCTAAATATCAGTCACTCCATGTGTAGTTTAACATCAGTTATGTACTGGAAGTAGGAGAAAAGTTGGAGGTATTTGTTTTGTTTTTGATAACTGTTACCAATGTCTGTTTGCCTTTTAATGTTGCTTTACTGTAAATATATCTCTTTCTGCTCACCCTCGTTTCTAAGTAGTCTATATTCATTTCTCTTCATGAATAAAATACTACACCTTTTGCTGCTTTCGTCTCAATTTCTCATCCATCATTTTGGAAAGTGGCACATGGTCTTAAAGGGATGCCGTTTTTGAATCCGTTCAGCCGATTTTCTGATATTTAGAAGAATATCAGTAACTAGACAGTTTCTGGTCTCATTGACTTCCATAGTAGGAAAAAAATATACTATGTAAGTCAATGAGATCAGAAACGCTCTGGTTACTGATATTCTTCTAAATATCAGAAAATCAGCTGAATGGATTCGAAAACAGTAAAACTCAACTGTTTAACTCTGGGGGAGTGGTAAAAGGAGCCAATTTCCCAAAAAAAAGTGGAATTTCCCCCACCCCCCCAAAAAAAATCAGATTTTAGTTTGATCATTTTACACTTTTAATAATAAATATAGCTGCGAGCAGCGATTGCGGGCCCAAGCCGGTGGCACCGCAACCCAGGTGCCTTAAAGGCACCGGGGTGGCGGTACCACCGGCTTTGGCCCTTCATATATAAGGGCCAAAATTAGTATATATATAAATTGTTAGTATATATATAAACCGGTGGCGGTGGCACCGCCACCTTAGTGCCTTTAGGGTTATTCTGCACGACGTGCAAAAACGTAACCCCCGCTTTGACTGTTGAAAAGAAGTGTGCTGAAGAGCTTGGTCTAAAGGTCTATATTTTCGAATGAAGAAACTTTTTCTTGCTGGACTTTATTGCTGTAACTTAAGGCCAATTTATACTTCTGCGTAGGGTGCGCGCAGTAGGTACGGCGTAGCATACGCACAGACGCGTCCCATACCGCGTACCCTTCCGCGTTGCCTGACGCGCACCTCTTCAAAAATGTAACTACACGACCGCAAGATCGGTGATTGGTCGGCTTGGTAGCGTCGTATTTCCTCATTCGCCCTTTCAGGGCTTGGGCCCTAATAATAGAAAAGAATAATCCCAAGGAAAACAATAGGGCCTTCGCCCTTTCAGGGCTTGGGCCCTAATAATTAGTATTTCCTCATTCTCAGAAGAAAATGATCAAATTTATCCATTTTTTGTGTGCAATTTGTTTCCCATTAACATTTTCCAATTGTTGTACAAAAAAAGCATATTTTCTAGGGCCGTGCAAAAATGAATTGCGATTAATCGCATCCAAAATAAAAGTCTGTTTACATAATATATTTGTGTGTGCAGTATATTATTATTTTCTATATATTTAAGAAAATGTGTTATTCATTTATAAAATATTTATATAATATCAGGTCTCCCTCGGAAAAGAGACTCAGTCTCAAGGGACTTCCTGGTTAAAAAAAAGCCAAACTTATCCATTTTTTGTGCGCAAAATAGGACATTTGTTTGTGCAATTTTTTTCCCATTAACATTTTCTAATTGTACAAACAAAGCATATTTTCGCTTATTATCTACTTTAACTTTGAGGAAAAACAGATTCCACATGAAATGACCCTTTAAAAAAACATGCAGCAAAAGAAACAGACAAGTAATTTGGTTGGAATAGATTTATTTAATTTGTCTGTAAACAAGGTGGTGAGATTAATTTATGGCATTTCTTGGTTTATGCATATGAAATCAGACTGTATCCAAGATGTATGAAAAAAGTACAGGGAAACAAGAAATGAACTGTAGTCGAGAGGTTTTGAACCTGTACAAATCTCCCACAAGGCCAGAACTTCTGCAGATACTAAAAACCCCTGAACCAAGAACTGATAGAATCGTTTGGGAAGCGTCTGAATCAATAATAGTAACAGATTCGCTCTACATTATGGCACAGAATACACATTACGATTGGAGTGAGTGTTATACATTTGGACTCGATAAAACATCAAGTTTTAACAGACATGACTCGAAGGCAATTTATCCCACAGTCATGACAATTCATTCATGGGTTAAATTCAATTCAAGTGTTGAAAGAGCTGGCAAAACAAGACCAGATGCTAGTGTTTTGTTGGTCAACGTAGTGTGTAAATAACCCAAGCAATGGCGAAAATTGGTCCAAATGAAAGAATTCAAACGGTATACTCCAAGCGCCTACACCGTCTCAAATGGCAGTCGTTGTGAAAATAAAAAATATATATATTACATAAGCTAGCAAAACAAGTGCAATGACGGAATGTCCATGAACATTCAATATGGGGTTGATGGGAGAAAATGCTACCGAAGCCCAAAAATCACTGCACTCAATGGACCGCCAACTATTTAAGAGCTCGACCTCCCAATCCATGAATGCTAGCTCGCGCTAGCATTCATGGATTGGGAGGTCGAGCTCTTAAATAGTGAAGGGAAAGGGAAAGGGAAAGGGAAAGGGAAAAGGATACGAATCAGGAAGCGTCACATCTACAGGTAGAGTTGACGAGACACTTTGGGTTGAGGGAAAACTAAAGAAATGGACATTTGTTAGCGCAGACGGCATATTTAATTTGGCGTCAAATTAAAAGTGCCGCCCATCCTGACTAAGGTCCATTCAAAGATATGTATACACACTCGACCTTTCCCAGATTTGATCTAGGAAAGGGAATTTTAGTTTAGCTCAAGCCCTTGGTAATAAACTAAACACCCAAAATGTTTGTTTTTGTTTCATGAATAAGCAGAAATTAGACTTACATTTAGTCTCAAATGCATCATGTTTAGCAATATGGGAACGAACACAATAAATGGACATATATGGGACGGGGTTATAAAGTAATGGGGGAAAGGATGGGTTTGGGTAGAAAAAGAAATTAGAGTTGAAAACAAATAAATGATTAAGCAAATCTCTCCTAGAAAGGTTAGTGTTGGTAGGAATGAGCGGCTAGATGGGCGGGTGTCTTAATATCCAGATTTCCTCAGGTATTCAGTCATTTGATACGCTTTCTTGTTGAGCAGCCCTCCATGGGTACCTTCCTTGCCCATGACTATAACCAATGCTGGAGTACACAGGGAAAAAAAACAAGAACAAAAATCAACAAACTTGAGGGGCGGGGGGAAAAAAGAATCAACTTTCCCAACTCAAAAAAGGGATGCAATTGTTGACACAAGATTCATTACCCTTCCTTGCCATTAAGATGTCCAAAAACTTTAAATGTGTTTCAATGGGGGGGGGGGGGGTCTTCACAGCTTATTTTGGGGATGTGGGTGACTTGTTTTTTCCCTCCCTAAATTTCACTACTTGATCAAGAAAAAAAGAAAGAAGCTAAAACCCTGAATCTCTCAAGTATTTTGCCATTGAATATGCCTTCTTATTCAAGCCGCCTCCGTGGACCCCTTCTTTGCCCATTACAAGAACCAAGACTGAAAGAGAAAGACAGAGAAAGGAAGTTAAGAGGACAGGGGAATCCAGCCCTGGAGAAAAAAGCCAAACCAAGATCAACAAGCTGAGATGAAAAGCAGAAAGAGATCAAGACAACAGGCATGCAGAGTGAAAGATTGCAGGCTAGAGGAAACACCTTTACTCTGCTACGACTGGTAACACCTTTTAATAACTTTCATTAACATCTACCATGTTCTGCGAGGTTTGTGGCACCAATCGTTGTAAAATTAAAGCTTTGTTCAGAACTTAAGGACCACTGGGAGTTAGATAGTAGATGTGCATATCGATACAACAGCTGCCATATCGATATTATTGTGCTTTTGAATGTAGCCTATTAAGGGCTTGAATTTCTGCACGGATATTGCGCATAATATTAATTATTCCCGCAGCTCACTCGCTTATAATGCTGGCTTTAGTATTGTGATGCGTATCGTACCGTGGCTTTATTATCGTGATACGTATCGTACCGTGACTTTAGTATCGCGATACATATCATACCGTGGCTTTAGTATCACGATACGTATCGTACCGTGGCTTTATTATAGTGATGCATATCGTACCGTGGCTTTAGTATCATACCGTGGCTTTAGTATCGTGATGCGTATCGTACCGTGGCTTTAGTATCGTGATACGTATCGTACCATGGCTTTAGTATCGTGATGCGCATCATATTGTGACATTGTTGGTGATACACAGCCCTAGGTAATATGGCATTAATTTATTATCAATTATTCCGCTTTATACCACGATCACCACATCTTAAGATTTACATATTTTTATCTCATAAGTTTTTCATCCTTACAAAACTTAAATGAAACTACTTCGCATTACAGGCAAATCACTTACAAATGAAGACATGTAGATGATTCACACTTCAACACCTTATTAATGTGGATCAAGAATTCAACAGCACCGAGATATAATGAAAGTTATAATATAGTGTTGCCATTTCGATTAGGTCTGTTGGTCCAGTAAGGACCAAACATTTAACTTATTTATTTGAACATTTAAATGTGAGCATGTGAAATCAAATGCAGGAAAGCAGGTTTAGTTCCTCTCCTCAACACATGCAGTGAGGTATGTGAAAGAGATTGATTCATGAAGGAACATTTTTATTTTCAGGAAACAGGAAATCCTCACATTTTAAAGTGCAATAGACCCAAGAGGTGTGTGAGATTAGCAGAAATGCATGCAAATGAGAGGGAATGTACCTCAACAGGTCTCAGAGACTTCCTCAACACTCGAGCTCAAGTCAACAGAGACCGTGTCAAATGACTAGCTAGTCAATGAGATGGTACTTTTAGATTGGTTTTATTCCCCCAAACTCCTTGCATTATCATTCTAAAGGCTTTAAATGGCATTTGTCTCCCATTAAGTCTACTTTTCAAACTATTTCAAAACTTTACTTTCACTTATTAAAAGAGCCCCATATGAAATAGAGTATTTGAAACAGTTGAGATGAAATCTACATTGCTATATTATTCATCTACCATTGAAAAAAAAAACATACATAATATTACTAATAAAAAGGTAAATGTGAAAGAATATAAGAAAGGACTACTACCTTTGGCAGCTTTCCCGACAGTAATGTTGTATGTTGGCTCTCCTCCTTGACTCTTCGTCCTTATGTCCATCGTCCAGTCACTGTCGACATGGAGACTGTCCCGGATAACCGAGCACTTCTTTGAACCTAAGGTCAGGCCGTGGGTGAAGAAACTTTCTCGGTCTTTCCCTACTAGGACGTCGATTTCTGTTGGCTGATATCAGAAAAACACCACAATATTAGTTGTGGAACTGCATCTTCTTGTCTAGTCTTTAACATTCATGGATTAATGATCAGCCAAATGCAAATCAACAAATGTAGGAAGCCAGGAAGATGAGTTATGGAAAGATCCATGTAGACAATTTAGATCAAGTAAAGAGTAGTACTTTGACTTGACGTCAATTAATCATTACGAGTGCATCAAAAGTTCATGCAGTTTTAATACTAAAGCCTCCGTAAGTCAGTATGGTGGGCTAGTCAGTTGGTAAAACTCACTGTTATTGTGCAACATATTCACTTTCAGTGTGCAGGGAACGTTGTTGACATCTGTCGGACAACTCAGTTTTAATTTCATGAGGCGTCACATTTGAGAAATGCATGAAGCACGGCTCAAAGTCATTATTAAAGCAAGCAGTTTTCCGTTAGTCAGTGTGGTGTGTTTGCGCTGACCAATTTGAACTATGAGCGAAATATGTGAGGGGAAACTTTTATCGTCCTCAAACGAAAAGCTGATCACGTTGACAGATACCTATTGAAATTACTAGATTTTACCCACAAAATTGTATAGATTTGCCAAAAAATTTTGCGATACTTTTTCTAAATGTTGATAAAAAAGACGGCGTTTCCATTATGTTTTTCCCTCTCGCGAGAAGTCATTCCAAAGATCAGGACAGCGGATGTTACTGGTTTGTGTATATCGCAGCCACCGCACTAGCCATTATTAGCCGCGTTTCCACTACCGGGCTAAGGCCAGGCCAGGGCTAACAGCGTGCCGAGTCAAGCCAGTAGCCTCGGGCCTCAAGCGCTGCCCTAAACCCCGCCCGTAACACGCCTTTCTGGATCAAACGACATACACCCCAACCCATTTCAGCGGGTATTATGAATTTATTTATTTTTTAAGTTAGGAAGATAGCATGTATATTAACTCACCGGCTGCTTTTGCAATAGTGTCCCGATTGTCTCGCCACTAACAGAGGGACGGTGACCCAGCACATCGTCCATCAAATCGAACCATTGCAAGTTCCTTTTCTGAGCTCCGCTTTGTCCATTGTGCATTTTAATCGCCTTGTACAATACTGCGCCCAAAACTTTTTAATTTTTTTCCTGAACTTGAAGCGTTGTTCGCTGAATGCTTAGCTTACTAAGTTCAGCATCGATGTATTTTAAAACGTCCTCGTTTCTTCACACACCGTCACATTGACGTTGTACCCTTTCTTCTGCCAAAATGCCCAGAGCTTTGGTATCTTCGACAGACCAGTACACTAGCAATTCTCCATTTCGAGCAGCGTAGAATATAAAAAAGTGAAATGTGCGTCTTGCTAATGATCAGAACACCGATAAACTCCATCTTTTATGAGTATAAAGAAGAACTCGATCTCGTCTTGTCCAAACACACTACGCCTTCTTTAAAGAGTGATCGACTGATCTGTACGCCAGCTAAAAAATGCTTTTTTCGGATTGCCTGAAAGACCACCTCACGCGAGCCCAAAACCTCTTGTATGCAGCTTATAATTCTTTCCCCGCCATTGACGAAACTTTCCGACAATCCTTGTTTTCACTGTTATGCGGTAGGAGGCGCTATTACGCATCTTCTGAAAGAGTACTGAATAATATGTTGCTTTTAATGAAACTTATCAACATTCAAGTGCTGGTGAAAAAAATGCATGCACAATAAACTTTTTTTGTTTGTTTAAAAGCAGACGCTTTGTTCTTACTTTTAATATATCGCATGTTTAGATATTCATACAACAAAATATTCTGGAGGCCAATTGTGAAAAGCTTAAAAAATGCTGCCACTGACTGGCAACTTTCCTCAAAAACGCTGGCGGGGAAAGAGTTAGTGCAAAAATTTGCGGGAAAATTTCCCACGCCGAAGTCACAGTGAATTTGCGCAACCAACTTGAAAGCAGTTGCGAAATCTTTTGCCCAAGGGTGAAATTCCCAATTATGTGAATTCCTTTTAAAATTACTTGATTTTGACCTTGAAAACTTGTTGAACACCCGTATGCGTGACCGCACCTTTGCTTAACTAGTCATGCAGACAAACCAACAACTAGACCATTTTGACTATTGATCATCCAACAATAAACTAATCTGACTAAATATGCTCTATTTTGACCATTCAATTTGGATAGGTGTTTATTTCTAGAGTTCTCTGAACATTTAAAAGGATATTTCTGGAGTATGATGAAAGCACAGCTTATTTGTTCCTTAAAAGGAACGTCTACTCGACAAATCTGGGAAACATTCGGCCTAACCCTCAAACTGGAATGCATTAATCACATTAAACATTGGTTTTATTTGTCAAACGCTGACAGATCAAGTCTGAACATGAAGTTTTCTTATTTGTTTCTTTGTCGTTTGTTCATCACAGCAGCTTTTTTTTTTTTGTTCTGGCTCACTACCGAGCCTTTTCCCCTGAGGCCAAACCACTTAAAGCAGCTACTCTTTGGTGAGAATCAGCCAGATGATGTTATTTCCAGTAAGGTTCGGAAGTGCTGGTATGGCTAAACCGGACAGTCTCAACTAACTTTAAGAAGCCTTTTTAAACTCATACTTGGCCAGAAACACAGGAACCTAAGAGGCAAAACCCACTCTGACTGCCATTCCCAACCCGTGCGACTGGCTGAGGCTGTCAAGCTTTAACGGAAGAAGTCCTACAGGTTTGGAGCAACATGAGATGACTCAATTTTGGGATGGACACGCCTTACAGCAACAACTTCATTCATTTGAGCCAGAAACTTTCACCTTACTGGATTATTACTAAGGAAGAAAGATAAAAGTATGCACACAACAACTTTTACAATCTCATTCCATAGCAAAAACCCATTAAAACTGTGCTTAATTCCTACAGCACTGCAGTCAACCTCCAATATAAGGATCCCTTCACCTTCTAACATTGAATTCCCATGAGTTCAGTCTTTTTTTTTTTCTTTTTCATCTTGACAGGTCTTGTTAGAATAACTCACCAAGAGTAGTTTCTAGCGGAAGAAATGTTTCAGAAACGAGCCTAACAAGAAGAAAACAACTCTGGTTTTGAAAATACCCAGACCTTCAAATCAGTTTTAAAGTTCCTTAACATTTCCAGGTACTCATGAACATAGGCACCCTGCAAAAGTCACATGAACAAACGGGAAAACAGGTTTTCGCAACCGCCCGTCAGAAAGTGTTAACAGCAGTAGAAAATAATGGCAATATAAAGGGACATTTAATGTTATCAGCTAACCTATTTATTTTTATTCCATACTCAGATAGCACAGGTGAGTCAACAAGATGTCCGCTAAAGATCTGTTAATCTGGAAAGCATTTGCTATGTAAAAACATCTAATGTCTTCGAAAAAAAAAAGTGTTTTACAAATCTTACAACGTAGTACAATAGTAAATCTCCTATTACAGATGAGGAAACACTCTAAAAAATACATCTTGCAGATGTAAATGCTGACATCAAATAGACATCTCTGAGATGTACTTGTGCTATCAGGAGATATGGGGATATCTGAATATTAGTGATAAGAAGAAAAATAACACTTAACGTTAGATATCAATGTGCATATGTGACAGACATCGGTTATGATCATGTTTGGTAGCTCATTTGAAGGCATTTATTGTAAATCAGCTTTATTAAAATTGAATGAAGGCCGTAAAAGACCTGAAGCTGAATGATGCAATCTGTGTTACAGAATACGAAAGTTCTGAATAAATGACATGTCATGAATGAATACACACACATATACATACATTCAAGTACATAATACATCAGTTATTGCATACTATTTGATAACCAACAATATTAACATATTATTTTGAATTGTGCAGAAGCAAGCAAGGCTTACGTGTTTGGAACGGCATGAGTGTAAGATATTGATTTCAAATTATTAATTATTTTATTTTTTGCCGATCCCTTTAACCTGTTAACAAATGTAAAACGAATGTTTACATATTTTAACCTTATAAGCAGCCATTGAATGCGGGGCATTAATCTGGGGAAAGTAAAGGACGATGTGGTAAATAAGCCTGTTATTAGATGAATTAACACCCGTTTATTGGGCGCCATCTTGGACTGGCAGGTACTGCGAGGATCCCGCATTCACGAAGGACTTTACGTACATTCCGCGGCGGAATGACCCGTGTATTCCCGTACACAAGTGTGTCAACGTAGTCTGGTGATCTAAGAGTCTGATCGGCCTGTTTGCACTAACAACACCACCCTCTTTATGACTGCAAAACACATTTCTTTAACTTTAAACCTTCTCAATCGTAACTTCTAACGCCCGACACTCGATTTTTACGTCACCACGTCTCCTAATTCGTGGTTTTACGACGAATACATCCAGTTAACCTCGATGAAATAACGGCAGGGTTTAGCCTAAATTAAAAAATAAATAAAACGTATACAAGAAACTCAAATACTTGGAAAAAAGGTGGAAAAAAATCTCTCCAAATTAAATTGAATTTGCTTTTGTCCAGCCAGTGTTAGCTGTCATTCCCACTCAAGCAGATCAGGCCCTGAATTTCTAACAAACTGTTTATTTAGGCTTGATTTTACAGCACACTTCAATCTCCGCGATGTAAAATAAACCGCGTCTGATGCGTATCAAATCAAGCGGCATTTCTGCGCTTTAGCTCCAGCTAAACAGGAGTTTAGAGGCGCATTGCGAGCCCTGTCTGGGGAGGCAGACTGACACACAGCCACAGTTTTCAGTCATTGACTAACGTTACATATGCAGCAGGAAGAGAAGCTGTTGTGTTAATAACACTTATTTACCGTGATGTTTATGAACGTCCCTCCCTCCTGCGCTGCCCACACGTATTTTGAGTCCGAGTTGCACCCAACAATGGCGGAGTCCTGGCAGCTGCCATCCGACATCAGGTTATCCACGTAGCTCTGCCACGACATGTTCGCCTTCTGGTTTCAAACGCTCCCACACGACACTTGCTCTGAAAAGACGGGACTGACAGTCTTTTGCGGTTACAGTATATTTGTGAGAGTCCCGTCCTGTCCTGCACGCCCCCTTCTCTAATGTGAGTTTGAGCAGTAAAGAGTCCCCGGCTGTACGGCACTCAGGGTGTAGTCCCTTAAATATCCATCCGCGTAGACTGCGGTCCAGTAGGACAAAGCCATGTGCGCGGATTGATACAGTTTCTGATTGGACGAATGAGTGCGAATGAGAAAGTTAGTGTGTGTAATATATTATTTAAATACTGAAGACAATTTTTAACATGATGCTTAGACTAGCCTACTAATAGTCACCATGAAATTAAAATTCTTCTTTTTTTTAAATAAATGTTGCGGTATTTATTATAAATGTTTTATCCGTGCACATCATTATTTATTTATTTTTAATCAAAATAGACCAGACAAACCCATATTCACATTTTCAGGGTTCTCAGAAGCAAAGTCGTTGTAGTTGTGTTAAACTTCTATGAGAGACTATATTAAATAAATATTTGTTTGTGTTTTCATTTGCTTAATTAGCAAAAGAAAAACTCAACGATAGTGTTTTCACACCTTTCAAAAAAAAAAAAAAAAAACCTATCCAGAGTGATTGGTAATGGCCGCCGGAAGAGAGAAAGATATAAAAAAAATGTACCTTTCTTTTACTATGATTCTACCGTCACTCCCACTGTCGCTAACACACTTTTTTTAAATTATTAAATAAAATGTAAAATAATAACTACAGTGTTAAATAGCCTATACATTTAAGAAACTTCGCAGGATTTACTATGCTGATTATGACCGTTAAAACGCGTCACAATTGTTTTTTTTTTTGTTGTTGTTGTTGTTGTTGTTGTTGTTGTTTTTTCAAGCATAGGATCTTTTTTTTTCTTTTTTGGTTTTTACTTTCCTCTTGCAACTACTGGCACGAGAGCGGGACGACCTGTCATTCACATGAGCTCGATCAGTGGTCCCTCCACATTTGTTCTTGTTCGCGAAGAATTTTCCCTCTGATACACGTCAAAATAGGGAAGACTATCAACTTATGTTTCATGCCTATATTAATTTTGTTACAGTTGACAGTAAACATAGCTTGCCATTTTATTCCCACTTTGGGTTTTTCCCTTCAAACAGTGTTTACAGAGCTCGGGCCAGCGCCCTGTCCTCGTGACAGGAGTGATTCGGCTGAGACACGCCCCAGCCTACTGACATTTAGGCTGAAAAATGCTTAAATTTCAGTTGCAAGTAGCCTAACACCTGGGGAACAACTCTGTTAAGAATGGACGGAACACATATAGATCATGGAAGAGATTTTATTTACAATCGAGCTTATTAACATAATTTATCACTGGCTGTACAGTAACATGCCAGCACTGACAAGTAGCCTATTTAGCTTATGAAACCTGAGACGTGAAAAAACAGAATTGCTCTGAAATGTTGTCACAAATATCATGGCCTCTTATGACCTCTTGTGAACGAATCCTGTAAAGACACAATTTGAAGACTTCATATTAGAAAGCCAGTCAGTTTTATATATAATATAAATATGTATATATATATATATATATATATATATATATATAATTTTTTTATTTATTTATTTTTTTATTATTATTATTGTCTTAATTTCATACTTGCATCGGCCTGTTATTGCCTGGGACAAAGTGTCCGTGTTCTTGTAAGTGAACAGAGCGATTATTAAAGCAGCTATTCAAATGCTGTATAATTTCCCAGAGGCTTGTACACATGCATAAGCAAATATTTATATTCAAATTAGATGATATTTTCCATAGGCTAAAGGCCTATGTGTGTTTTATTATTTTTAACACAGCCTCTAGTGAAAAAAAGCAAACCGTACTAGTCCAGTGCTGGGTAGATTACAAATTAGTAGATCTAAATCACTCATTTTAGGTAATGTATTATACTTTTAGATTACTTTTGACCCGACTCATTTATCCCATTGATTTGAATAGATTAACTCTTACCACATAAAACACAAAGAGAAAAAAATATATATAGGCTAGCCTATTCCATTCTTGGTTATCAAGTGCATTAAATATTAAATTAGCTCTTACATACTGGGGGTTGTGATGGAATTGCAGAGGGTTTGTGAGTTTAATGAAAATCTATTAAGTAGCCTAATTCAATCATAAAAATTAAAATAAATAATTGTTAATTTAATCGAAATAATACATGTACTAAAAACAAAAACAAAAACAAAAAAACATTTGTTTACCTGCACGTCATGTGACCATTAACCGACAACCGAACAGTGAACTTCGTTTTTCTTCGTAGTTATTATTATTATTATTATTATTATTATTGACCTATCTTATTATCTTAAAATCTTTGGGGTTAGGCCCTACTTCAAGTAAATATATTGCTGCTGTCAGGAAAGTTGTGGAATTCCCTGCATTGCATGTTAAATATAAAATTATGTATAATATTATTATGTTTTGAAGATTTCGGAAGATTTATAATTATGTTTTGAAGATTTTAATATGTCAAAATCCTTCCAAAGACAGTAAAGGTTAATAGGTGATAATTCAAGTAATAATCGATGATCGAATGCTGTATCAGTTTTCAGTGATGGTCACATGACCAGTGTCTGATGGTCTCTCTGTGTGTGTGTGTGTGTGTGTGTGTGTGTGTGTGTGTGTGTGTGTGTGTGTGTGTGTGTGTGTGTGTGTGTGTGTGTGTGTGTGTGTGTGTGTGTGTGTGTGTGTGTGTGTGTGTGTGTGTGTGTGTGTGTGTGTGTGTGTGCGCGTGTGTGTGCGTGGGTGTGTGTGTGTGTGTGTGATTCCACATAGTTATGCATGTGTGTTGCAAATTTACTCACAGTCAACCTCAGAATGTGCTAAAGGACCAAAGTGTCTCCACGATTTCTCAAACACAAAGCGATGCTCAATTGTATCTGTGGTGCGCTAGCGACCTCTTGTGAATAAAGCTTGCAAAACTACATCAAATGTGCAAATTAGCAACAATAAAATCATATATGAACTATGTTGAGAGATTTCAGAGTTATTGCCAAGACATCTTAACAGCTCTAGACGTTTTACAGATCATATATGATTTTACATTACACTGTAAAAAAATGTTGTTGGTTTAACTTAAAAAATGAAGTAACCTGGTTGCCTTAAAATTTTAAGTTCATGAAAAAATTGAGTTAATTCAATGAAGGAGATTGGTTTAATCATCAGAAACTCAAAATATGATGTTATCTGAACTATGTAAATTATTTAAGTTGATTTGACAAAAGAAAAAAATGTTTTGATTACAAATAATGAAAATATTTTTTTTACAGTGTATAGTGACAACAGTCACTGAACCTGCCATTACAGTGTCATGGGTTTTAGCCAGGCAACAGTTATGAAGCACAGTAATAGAGCTAAAGTATATCATATATACAAAAAATCAAACATTATTTTAAACAACAACATTTTAATAATTAATAAGTAACATAATAACATTGAAAGCTTGACATGTTGGCCTTGTGAAAATGCCCTTGCATTGATACTGCAGTCCAACAGTGATCCTTCAGTATTACATACTGTAGTGTTGAGTTTATTTGTCCGTGGGGTCGAATTTGATCAACTACAACAAAAATATGATGATTTTGTCAATTTAGTTGGGAAAATATAATTCACAAAAGCAATCTATTTTAAAACAGCTTTGAATTAGGTGCGTTTAAAACTATTACCAATGGTACTGGAAATTGTATTACTGAGAGTTAGTTTATACACAGTGCTGCTTGAAAGTTTGTGAACCCCTTGCAGAATCTGTGAAAATGTGTATAATTATAACAAAATGTAGTACTCCAAAATAAGATATTTTACATAAAAAAAAAATGTTTACATATAGTCCACAAGACACAACATGTAAAAATGTATTGTAATTACTATAATTATAACTAATTATAAAAATCACTTTAGTTTTCCAGGATCTTTTGCACATGTGAACCAGCAGTATATATCTCTGTGTTGTTGATTAGTCATTACCTGTTGTCTCATTAATTAGCTTATTCCCTTTGTTTGCTCCGCGTATTTATACCTTGCATGTGTCCTCCCTAATTCTGTTTGTTCTCATCAATGTTACGTTGTGTCTGTTCTCCTGGGTTTGATCATTAAACACTATTATACTTAATCTCCTTTGTCTCCGTGCATTCACACAACCGGCCACGGCCAGCTATAATATAATGTAATTTAATATAATGTAATATAACATAATAATAATAATATCATTTAATATAATATATTATAATAATTACTGTACTGTGAACGGTGTTCAAAATATCCACTGCAAATATTATAATACACAATAGCAATATAATATAATGTAACGTAATGTAATAACGTATATAAAATTAAAATTATATTATATAATATTTCAATATTTTGTTTTGGGTTTTCCATCCAGACAGGGTTGTCTATTTACATATCTTGGCCTACATTTCTGCCTTTTTTCTGTCGAAAGGGCCATTTATTTTAGTTGAATGGTGTTTGCTAACTCTGAGTCACACAGGGGGATTGAGTGGCTCATCTGGAAAGCCAGACAGGACACCACCAAACAGGTTTTCCGTTCGTTCTGGTGAAAACATAAATCATTTTTTATTAGCCTACTTCACTTTTAATAGACATTGAAATAAATAACCGGCCGTGCAGACCATCATTTAAAAAAAAAGAATGCAAATGTATTAACTGATGTTATTCCATTGTTTTAATTAGCTAATGTGTAACTATTAATTTTTGCCCAGTCATTTTTCAAGCATTTAAATCATGTTACGAAATACAATTTCTTCTTTGTTTAGCCTTTCTGGAAAGGTTCACGCAGGGGGCGATGAGGAATGTGGCGACTGTAGACAGAAACATATTTGCCGGAGTTTGTTTATTAGTTCAGCTCATTATTTTAGGCATGAGTCTATTCCAATAAGTAGAGGAGGCTGTGTTTGTTTTGCATGCCTTTGAGTGTCACCATCCTCTCCGCTTCCCGATCCAAACACCAGTGGAAAAGCGCAACACACTGAAAGAAACACTTGACAAGCTTCTTTTCATGAGGAGACACAGATGTAGCTTTCTAAAAACTAATTTCTAGAGTAAATGGTAAATCCTGAAGGAGAATTTATTGAAGTCCCAAATATCAACAAAACTTGCTTGGGAATTTGGTGTCAATCAGAAGTTACACAACATGTGACTGTTTGTTGTCTCTGCCTCCGTCCCGTGGCGAACGGGACACGCGTGTTGTTTTAGCTGTCCTGAAGTCCTCAAGCCGGTTCGGGCTTTGTCACACGAGGGGTTTGGGTCGAGCGGCTGGAGCAGGTGCTATTTGTCACGTCCAGATAGAGAGGTTTTCTTTGGTTTGCACTGCGGTCTCGTCCGGTTCATACAGCTTTTCCGCGATATACAAAAAAAAAAATGTTTCGAGGGATGCTGGGTTGGATTTTCTCTAAATTAAAAAATCTAAATGGGAAGATCACTGTAAAGTGTAAATAAAAAAAAATGTCTGTCTTATAGCATCAACTTAGGTGTTTGAGTCATTTCGACTCACTGTAAAAACAATAATCCTGTAAAAAAAAAAAAAAAAAAACGGTAAACTACTGCTGTGGTTGCCAGCATCATATAGCCTAGGTTACAATGCGGTGTGTTACTGTTTTTGTGTTACAACATATAGCTGTTAAATGAAAGTTTTATAATGTAGCTGAGCTGACAATACGGTATTTAGCTGTTCATTTTAAAAACAGTAACACACTGTATTGTTATGGTGTGATGCTGGCAACCACAGCTGCGAGCACATGGTTTTATAGAATTGACTTAAAATTTACAGTAATTAACCGTCATTATGTCATTATCTGATAAAATGTTGATTTACCAACCTTTTGAAAAATTGATATCTGTTTTGTTGTAACACACTGACAACCAGCAATCATCACAGCAATGATGGGTTACATGATCAATCAAAGCTCAAGTAGACTTCCATTAAAAGTTATACTTATATAAAGAAGCTGCACAGTGTCATTCACACAAACATTAAACACCATCATGGTAACACACGTGAAATAAAAAAAAATGCAATAAACATTAATTTAACAACATTAAATATATAAAACCCTAATGTACGTAACTGATTAGAAAGAAAAACAAGAAAACTATTAGGAACCATCGTTATTTCAACAAAAATACATAAAATGTGAAGTGTCACACAGGGAATTGTGGGAATGTCAATTTACGTTTTTTCACTGTAAATTATACAATGAGTTGTTCTTTTTCACTTTCATAAACTGTAAATTTAACAGTATTTTACAGTAAAATTATATCATGGTTATTTACCGTATATAGTACGGAAACTTTCTGTTAACCAATTAACAATTTGTCACTGTAGCATTTTACAGTATTTTACCGTTAAAATCACAATTATTTTTTTTACAGTAGTTAACCAATTTTTACAGGATTATTTTTTTACAGTGATGACTTTGAAGACGTGAAGACGTGTTGAATCTTGTATAGCAAAAAAAGTTACATTTTGATGAATTTCCTCATATTTTTTGATCACTGTACTATAAAACATGTGTTGTCCTAACTTATTGATCACTTTTTCAGTGTAACAAAGTTAAATCTGGATGATGGTGCCGGGGTTTTTGACTTGTGTTAGTTAGTGAATAGTTATTTTTTTTTTTAAAGATTATGAGTGTTTGGTTAGTTTTAGGCCAAAGTTCTGTGGTTGTAAATGGAAAGTGAACATCCTACATCTACTGAAACCAGACGTGTTTTTGAAAAGGACTCCAAGTCAAATTTTATGTCTTTCAAGGCCAAGTCTCAAACATCTCTTGATGATAGGTTTGCACCTGCATGCTAGTATTTACATCTACAAAAATAACAAGATTTCTAAAAGGGTTTTCCTTGTTCATTTCCTGTATAGTCTCAACTTTGATTCCAAGTGTGGACTTTCAGATGCACAGAAACAGCAGTAAAACAATAAAAACATTTCAACTAAATCCCACATGTTTGGAAAGGTTCATTGAACTGTCAAAGAAACAAATCAATTAATTCTTGAAATTGCTGACATTTGCTACAGTTTTGCTGGTGCATTATAGCTAAAAACATTATGAATAAATAAATAAATAAATAAATAAATAAATAAATAAATATATTCAGTGCTGCTTGAAAGTTTGTGAACCCCTTGCAGAATCTGTGAAAATGTGTATAATTTTAACAAAATAAAAGGAATCATACAGAACGTTTTCATTTAGTACTGTCCTGAATAAGAAATTTTACATAAAAGATGTTAGTCCACAAGACAAAAAGATGATAAGTTTATGAACGCTTGATTCTCAATACCTCGACAATGTGTGTCGGTACCTGGAAATTATTCCAGTTTCCAAAACATGTATACAAATGTATTATATTATTTTAAATGAAGTATAAAATTATTCAGGTTTCCAGCATCTTTTGCATATTTGACTATATATAGCCAAAAGCCGGGGGGTGAAAACTTTTTGAATTTGAAGATCAATGTAAATTGTCCTCCAGGAAACAACCATCTTCTGTTGCTTCCAAAGGGCTGTATACCAAATGAATATATATGTATATATATATATATATATATAGGTCACAGGGAAAAAGCATATGTTACAATTATATTATAGGCCTATTATATATTATATTATTATATTATATTATATTATAATATATGCAGTGAGAATTATAAACAGTGTTCAGTTCACAGAGCATAATTATATTGTATTTTTATATTATATTAGCCTATATTATATTTGCAGGGCAGATTTTAATCACTGTACATAGGCGAACATAATTTATTATATTACATTACATTATTACATTACATTGTATTATACGCAGTGCTGGTTTTAATCACTATACAAAGGAGAAAAAGCAAATAAATGAATTAGTTATTAAAATAAGAATATTATCAGAGAGTACAAGAAGAAAAGGTGTAATAAAAAGCTTTTGGGATGTGTGGAAAAATGATGTATGCCGTCTGATTCCCCCTGACATTTATTTTGACAAGAAAACAAGAATATTGCGTAGCGATCGGAATTCCCGACGCGCTTACGTCCGCCTGTGCGCAGTCCATCCATAGTCCCCCCCGCGCGCTACGTAGCGTTAGCCATCTTGTGTACAGCTGCAGCAGAGAGAGCAGCCGTTAGCTCGACAGACACACAAACACACCCAGTCTACCCTCCACAGACTGTATCAACGCCAGAACCGGATGGTAAACATGTGTCAAGATGATTATCCAGTGTGTTTTGTGGAGGATATGTGCTTTTGAAGACGGGGGAGTGTTGAAAACTGAAGGCGCCTCAGAGTCGAGTGAGTCCGGCGACTGGAGTTTCATTCGCGCGAGCGGCCTGAGGGAAACTCTCACACCCGGACATGGCCTTCATTTAGGCCTCGGATAACACGGAGACGGGCTTGGTGGGATTAAACACACCTGGAATTAAGCTGTCATTGTGTTTGGAGCTTCGTGAGTTTCAATTTAACGGATTAAAAGTACTAAAAATGCCGCGATGAGGACGCACGCGCGCTGACGGGAGCTCGGAGGGAAGCTTGAGTTAGCGCGTGACGCTAACTGAAAATTACATGACATTTTCATATAAGAGGAGTTACTCCGTTTAAGTTGGAGCTGTGCGCTTTTGTCTGACGTGTCGAAGTCCCAGCGACACACTTTTAGCGGTCAAAATGTCTAAAATGCCGTCGAAAAAGAAGAGCTGTTTCCAGATCACGAGCGTAACGCAGGCGCAGGTGGCAGCGAACAGCATCACGGACGACACCGAGAGTTTGGACGACCCGGACGAGTCCAGAACTGAGGACATGTCCTCCTCTGAGATGTACGACATGTCCAAAGGTGGCGAATTCGAGCCGGAGGCATGTGACGTCAGTTTGACGGACGAACCGCTGCATAATGACGCTGAAACAGCGAGCGCGCAAGATGGTGCCGTAACAACAGTAACGTTACCTGGCTCTCGTAATACAGGTGCTGTTCACGTAAACCCAAATGTCCGTGCAGTCAGTGGCACAGCTGGCCAAATGAGCCCATCCCAGACTTCACCTTCAGTTGCATCTAACAGCATGTCCCATGCATCAACAACATCAGTTAGCACTTCTGCCACAGTAAGTGGTTGCAGTTCCCGTTTCAGGGTCATCAAATTGGACCATGGTACAGGTGAACCCTTTAAAAGAGGTAGGTGGACTTGCACTGAGTTTTATGAGCGGGATACGGATGCTTCCTCGTCTGCTCGGACTGCGGATAACGTTAAACAACACGCCGGCACCGGGGACCACAGCGCGGACCGAGAAGGCCTAAGAGGGTCGGTGGCGGCGTATAATGCGCTTTCAACCCTCACAGAACCGCATACGGACAGCGGTTATGGATCTTCACCATCAAACCCTCCTGTGGAGCTTCAAAAGCAAACTTTGGGGAATTTGCAGCAGGGATTAGGGCTTGTAGCACAGAACCTTTTCGGTGATGCTAATGCTAAATCTCCCAGCATGCCTTCTACAGCTCAACCACAGCCATTTTACCCTGGTAAACAGGCACAGAAACCTGGCCAGATGCTTCAGACTGTTACCCCGTCTAATCAGTCTGACTATAGGTTACAGAATCAGCCTCTTGGCTCTTCAGTGACCCAGGGCCCGTCACCGGTCTTGACTCCCGCAGCGGGAAGCACTCATGTGCTGGGATTAGTTCCTCAGCCGGTGGATGTTCAGGGGCTTTTACCCCAGTCCAACATCAGCGCCACTCTAGGGACCGTATCAGCCACATCTGCGGGTTCACAGGCACCAGTGCCGCTCGTTCAGCCAGCAGTAACTCATGCTGTGGTCCCTGGTGTGCAAAATGTGCCTGTTGTTCTGCCCAGTGCCTCTAATACCCCCAAAGCATGCCAAAACAGACCCCGGTCCCTGTTGTACCGCCCCAGCAGAACCAGCCTCAGGGAGTCCCGAGCGGTTCGGCAGCGGGACTGGGGGCTCAGACAAACCCCTCTATCTTTAGCCAGCTTCCCGGCGGCATCGGGCCGGCCGGTGAGAACCAGAGGAGGACTGAGCTGCTGCTCCAGAGCTCGGTTCTCCTGGGAAGAGATGCCATCAGACCCCTGAATCCCGAGGGATTGCAGCTTCCCACGCCTGCTGTCAACAGCCTGTTTGGAATAGCTATTCACATTGATGGGGATGAGGACAGGTAAACCTTTATGCTTCATGTTGCTCAGGCTTTATTGACTAAAAGAAAATTAAAAATTAATTTGACCACGTTTAATTGCAGTTCTTGCAAGTGTTACATTTACTGTTAATGTAGTATTTACTCTGGAATAATTTTTGAAAGCATGTCCTGTTGGACTTTGCTTTTGTGTGTATGTGTGTTTTTTTGGTAACACTTTACAATAACATTAGTTAACATGAACTAAGAATGAATAATACATCCACCACATTTATTAATATTAATTCATATTCTAAGATTTATTAATTATTAAAATCAAAGGTTGTATAACATTAATCAATTCACTGTGAACTAACATGAACAAACAATCAACAGCTAACTAACATCAACAAAGATTAATACTGTAACAAATGTATTGCTCTTTGTTAGCTCATGTCAGTTAATACATTAAGTAATGAACTTTATTGTAAAGTGTTACCGTATTTTGTTTTATGTGGGTAGTTATTCCCCCAAACCTGTCCTGGAGGCCCCAGAATTGCACATTTTGGATAATAATTAATTTATTAACTAAATTGTACTCATCTGATCCAATTAAAATCAGCTGCTCATTTACATTGCATTGATATCCAAAAAGGCTTCCAGGATTGGTTTGGGAGGCACTGCTCATATTTATTTATTTACATAATAAGCCTGTTTTACTATTTTAGGCAGATATAGTAGTGAAGTGATCCTGATCGCCTTGGTCTAGGTGTGTTTGAGTACTAGGTTTGTGGCTAAACCCTGCCATACTCAAGCTCAAAATACAGTTCAAGGGTAAAAGTTTGCTATCCATTATTCAACCTCATTTCATTCAATTATGAATGGCATTTATTTCTTCTTATAACACAAAAGAAAATAAGAACTGAAATTAGGCTACAGTAAAAGTCAGTGGAGTTCAAAACAATGACTATTTCTAAGGCATTTAATATTCATTTGTTTCATAGAATTGAAACATTGTGAGACTTTGTGAATGGAATTGAAAATTCACCTTGACTAGCTGGTTTAAAGATTCTTTGCAAGAATAGCTCAGAAGTGTGGTTCGGAGGAAACGCCTATCAGCTGTTTGCACTTAGTTTTCCGTCCAGCAAACCACTTTACACTTGCTTAGGGCCGCCTGTGGTTACAATCACCTTTTTAATGGTAAAACATTTGGAAAGTTATATTAGTATTAGTTTCTGACTCAGGTGACCTTGGTTTGTGCTTGGGAGAGAAAAAAAAATCACATCAAATTTACCCAATGCACTGTCCAGTAATGTTGCATGGTTTTCCGGTATTGGAACGGTTTTGTGATTCCCTACTATTAAAAACGGTTCCATATGTTATCAGTACCGGTTCATTAAGAATGACTGCATGAGAAAGTAAAGGGTGTTTGAGGTTTATAATGGTTATTGTGCTCAATAAGCCTCGAAAAAGAGCTCAAATTGTTACTCGCGCTGCCGGGGTCAGGCCTGACGCGCACGCAGAAAGCTGCCTTTCAGACAGCATGTGTTCATGGATTCAGTTCACTTTCAAATATTATTGTGCTTGAATGGCCAAAAATATGTTAAAATATGCGTCCTGGTGACTATTCACGCAAACGCAGTCAGGTATGTCTATAAACATAACCGGTTAAGAAAGAAATAAGCCGCGTTTCCACCGCAATTACCTGGAACTATTTGTCCCGGGAACTTTTTTCAAAGGAACTTTTTTTTCCCCCAGACCGCTTGCTTACTGCGTTTACACCACAAACTAAAGTACCGGTCCGGGCCGGGAAGATTAGTAGTGACGTTGAACTGCGTGCGACTGCTCTTCCAAGCCTGCGCGTTTGTTTTGAGTCTTGTATGGAGGAGATTCAAGCTTTGCTGCTTTTGTGTGGGATTGGTTTACTAACGAGGTAATTAACAAAACGGCAAAAAAGAGACGAGCACCTAAAGCGTATTCAGAAAGCTCGTAATGCTAGATATAAAAATAGACGTTTGTTATCGGCGGACATTGACCATGAGATGGATGAGACGAACGCTCGCCATCGGGCAGAAAGAATAGCGTGGTGAGAACCAATCAGCATGTTCAGCGCACAAGTCCCACCCCGAAAGTTCCTGAACTCTGAAAAAGTACCACCTCGCCAGCAGGGACTTTCTGGGGGGGAGATTTGTACCCTGAACTTCATTTAGACACTGGTTCATGCGGTGTAAACACACCGAGTACCACCCCAAAGTTCCTAGTTACTGGGGAAAGTTCCTGCAGTGGAAGCGCGACTATACTGTGTGTTCTAATGTATTTGATCCTGACGTCAGGTCTTAAAGGGACGGCAGCCTAATAAACCTGCGGTTGTCTGTGATTTAAGCCCCTTTCACATAGTGTGTTGATCCTGGGAAATTGCCGTAAAATTGCTAGAGTGCCTTCTTTGTGAACGCAAACATGTCCCGGGACTGATGTCGGGATGGGGACTGAGTAACATTGCTAGGATCAGTCCCGTAACGTGGCCTGTGTAAACAAAAGCCAGGACCAATGCCATATCACCTAACCTGCACAGAAATGTGAAAGTTTTCCGAATGTGATTGACAGTGTTTTTTTAACTCAATTAATAAAACGATGAAATTTAAGTTGTCATATTATTCAATTTCTTGTACTGTAATTTAAGTTTTTGCTGTGGTATTGATTCAGTTTTGGTAATAGCGCAATTCTAGTCAGGTATCTCATGGAAGTCGTGTTTTTGATATCGTGGCAACAATACTGCCCAGTTCCTAAAGATTTGTTTTCAATGCCTCTGTTTCCTCATCTTACCCTTGCCAGCAGAAGTTGAGCTGTTTTTTCAGTCTGATTAGGTGATGTTAGCATGTGTTTCCTATCTTGTGATGTGCAGAAGCTGCGACCCAGTCTACACACAGGCACTGATAAGGCCTTCAAACATGCGTAACATCTGCATGATGTTATGCTGCTAAAGGATGTTGTTTACTGTCAGCGGTTGGTAGGAATCCAGGAGAAATCTGTACATTCTGTGCTGATGCTGCTCAACATGCCGTCCCTATTTCTGACTGGCTTTGGAGGACTATTCAGAGGTCGACCTCTAATATACTCTGGACACATTCTTTGCATCAGGCCATTTAGTATTTCCGTTATCGTATTATTTTAATGACAATTAAAAGATTAGTTTCACTTCAGAATTAAAATTTCAAAAAGAAATCAGTTTTTGAGGAAAACATTTCACTTTTGTCTCTAGTGGACCTCAATGGGTTGAAGGTCCAAAATGCAGCTTCAAAAGTTTTATCTTGCCAAAACATAATTCATTTTCTAAAATAAAATAAACATTTATATACTTTTTAACCACAAATGCTTGTTTTGCACCCGCTGTGATGCGCCACACATTCACAGGTCAAGCGTGATGTAGGCGTAAGAACAGACCTAGTGTTTACAAAGCGAACGTGTTAAGACTGAGTCAAACGCCCATTACAAAAATAAATAAAAGTAAACCACGATGTTGGACGAGTTTTTCACCCTTCTCTACATTTTCCTCCGACATCAAGAGTGACCTTCCCAACAAGATTACTAAATGCGTGAAGTTGTGGATGCAAAAGACGAGCATTTTTGGTTAAAAAGTATATAGATGTTTGTTTGTTTTTTTTTAAATGGCTGATGGTTTGTCTAAGACTCTAATTCCTCGGCTGGGATCGTGTGGAGACTTTGAAGCTGCACTAAAACTAGAGGCCGACCGATAAAGGATTTTGAAGGCCGATACCGATACAAATACTTGTTGGTTTTAAAATCCGATATTCCGATATATCGGCCGATATATATATATTTTTTTTTCAGAAACACGCAACAAAACATTAACAGATTTCCCTAACATTAGTTATTTGTAGTTATTTATGAGTTTTAACTAAAATAATATGATAATTCATTTTAAAAAGAAACTTGTTTCTTTTATTGTCAGACTGATGATGGTGGCATTAGCTAGCTTTGTGGTTAGCTAGTCTATGATCCATAAGCCATAATTTAGCAATGGAAAACGTCATACTGCAAATTGTAAAATATACATTTTCAATATAACAGGCCAAGGAGAGATGACACGTCTCATTGCTATAACTGTCTCGCGCTATTAAAGAAATACTTTGGTCACATTGTCAAAAGTTAAAAGGACAGTCAGTCAACTACACTGTAACATTGTAACGTAACTATTACTAGCTAATTCTGCTTCACTCTCGGCTTATTTAACAGCAGCAAAACTGGACATGATAGTCACAAATTTTGTTATGCTTATTTGAGTTAAGAGAACTGATGGGGAGATTATTTTAATTGTTATTCAAGCAATGTATGTATCGTGACCAACTCAACGAGTGTTGCCAACAGGGACTGTGTAGAGGACAAACTATACAACACTCATGACATGGTTCAAGCGTGTTTCATCCATTTTTATTTATCATTTTTATTTATTTATTTATCGTCCATTATAACTGCCGATACCGATAGTTTGGAAAATGCCTAATATCGGCCGATAATATCGGTCTGGCTCTAACTGAAACTCACACTTGGATCTTCAAATTGTTGATAACCATCACTATATGGAGAAATATCCTGGAATGTTTTCCTTAAAACCTTAATTTCTTTCAACTGAAGAAAGAGATACATGGACATCTTGGATGATGTGGGGGAGAGTGAATTATCCGAATTTTAATTCAGAAGTGAACTAATCCTTTAATGTAAACCATTTATCTACATTTGAAAGTAGATTTTTGAAGTACTGTTCTTATTTTGAAAGCTATGTGTTGTACTTTTGTGCGGATTTTAATGAAACTAAATTAATATTACTATGATGCAGTACTATTGGCTTTTACTTTGGATTGCATAGAATTAAACTTTTGTGCAGCTCAGATTAGGGAACGAAGAAGCAGAAAGCTGCAGAATCTGTGTGTTATTTTGAGACTGCTCGGAAATATTGCAAAGTGGGCGGCAAATAGATGTGAGGTTTCAGGAAAGACAGTGAAGGTTGAACAAGTGTAAGTTTTCAAGATGCCTGTCATCATTGATGGAAGTTCATATGCTTTTCCTCATTTTTTGTCTTAACCTTCAAATGGTCTTCGTTTCCTGTTTACACTTCTGGGCTTCGGGTAATTGTACAAAAAATATACATTTTTAATCATACAAATAATATATCATTCATTATTCTATTAATGCTGTGTTTTGGAGATATAAAGTGCTTTTGTATCTGTATACAACACAATTCTTTAACTACACCATTAGCTTACAAATGAAATATTATTTTTTAACCTTTTTTTTTATTTAGTAAAAGTCGATTGGGGTCGTATAGACCCCGTGACCCGATTGAGGGCTACATGCACACACACACTCCTAAATGGCTAATGATCCAGGATTTCTGGAAACTACCTTTTTACTTGGTAGGATTCTGAAGATTATTGCATGAACTGAAGATGATGCGAGATGTCACAGTTTTATAGCATATCCTCCTTCAGTAAATACCCAGGAAATGGCCCTTCATAATTTTGACTTTCACTCATCACTTTCTGTTCCCCTACTAACAGAATAAGAAAAAGGAAGTGACCTTTTAACAGATATAAAGATATGAATCAGTTTGACTTGTTAAAATGGTTGAAGCAATGGTGAACGTTAACTTTGAATAGCCCACGTTTGAACGGCTAGTACAGACTTCTGTCTCTCTCACCTAAAATAAAGGATAATAAATATTATTCTTTTAATCCTGTGTGGTTGTAGTTTTTATCTTCAAGGGTTGTCCAACTACACTTACCTGACTCATGAGTGCCGTCATTATTAATCAGTCTGTTGATTAGTCTGGTCTGGCGTATGTCCATGCTGTTGTGCTTTGCACCAGGAGCTGTAGTTTATTTGTTCGTTTGAGGAGCAGGTGTGGTGCTGATGTCTTATTCCTCACAGTAATGTTGAGGCGAGTCAGCCCCCTACGCCGGCTCTCTTGACAGTCGGGGGTTTGTTGGTATATACTATACCATTGTGCCTCCATGTTTCGAAAGGTGTGCTCTTGCACATTCGCCTCACAGCCGAGCCTGAAACTGACTCATAAAGCCCTCCAAAGATTCGCAGCCTTATGCGAAACATTTTGAAATGTAAATTTATTTGCTTTTTTTAGTGGACTTGTGACATTTCTGGCATCAGGATCTCAGGACTCTAGAAGACTGTAGATAAAACGCCAGAGATTTTTAGTGTAACAGCGGAGTGCTTCTGGGTTGTATGTCACACGTAGGCTCACTATTGGCTAACGCTTGTCATGCGTATGACGTTCAACACAGAAATGCTGCGCAGTTACACTACGTGAACTCAAGGAAATGAAAGAAGGAAATGAATAGTTGAATAAATTTATTTTTGTTATTTTTTTTGCGCACAAAAAGTATTCTCGTCGCTTGATAAACTTAAGGTTGAGCCACTGTAGTCACTCGGACTATTTTAACAATGTCTTTACTAACTTTTCTGAGCCGGCCAGTTTCGACCCCTTAGAAGCCTATGGAGGAGTGATGTAGGTCTCAGATTTAATAAAAAAATCTTAATTTGTGTAATGAACGATGAACGAAAGTCTTAAGGGTTTGGAACAACATGAGGCTAAATTTTATGGCTCCCTGTTATAGACACTTTTATTTTAATATCTATTTATAGGATAGGAAATATAGGTTGATTGATTACCTGAAATATAAATCAGATTATTTGTTTTAACCCACTTCCTTGAATTCACTTTGAGATGTTTGAGATGATAGATTCATTGTCTTTAGCACTGTAGAGTTACTCCTCTGTGTACAGAAACCCGTTTCTCTGTAATCCTCCGTCAGCTTCGCCTCCTCGGGCCAATTCCATCCGTCACTCGTTATCTTTTGATGGAAACTTCAAAGAATATTTCCGTGAGCGTTTGTTCTGTGCAACATTTGAGTGAATTTCACTAATAATCCATTTAGGATTTATAGTTTCCTGGTTTAACTGCATTTGCTTCTGTTTTGGGGCAAATTTACGCATCTCATTGACTTTTTTCAGCACACATGGAAACTTAGGCTAGCCGATTTCAACAGAATTTGAGCACAAATCAATGGAGTCTTTTTTTTTTGTTGCTTTTCTAAAAAAATGTTTAGTGCCTCAATTTACTAGCTGAATAGCTTTTTACTGATATTAGTTATTGATAACAATTTGCATGCTAATCATTTGCAAAATGCCCCCCCCCTCCATTTGCACGTTCATATGTTATTAATCATTACATTTATTTATTATTTGCCTATATTGCTCTAAATTGGAAAAAAATTACTTTCATGGATCAATTAGTGTAGCATTCTCAGCTCCATTTAACATAATTCATAATTAATAAAATCCACTGGTTCTTTCTCCAAAATTAGCTGTGAAAATGTGAAGTTTGCAGATTCTGTCTTGGCCTAACGATGATTTGCAAGGTGTTTTTATTTTATTTTATTAAAAAGTAATGTGTTAATGATGAGGTATGATGTTGTTCACCCTTATTCCTTATATCCCACTGCAAAGCAAACTTTTCTGAACCTTTTTTATTCCCAAATACAAATTGTATTTTCATCGAGACGTTGACTTAGTGGCCGCTATGTGATAATTTAACATTTATAGTTACAAAATAAGCTTAGTGTTGCATTCTAGACCAAAAGTTTGGTCCTAGACCATATTTAAACAGTTTTTTTTTTTGGATGCATTAGATTTTATAATTTTCCAAAGGTCTTGGACTTTTATACCAGTGAATCCAGATTTAAAAAAAATATCAATAATGGATTCAAGACATTGCTGGTCACAGGATAATGGTCACTTTGTAGCATTCAGCGTGCATGATCGAGCAAAGTAAATCGAATTAATCTTCTTTTAGTTAGGCTGTATAAACTTGGCCTTTAATCAATGCGATCATTTGTTTACGGGATCCATGTCTCTCACTCGAAGGCTGTTCTGGCTTTTCTGTTTGGCATATTCATGCTGAACTCTGAATCCTTCAGGGCTTTTTCTGTTGGCTTCGACGCCAGGGCTGTTTTTCGCTCTGTGATATGAATGGGCATTCACTTCAACTTTGTCTCGAAAGCCCCTGAGGCAACCAAGTAAAGATTTATTTATAGTTTTGATCTTTCCCCTCAAAACCTTTGAAATCTATATTTGACCTTTATTCATATTTTTCTCTCTCTTGTTTTTTTATGTGCAAGGAACCCCTCCAAAGCTTTCTATCAAGCCTTTCCGATCGGCAGGTCAAAGGCCATCAGTGATGGGTATGATCGCTGTGTGTGTATCACATTGCACTCTTGGCAGCTGTGAGTGTGCATGGAGTGAGCATGGCGTTTCTGGAAGTGGTTTCAGGCTCAGGTGTTCAGCCGTCGATGAGCATCTGTTGGGCTAGTTTTTGCGGGAGTTCGTCCGGTTCAGCATGTCGAGTCAACGTTGGTGAGAGCGATGGCTCTGATTGGCTGTTCAGGGGTGCGTTTCCTGTACAACGACGTAGTTCGCTGCTTCACTACCATAGTACGATGCATCGTTGTAGAAATCAACTAGATAGTTGCGACTGTTTCCCGAAACCTATTGTCACAAAGTATCGTTCAACCACGTTGGTTTCGCAAGTGGTGGAGTAATAACTACTTTAAATGAAACTGTTTGAGATCCAAATAACGCTAGATTTTTTTAATATAAATTACATACATGTCATCTGAGGACTGTTTCTAAATTGTTCTCAGTTATTTTGCTTTATTACCAGAATCAATATTTGGCTCATTCTTACATAGTAGAGCACGTTCGCACATGCGCACTGTTCAAAATCAGTACTTTAAATCGTTTGACAAACTAAAAGATGTAAATTACATTTGTATGTATTCTAAATAAAAGGCACCGGTTGTACTGAATGTCAGCTTGCTTGTTTTGCTCAAGATAAGGATTTATTACGTCCAAATGTCATGCAATATAGAAACGATGCCTCTAAACACAGGTCGAGAGCTGTCGTTCAAACCAAACAAATTTGCGATGCTGTTTGCGAATGTCCGTTGGAACGATTGTTTCAGGAAACACCGACTCGTTGAACTATGCTGATAACGACGGAATATGCGACCATAGTTGGCTAACGATGCTTTCGGGAAACGCACCCCAGTTTAGGAAATTAATTAGTGCACTAATATTGTCAAAAGAACTGACTTTGGTATCAAGTCAGTACTGAAATTTTAAAACCGTAACAACCAGCATTTCATTCTAGCGTTGTTAGAGCTGTTGAACGGATTCTTAAACCCCTCTGACTGGCCATTGCGTTCACGTGCTCAACATGTTTGTGATTGGCCATTGTGTTGATGCGCTCAACATATATGTCTGTGATTGGCTATTGTGTTCACGTGCTGACGAACATATGTCTCTGATTGGCTACAATGAAGGCTACAACACTTCAAAAACAAAAAAGCATCTATCAGCGGATCCCTAATATATCCACCGAGAGACGCCTGCTTTGCAAACGTTGATCATTGTAGCCAATCACAGACATGTTGAGAGCATGACCTCAATGGCCAATCGGGTGTTTAAGAATCCATTCAACATAACTCAAAAATGCTAGAGGTAAATGCTGGTATCGTCACATTCTCTAAATTTCAGTACCGATCTGGTAACGAAGTCGGAACTTTTGACAACACTACAGTGAATGGGAATAAAAAGCGAAATTGAGCAAAGACAAGACAGTACTCAGTACAGAAGGTTATTTTACATCATCTCACCTGAGCATTCCAGGGCCTGAATGTTTTCATGACGGAATAGTTCATGAGTTGCTTGTATTATGATCAGCATGATTGACATTTAAAATGATAAGTTAGCGCTGCTTTGTTTGCGGTTTGTATATCTACATAGTTACCTAGTTTTGGTTTCCCTATTTGAATGACGAATATAGACTATTGATACCTGCTGATATAGACGTTATTTCCTTAACCACACATGCGAGTTGACAGCAGTAGTGACTCAACCATGACTCTTGAACCTTGAACCTAATTTACATTTGACAAGAAGTGCAACAAGCAAACAGCACAGTTCCTATGAGTTATCACCAAAATAAAGCAAAATGTACAGACTGATCTCATGAAATTGCGTGTGTATGACACGCCAATTCGTATTTCCATTTTTGGCTTGCTATCAACACGCATAATCGCTTTTCAGCGTGTTTATGAACGCCGTTGACTTAACGTCATCACTGTATATATAAATATATGACCCACCCCAAACGTCACTGGGGTTAATAACATTTAATAACATTCATGAGTCTTCCCCTACCATCCTAGGGAAAAATAAATAAATAATCGCTCCCCAGATGTCGATCTACCTTATTGCTTCGTTTCGCTCGGACATTTAACGGCGTGTACATACATGCGGAATCACTCGGACATTTAATGGCGTAGACATACACGCGGATAGCTCAAAATGCGTACTTGACTTGAAAGTGGCGTGTATGTTTACGCAAAAGTCATGATGTCATGTTGAAATGTAATAAAATGCTAATCCTCATTACAAATAAATCCGTCTATTTCAGAGGAATATGGTAATAACTGGCCGGGTTGCCAAATGAATGACACGCAAAACCAACAAAATTATTAGTAAGCCGTCACATCAAGACACTTCCGAATTATAACGGCGTTATAACAGTGTTATTTTTCAACCCACCAAGCAATGTTGATAATTATTTATATCATTAGATTGGAACAGCAGCCGATGAAGTGTAATAGACCCTTATAAACTTGGTTTGTTTGGGGGAAATAGCTAATGAAATAGCTAAATACAGAATAAAAGCAATTGTGCGTAATGGTCGCCAATTTGGTCAATTTACAGATTGACCAGTAATTCTGCAAAATGACTTTTCTCAAATAAAACGTAACATAAAACGCCAAACAATTCCAGGAGTAAAGCTTTAGCCTGTTGGTTTGGGGCTGTCGCTTGTGGATTGCTTGTAATGTCGGGGGATGAAATGCTTTAAAAAGCTTTGGCTTTCTGCACCAAATTAAGCCCTACTTTACGTCTTCCTTTGCCGATTAACATTTTCATAAGTTGATCTTGAAAGCAGTGGATAATAAACTGGCAATAATGTCCAATAAAGTTACTTGCATTTTCCATAGTGAACAGCACTAGCTATTTTATCCGCGTTTCAGGAGAAATTGAGAAAACGCGTGTCTTATTTAACCCTTCACACGCCAACACAAACTGAATAGGCAGATTTGAAGGGTTTGTTTCCTCAGAAAGATTGAATTCCTAAAATAACATTAAAAGAACTGTTGAAAAGTTTGTACTTTTATACTCTTGTTTAAGTGTGTTTACTCTTGCCCTCTCTGACGGTTGTCAGCTGTCTTTGCGGGTTATCACGGCTTTAACATCTGTAACACCCTTTTTACGCATTTATTACATTGTAGATATAGCTATTTTTTTATATTTTCATTTTTAAGAAATGCAATTTACATCTATAACATTTATAATGTTAAAAATCCTTGGCATTGAATTATTCAAAAGTAGTAGTGTGTGTTTCTAATGCAATCTGATCTCACCGTCTATTTTTTCCTCTTTTGTAAAGTCATGGAATTACTATCATGTATTTTTTATTTAGCTTTTGGACAAAATGGGAGCGCAAATATATTTTTTGCTGCAGTCTCCTTTTGACCACTAGTGGACCCAACCATGACTACTTCCACTTCTGAGAGCCCTGGAAATGTGAAAATGGTCCATTGTTGACAGGTTTAGCTTTAGCATCTTTAAGGACAGTCGTACACACAAGAAAGTGCTGATCGAGAAGATGGAGTGATTTAGATTGACTTGTGTTAGTTAGAAATCAAGTGCGTTGCTGCAAAACATTTTGGATGCATGACATTGCTTTACATCTCTATGTTAGGGTTCCTCTTTTATGGTCCCTTCATGGTTCAGTTTCCTACAGAACTAGTTTGATAAGCTTTTAAATATAATATAGGCTAACCTATATGACAAATGATGACTATTTGAGAAATATATGATGTGTAACCTATGTAAATACACCACTTTTCCCACCCTTTTTAGCCTGATTTACAGCCAGGACGAGTCCACGCTAGTATGTCATAGCTAGCATATTTGATTGACAGATTTTATTGAAAATCAGGATTTGTATGTATTGTATTTTTTTTTTGATGCCAAATCTCACTCATTTTACAACACAATTTTTCATGCATCTCCTACCAACTATTTCGCATTTGTATTTGTAATTGGCTCTAAGAATCTTTGGTAAATGTCTAATTAAATCTTGTAATTTGTTGATCTATATCTCCTTCTCTTCGACCAATTTCTCTTTCATTTATTTGTCTTTATGTGCTTTATTAAAGTACATTGATTACTGGGCTTTCTTCAACATCAAAGGCACAAATTGACATTTGATTATGATTGAGAAGTCGTTGGTTCTTGAACAAAGGGAGGGTTGTGCTGACCGTGAGCCAGAGAGATTCATCATTACTGTGTGACTCATAACTCTGGTGGGAAGGATGGTATTCATGTCAGATTTCTGACATTTGTTACATGTTCGCTCCTGTCCCCACAGAAGCACCGTGTTCAACAGTTGACACCAGCCAAGCCATTGCCCTGAAAGAAAACCTGAGGCCTTTTATGTTTTATGACCCATATTCATTTGCAAGCAGGTCTAAATGATTTAATGTGCTGTGACTCACCTGAATTTCTGCAGAGTTTCATAATTAGATGAACTGAATTAACATCTATGCAAAACTATAAAACAATTTAACAGCTTTGTTGGTGTTTGCAGCACTTTTAGGAAAAGCATGAGAATAATTGTTATAGATCATAAGGTCAGATTCTTGTTCAAATTCGATTCGATTTTTAGTCGCAACCTCTCAATTCGACTCGTTTTCGATTCCTGATTCGATTCTTTTTCAATCCCGCGAATCGTTTTATTCTCCCGCAAACCGCACATCGAATCTAGTACTGCACTTTATTGCTTTGGCAGTGCACGTCTCTCAAGGGCCCAGCTCGACCCGAGGATAGTGTTGGGAAATATCGGCCCTAACCGCTCGGGCAGAATAAGCCTAGTTTACTCCTACGCCTATCGCTTGCCATACTGCTACGTGAATGAAACTAACACTACGGAATCTCCGTGGAGCCAAAAATGCGTGGTACACACATTGCAGATGGATTGCTAGTGAACTGCTTTTTCACACACCTTGTACAATTGCCAGACAAACTTAAAAAAGACGTGAAAATGATAAACGTTAGTTACAATGCAATGCTGGCCCGATTGTGTAAGTGAATATTACGTCATGTCCCGACTCCTAAACACGAGTGTGTATTGACGGTGCAGCGCTTGAATTGAGCAGAGAGAGAAGACGCAGCACCACGAGGCCTGAATATAGAAAAAATTGATTTTGAATCGACCACATTTTAAAAACGACAGTTCAACCACAACTTTTATGTTTAAAGCTTGTCCTTAGTTTGACGTCTCTCTGACGGTATTTACGCTACAGGCATCAGTGCAGATAAGCAAAGCGTGTGCCCCTTATTTGACTATTACTCCTGCTCTTTGATTTCCACCTAAACATTCCATAGCTTTTAGCCACAGGCAGTTTTCAATAATTATTTTTTTGTTTGAGAAAATTTCCATGTCTTTTTACTCATTTGTTTGCATCAAGTGCCTTTTTTATTTTTCGAATTAGTTATTATTAATGGAGATACTGCTTCCATCAGTTATATCCGTGAGTCATTGCTGTCCCAGAATTACAATATATTTCCTAAATATACTATACTAAATTAATGTAGAAAAATCGTAATAGTTTAGGGTCCAATTCTCAGTATTAACTAGTCGCTTATTAGCTAGCATAATCATGATTAGGGCTGTATTCAACCAAAGAAATCCTTAGTTGACCAAAGTCTTGTCCTACGCAACGATTAGTTGACTAAAAAAAAAAAAAGTTATGTTTTGATTAAACATTTTTTAAACAATTGTCATTGAGCATTTATAAAACCACAATGAAAAAACATCACAAATAAATAAAACTATAATAATAATACAATTATTTGAAAATTAAGTGATTTTTTTAACTGCAAAAAGTGAAGAGCTCCGTCCTAGGTCTATAGTAACAGTCACAATCGCGCACCTGACCACACCACACGCTGCAAAAAATATAACTGCTATCTGCCACATAATGAAAAAACCCAACAAAAGCTCTCGTTTATACAGGGTTTATATTCCTAACTTTCAAAGCTATGGGTTAACCTTCGTCCTGATGATCAAGGCGTAAACAACACACAAAAAAAACCCAAATAGCCTAAAAACAATCCTAATAATAGGCTGTAGGACCGCGTATAGGTTTATTTTCGTTTTGTTGCATTATTTAGGCTATTTTCAAATGCGTCAAGTGTACAAATAAAAACGAAAACATTAAGAAAACACAATCTATTGAGTCGGCATGATATAGCCGTTAAAAGGCTGCTCACGTCTTTTGCGCGCTCAAGTTCGATTTCAAATGTAGGCGCGCGACTTGCGCACTCATAATGGAGCAACGCGATCGCCTCCCTCCACATTCTTGTCATCTTTGTTTTAAAATGCAGCCAGACAAAAGATTTAGATTTCCTGGACATTTTGTCGACTAAAGCCAAAACAAGCAGCGTTCTAACTGAATGAATACAGCATCCCTTACCGAGCGCGAAGCAGCAGCGCAGCCAGCCACACGTGCGGTTCCCGAGTGTATTATGTGTGTGCGCTAAACTGTGGCGCAGTTACAAAAATAGCCTAAATTAAAGCATTTTAAAGTCAGGGACAAAACATAGGCTAATTATATTTAGAATACAGTAATAAATAACTGCGTATAAAGGAATAAATATCAAGGAGTAAATCATAGAAAAATTCTTTCTATTGGTAAAAACCAAAAAATGCAACTTGTTGACCAATAAGAATGTCAGTCGACCAAGACCGCATCGACCGATTAGTCGACTAAACGACTAAAGTTGACAGCCCTATTGCAGATGGATTGCTAGTGAATTGCTTTTTCACACACCTTGTACAATTGCCAGACAGCTGAAGCCATTTTTACCAGGGCATAAAAAAATTGTCTCGCGAGTTTTGCGTCATCTGATCCTGATCGGCTTTTCTGGATCGGCCTTTATAGAGACCGCCGATCACGTATCCCAAAGCAATTATCGGCCGATTGTGATCGGCGACTGATCAATCGGAGCACCCTTACTCGAAAGCTTGCCAGACCTCCCTTGCATAGTTCCGGTTGCTAAGACACGATTGGCCAGTGGTGGTTTTCGGGCGTGGCTTAGCGAAGGGTCCATTTAAAATAACCCTGGATAGTCTTTTAGTCCTGACTGAATTATACATGGGCTGTTAATTCTGTTCATTTAGGCTTTACTGTAACTTATGCAGTGAAAAACATCTCTGAGTGCGCGCGAGCATGCGATAGTTCAAAATTGCTTGAATTTTTAAACTGGTAAAACTTAAAAAGACGTGAAAATGATAAGCGTTAGTTACAATGCAATGCTGCCCCGATTGTGTAAGTGAATATTCCGTCATGTCCCGACTCCTAAACACGAGTGTGTATTGACGGTGCAGCGCTTGACTTGAGCAGAGAGAGAAGACGCAGCACCGCGAGGCCTGAATATAGAAAACATCGATTTTGAATCGACCACATTTTAAAAACGACAGTTCAACCACAACTTTTATGTTTAAAGCTTGTCCTTAGTTTGACGTCTCTCTGATGGTATTTATGCTACAGGCATCAGTGCAGATAAGCAAAGCGTGTGCCCCTTATTTGACTATTACTCCTGCTCTTTGATTTCCACCTAAACATTCCATAGCTTTTAGCCACAGGCAGTTTTCAATAATGTCTTTTTACTCATTTGTTTGCATCAAGTGCCATTTTTTTTAAATTATTTATTATTAATGGAGATACTGCTTCCATCAGTTATATCCATGAGTCATTGCTGTCCCAGAATTACAATATATTTCCTAAATATACTATACTAAATTAATGTAGAAAAATCGTAACACTCCAATTCTCAGTATTAACTAGTCGCTTATTTGCTAGCATAATCATGATATTGGCTGTTTATCAGTACTTATAAAGCACATATTAATGCCTTATTCTGCATGACCATATTCTACATCCCTTAATCAACCAATACCGAAACTTAAAAACTGCCTTACTAACTATTAATAAGCAGTGATTGGGCGTTTGAGACAAAGGTCAGTTAATTGTGAGAATTGTACCCTAATCTAAAGTGTGACCTGAATAGTTGTCTTTAAAGGAATTGCTCACGCAAATAAATTAAATCTAATGAACTAATGCAGCACGTTTACCCTCCATTTCTCTTTTTGTAAAGACTTCCTTACTAATTCAGACTATGCAGATAAATTCAGAATTCAGGTTTGACCTTTTTTTCTCTTGGACGTTCTAGGAAACGGCATTGACTGCCTAATCGACAGTGTTTCCTCTACATTCATTCTCCCGTGGCGGGCCGCCACACTTAAAATCCTCCCGCCACGGCTGCAGCTTCTCAGTGACGTCCGATATTCTGCATAGTATTATGTTATTTTGTTAAGCCCCACTAAAGGCATAAAAAACTTTGTAAAGCACAATCAAGTTTTCACCCTATATTCCAAGACTTCTAAAGTCATTGTATAATGTGTAATTTTAGTCGCTAAGTTAAAGTTAACGGAAAGTCATCTCGCCTCAGTCATTCTTCATTCAGAATTCAGCGCGTCGCGTTCGTTTGCGACACGACGACACTCTCTTCAAGGTCAATATTCCCATTATTATACTTTATTTGTAGATAAAGCATAAAGTAGATGGTTTTCATAAAATGACTTTATCTTGCTGGAGTGGAGTTTATTGCCCTTTCACATTCCCTTCTCCCGGGTGTATGTGAGATTACAGCATAGAGTCGAGAGAGTGCTATTGTTCTTCATGCGCACTAAAATTAAAAACTGTTAAAAGAAAAGGCTCAAAAAACTGTTGCATATAGAATACACTAAGCATTAGTGCTGCAAGATTAATCAAATCGCAATCGTAATAGCGATCTCAAACCTATGCAATTATATAACGCAAAATGCCGCGATTTTATATGAAATAAACAAATTAGGGCTATTAACGCAGCATCTCTTCTTTTTTGTCATCCTTTGACTAGTGTTACACGATCCCGCTCTTATTCGTGCAAATGCCTTTTCGCATTTTGCACGACAAGAAGTGAAAAGCTGCCTGTGAATGCCCTAAATGAGACTCGCAGAAAGACGCGCGCCATAATGCGCATGCACTGACGCGTGCCAGAATACAGTTCTCTTTCGAGCTTGAACGAACAATAGCACACACAATTATGCCAAAATGTCGTTTTGTCGAGTATCTTCATAACGTAAGAAAAGTCTTATGGACGAAAAGAGTTGTGTGCTATGAGGCGCATGTGAGATCCGCGTCTCGGCAACGGGTGCTCTTAAAGGGCCAGCAGCGAATAAAGCGTTCTGTCAGTAAAGTTAAAAGAACAAAGGGAAATTAGAAAATTACTCACTGATCTTGACTAAAGAACTTTTGTAGCTTTAATAAGGATTATTCTATATATAATTTATAATTCATGCAGCGCAGACTGTTTGATAACTTTATTCAATTTCTGTATCCTACCTGTTAAGACAGGAAGGGCACAGGTAAATATGGTTTTTATTATGGGTTTATGTGGGGATTGTTTGAAGTTCACTTAATTTAAAAGTTGTTAAAAAATTTTTTTAGCCTAATAATTTTTTAAAAAAAGTTGATAGCTTTCACTGTAATGATGGTTTGGTTGGTTTATTGATCATTATAGGTGTTATCAATCATTTAGTTGTTGTTTTTAGTTTGAGTTGAGAAATAAACATTAATACACAGAATGATCACTAATCTGTGTGTGCATTTTACTTTAGAACCAAGCAAGTTGGACTCATGAAACCATTTTATTATATCGGAATCGCATATCACAATTGCAATATTGACCTCAGTAATGGCAATATGACATTTTCCCCAAATCGTCCAGCCCTACTAAGCATATTATAGATCTAATCCCTTCGCTATGTTCTTTTCAATGTGAAGCGTTGCGTGCTGTGACTTGGTGTTGCTTCAAGTGCATCATTCTGCACACGGGATGCGCATGATCGATTATAATAGAGACAAGGGGGGGGGGGGGGGGGGCTGATATTTTCACTTAGGCCACATATTTTCATATTTTCACTTATTTTCACTCCCCCCCCCCCCCCCCCCCCATGGGCCTGCCCCCACAGCTTGGAAAAATCCTAGAGGAAACACTGATCGAAGCACATTGTTGACCGCTTAAAAATGAGTTGAAACTGTCATGAGTTCAAATAAGAGAATGTTTAATTTTAAGTATTTTGCAAATTCAGCCTTGCATCTTGTTTTTAAAATTTAGAAAAACCAAAAGAGCAGAGATGTGAACTAGTATCTATAGCTTGTCAGAAGTAGATCAAGAAGCTGCTTATCCAACATGTAAATTTCAGTTGTGCATTTTACATCTAAAAATAGCCAGACTTGGTTGATGACAGATCTTTGAACTGTGTTATGTAGTTAAGTAAATAAAATATCCAGCAAAAATATCTGCAAATAGCTAGTTTCTCAACTGGGATAAATGTCAAGGGAGACAACACACCTTGACAAGCTGTATACTTCACAGCAAATCAGTTTTAATCCAATTCATTTAAGGATTTTTATGATCCTTTTAAGTTGATGACTAGCTTCAATCAAATCAGTGTATTCTTTGAAGTTGGGTTGAGTTAGCTACTTAAAGCCCCTTTCACACAGAGATTCTGGAAAATACCCGGATAATGTGTCCCGGGATCGTTTGATTTTGGTTCATTCACACTGCCAGTGATTTTCCTTGAATCTGTGAGTGCGCTCACTCACCCTGTAAAGATCCCGTAAAGACACGTGACGCCGGGATCCGTCGAACGATCTCCGCTTCAGATAAGGAGTTCCCTGGTCTCTGCTTCATTCCAGGTTGCAGACATTTTTTCGTTCTTTCTTTGTTGATGACGAACACAAACTTTCTTCTAAGAGCAACAGAGTTTCACGATAGCTTCGTCATTGCGATGGCACATGCGTCATCACCACGACACACCCCTTACGCCATTGGTCCTGGCCAGATTGATCTCATTAAGTAGCGTATGTATGCCACGCCAATTCGTATTTCCATTTTTTGGCTCGCTATCAAGACGCATAATCGCTTTTCAGCGTGTTTATGAACGCCGTTGACTTAACGTTATTACTGTATATATATGACTTACCTCAACCCGTCCCTAAGCCTACCCGTCACTGGGGTTAATGGCATTTATGACTGTTCCCTTACCATCCTAGGATAAAGGATCTACATTTTGCTTCGTTTCGCGCGGACATTTGACGGCGGGAATAACTCGGACGTTAATGGCGTAGACATACATGCGGATAGCTCAAAATGTGTAGATAACACGCCACTTGACTCGAAAGTGGCGTGTATGTTTATGCAAAAGTCATGATGTCATGTTGTCCTGGCTTTTGTTCACACAGGGCGTGTCCCCATCCCGGCATCAGTTCCGGGACGTGTTTGTGTTCACACAGGATCAACACGCTGTGTGAAAGGGGCTCATGTAAGACACCTCGTTTGGACGCCATGTGCTTGGCATTAAGTATGGGCACTTGACATTGAGGCAGTCGTTGCCCAATGGTTGGAGAGTCAGACTGGTAACCCAAAGATTGCAGGTTTGATTCTCAGTACTGGCAGAAAATGGCTTGAGAAAGTTTCCCCAATCACTTCCGTGCGCTGCAGTGAATGTCTGCCCACTGCTCCGGGCGCGCGTGTGTGTGTTCACTACTCACTGCTCCTAATGTGTGTGTGTGTTCACTTACTTCTATGGGTTAAATGCAGAGGACAAATTCCAAGCATGTACAAATTCCATTCTTGGCCTTTACGTCACTTGACTTGACTTTTGGCATTTGCGGTGTTGACAGACGACTAAGTGGATCGGTTATTAGACAGTTTGACAAGCAAAATGATTCAATATTAGATTGACTAACTAAAGAAATAGTACACTCCTCATGTAATCGCCCTCAAACCTGTATGAATTTCTTTCTTCTATTGAAGACGATTGAAAATATCGCAAACCAAACAGTTGAAAGTTTTTTTTTTTTACTATGGAAGTCAATGGGATCCATCAACTGTCTGGTTACTGAGATTCTTCTAAATATCTTCTTTTGTTTTCAATAGTAGAAGGAAGTTCATAAAGGTTTGAAACAACTTAAGGGTGTACACATAGTGTAGAGACTCATCAGCATATCTATCCTAATTGTCCCCATTAAACGACGAATGCCTGCAGATTAAATAAGCTCTAACTAAGCCACTGCTGGCGATCTGCAGGAGGCGGATCTGTTGTAGAGCATGCGGATGGAGACGTAACAGGACCACGGGCTGATCCGCATGAGTCCACCAGCGGTAGGAGGTCACTGATGCTAGGCCAGCTGTGTCCTGCCCTAAAACATTATGCAACAGCTCAACGACTTAATTAGCGGTGTCTCTCAAGACTCTGGACTTGTTTACAGCAATTGGGTGTGAGGAATGGATCACTCATGGCTTTGATTTGGAGTTGAAGGTATTGCATAAACTTCACATGCCTTACAGGGCAAAAGGGGGAAGAGACCCTCTGAACCACTGACACAACCGCTTCAAACCGCGGTTTCGCATTTGTCTACTGCTTTTCCATTGTATTTCTATGTAAACATACGCTTATATATATATATAGCCCTAACATGCATATTTATATGCTTGACTGTTGCACTTGTGTCTTGCTTTTTTGCAGCATCTCACACACCACATGCCATTCTGAAATGCAAGGGCTCATGTTTAAAAGGCCTGGTATTAGAGGCCTTCATGGGTCCCCTTGGATCCGAAAAGACCGGGTTCGGGTCCAAAACTCGGATACGGGTCAGGTTCGGTATTAGTGGCCTCAGGTCTTGGGTAACTTAAAATAAATATTTATAATAAAATAATATAATATAAAATAATATAATAAAATAATATACCCAAATTATTTTAAACAATGTTGGGCTTTTAACATAAGTATTTAAAACAACTTTTAAACTTTTTTTCATTGAGAGAGACTGGAATATGATGGCAGACATCATGAGCAATGTTTCTATGTGCAGTTTGTCAACATATAACGTTAGATGTCGTCTTTTTGTCTAATGACTGTTCCTAACATTAGTCGTTCGCGGTCAAAACACTGGTGTAAACAGTTTGATGTCGCAATTTTCACTGCCCAGCGCCTGTTAACTAAATCCAACCCCCCACCCGTGACGTCACATGTTAGAATACTGCACCCTGGCGGCGAAAGATATAATGTTTTTTCTTTTATATGTTTACATTTGTCATGATTCTTATATATTTTTTGATTAGCCTATAGTGGAAATCCATCTTGGAAATCATGTAAACTTGATTGACTGTTTCATTTCCCCTTTAACGGTCAAACACACACACATCTATGTCAAAATGACGAGTATCTCTGTAAACACTGTCGGTTAGGCCTGTGTCTTAAACACACACGCACGTGCACTAGCTCTTAAAGTGACAGCTGCATAATGGCTTTAATGTTGATTAAAAGATAGATTTAATAGTAAGGAATCAAGATTAATAGCATATGTATTTAATTTATACATTCATTTGTTTTTTTTATAAAAGACTGTCCAGTGTTATTTTACATTATGATTACTTTATTTTCAGTTGTATTTCTGAATACTAGTGTTAGACCTAGACCTCTCTATTTCAGTTGTATGTTTATTCTATATTTATTTGTGCTACTTTTTACATTTAATTCAAAGATTGAAATCAAGCTTCCTTCTGTTGTGAAAGCTCTTGAGCAACAAAATTACCCCAATTTTACACCCAAAATGTGTAAATATGGAGTAAGTGATGACAGAACAATGAAACCACCATCATTAAACACAAACTTAATCATAAAAACTGGCAACTTTTATTGTAACCCATCGTGATTCGTGAGGAGCTGTATTTCTTAAACATATACTTTAAAATTGTGTTGGTTTCAGTTCTATTATATGGCAAATATAATTTAGCAAACACTTTCAAGGAACAGCGTTCCAATCCAAAGCAAACTTTAATACCTTATGTACATTTTTAAATTGCTCTTCTGTAGTATTTCAACTTGTTAATCTCCATGAAAATTCACATTAAAACATCAACCAAGTTCATCATGAGGAAACAATTTAAAAAAAACAAGTTTGGACTTAATATTTTTTTTAATATGAATTCCCCGTGAGTTCATAAGAATTTGTTGAACGTGTTCCTCTACACGTATTTCCATGTTTGTTTGTTTTTTTATTACTAATTCCAGAGTCTTTTCTCCAGAACTGAATTCCCCCCAGTGTAGTCATGTATACTGGAGGAAGTTAGCTGGAACAGACTGGAATTCAGGTTTTGTTAGTCACGGGGCAACATGTAGATATAATCGACTACATCACACTCATAAACCATGTGGATAGGTTCCTGAGAATGAGGTAACCAGATATTAAGTCAACTGATGATGCAAGAACTACTTGATCCCACGACAGCTATTTTATAAAAAAAAGTCAGGGTCCGAAATTACCTTTTTGGCTCACCTGCCACGGGGACAAGCATATTTATTACCAGCCAAAATAATAAACAGCTTTTGTGTCACATATACATTCATTTTTGTCATATATCTGGTCTATTACTTTCCATTTTTACTTTTTTTTTTACAATTTACACATATTAAAACAATATTTTTGTGGTGGTGCCTATGAAAATAGTTCTGTACAAATGAAATGTACATTTAATCAAATATAGTATAATATAAAAAAGTTTTACTATGTAAGAGTGACAAAGTTAGCCTTTTTATGTAATCCGTCCCCCTTTTCGTCTGTGGGTTTTCGTTTCAAAAGTTCATGGTCGTCAGTTTGGTGACTTCCAAGTTAAGCCACTGCATTTTCTAGCCACCAATATTCATTGAGATTGGGTCATGATTGTTTTATTTGATTAGTTTCCTAGAAAATAGACCTGGATCTTGTGGAAACGGTTTCCCCAGAACTGTGTACAGTCCAGAGAGCCTTTCCAAAAGGTCGACATAGGTAAACAACTCCAAATTCAGAAAGGTTTATTGAGTCAGTTGGTGTATATATAGGCTAACACACGCAGCATTCATACGCAGCCGGCCTTCTTGGCACACGCGGGGGGTCAAAGACGCAGCGGCCACTGGAGACGACTGGATCCATGTGGGGTTAATTGCAGCTTTCACACCTTTTTGCCTTGAGAGCGAAGTGAGGTTCCTGCTTTGTAATGCTAATGCCTTCATAAAATTAGGATTTACACATGAATGGCTCTAATCACCATCAGCCATTTAATGGAGGACTAACATATACTTGACAGTACAGAGAGTTTACTGCCTGAAGGACCGTGTTGGCTTTAGTTGCACGGATTGGGAAAGTTGAAGGGACTTGATGCGGCATGTTTGGGTTAGCGTGCCTGCGGTCCAGTGCCCTGTTCAGGGGGCCGTTACTGTCGGAGTGACACCAGGATAAGTCCTAGAAAGCTTGTTGTGTACCAGAAATGTCTTCAGCTTGTTTTTAGCAGCACTGAGTACACTAAATTAAATTGGAGACTGGTGACTTCTCGTGGTCCTCCTCCTTGAATGCTCCATACAGATACATTTGATTGAAAAACATCCCATTTATCAGTGGCATTTTTATATATTTCATGTTTTTTTTGGTCATTCCTGGTGTTCGGTGCCATTTGGACATTATAAAATGTAGAAAATCGAGAAAAAAAAGGAAAAAAGTGAGGACAGGGTGTTGTAAAGGATTTGATAAAATATTGTAGTAAAGCTTGGGTACATATGTTTCACAAATATGCCCACCCTGTTTGAAAAATATACAAGTAAAAGGCATTTTTGTTTACTTTTTAAAGTAATACATAAATTGATACTCATGTAAATGTTCATTGATACCGAATTATTAGTGTTTTTTTAGTGTGACGATTTAATGAAATGATTGTAATAATTAAAACAAAACAAAAAATGGCTTAACAGGGTGGACAAGTGGTATAAAGGATGGATGGATGATTTCTTATCGCTCATTGACAACCAGTTACAATTTTACTGTATTTTGAACTGGACAATATGTAAAACATTGACAAGAACTTTAAATTCACTCCTTCAACTTTGACTATAAATTACTTTCACGATCACTATGTCTTCTGTCGGCTCATCGGGTTTAACAGGGTGGATATTCTGACATAAAATCCGCAAAAACAGGTGAAAATAGAAGGTTTATTAAATATAATTACATATTTTTCTATTAAAATTATGATTTTTCTACTAACTTTTTGAATATTTCCCTTAACAGGAGGGACGTACTCAGGTTGACCACATCAAATTTGAAAGATAAAGTTGGTAGAAATAGACCATCAAAATGCTGTTACGTTTTTAACCAACTTCAATATGCTTAGAGTTCATGTGGTGTTATTTATGACTAAGACAGTGTTAACATTGATATTGTTCAACATGTTAAGGGACACAAAAAGCATCGAATCCCAGGAAAATGACCCTTTTGTGTGTGTTGATATTCTGTTATGAGTTTTAAGATGCAAGGAATGCTGTTTATTCACCTTTAACCAAACTGAAGTGGATATCAGGTTTGTGCATGTTAACCATCTGTATAAATAGTAACTACAGATCTACTTTTCCATTGTAAACATATTTAAGTACATATTTTGAAAATAAAATATTTTTATCCCCCCTTCTAAATATTCATGTTTCTACTGTAAGAAGTGTTTTCTTAAAATGCGTTGAAAAGTCATCTGTATGGTTTGTGTGCATTATGCATGTTTAATAAAACGATGAGAGGACCGAGTTCAGGCATAAACTGAAGCGACGCTGCTGCGCATGCGCGCCACAGCACCGAAAGTGGTTATGTATGGCCCCGCCCCTCCTCGAAGCCCCGCCCCCTCTCGAGACCACAGATTCCTTAATCCCCGACGAGCGCCTTCACTTCTGCTAACACACTTTTCTGCATCTGAGACTAACCGCTCACCAACATGCGCTGCAAAATGAGCTACTGTCTTCCCTACTCGCCCGGATCATCTCCCACATGCTCCGCCAGACTAATAGCATACAGGGCACGGTGCAGGTAAATGTTATGATTTCATAACGGAATTAAATCGCCAATGTTTTCTACAGGTTGACTCGACCGTTGTGCTTGTGGTTCGGCTGGCTTTTTCCTAAAATACACTTATTTTTATTAGTTGTGTGTCTATGTAAAAAAACATAATTGTGAGAGGTGTATCTATGTAATATGATTATTATATTAGATTAATTCATGGTGGGTTTATTGGGGAATGTCACGTACAGCACGAACTAGTTGCATGCATTAATACACATCTAAAGGCTTAGAAAAGTGCCGGTTTTACGCTTATACTAACAACACGTATGCAGCACGTGTATATTTATATATTATATTATATTATATTTATGTATCGCTTGTTTACATTAAAGCCTTGATGATCTCCCGCAGCGCATTGCTCTCGAGGCCAGCTGGACGGAGCACATCGCAACAAATAAACACAACTCGACATTTGTTTGATAAAGTTGGACAGTTTTAACGTGTTTTAACGCAATGCTCAGTACACATTATGATGTCGATCGCGCGTCTTCATTGATGAAGTCAGTTTCTGTGAACATTGACGAGTGAACTTTTATTTATTTTATTTTTTCGGTCACTCTTTTGTATTGGTTTGAAATGGTTTTGCCAACATAAACGTGATTTTACATGTATTTATAAAAATGGTAAGTATGGTAAATCAGACAACAGGAGTTAAATTAAAGTCTCTCTGTAGTCAATAATTTAATCTTTGATCACCAAAATGACACATTTAAACGTGGGAAAAAGTTATACATGCCTTAAAATAGCTTGCATGTCACTCTAAACGCTTCATTTAGTATAGTAGTAACTATAATGAATGTGCCTCCGCTGATTCACACCAGCTCAGAATACCTGACCCACTTTACCCTAGTAAACGCTGGCACCAGAAACTGATTCAGAAGCAGTGAGAGTGAATTATACAGTCGATTTCAAACCTTGTTTTTGAGACTGTCTTTGGTTCACTGCATCTTTAAGGAGAAAATACTCAATGAATTTGCATATGGTTTGTCTCAAAGCATATTTAAAATACCACAGACATTTTAAAAACGATGTTCACCTCAGGGGGACAATTCTTGCACCATGCAATAGTATCACACCAACATAACTCGATTATTCATGCACAAATTCTGAATATGTTTCTTAGTGGGTAATGGGGTATACGATGATGGGTAATGAAAGTGGAGTGTGTGTGCATTTTAATCTTGTAGTTTATCTTGGAGCACCGAATGTAATGAGCGCAACAAGGAAATGTCATCTGGATTTACAGTTCTGAGTTGATGATGCACTTGAATAGTTAAACTGATGTGTTGTAACGTGCCTGATGGGACTTGAGATCACCAATGCGAACTCGTTTCTTCTTTTTCTAAAGCATTGTCTTTTGTTTTTGCCCTGCAGTGCCTCTGGTGCCAGTGTTGTGGCCATTGATAACAAAATAGAGCAAGCCATGGTGAGTATTTTAGTTCTATCTTTACAAATATAGATTTGAGTTATTTTACTTGAGGCATAAAGGAAAGAAATGTCAACGGTTAACTGATTTCATTGAAGTAGAGTAATCTTTTATCACTATTTGTTTAAAAATGCTTGAATGAAAATGCTTCACTGCTTATTGATATTTAAAAACTGCTGGAAGCAAAAGCGAAGTTTATACCTACATACAGAAAATTTACAGGAAATTATATTTTATGATCTCCTGAAGACCTTCATGCGTCAAGTTCAATAAATCAGGTTAGTTCAGGTTGTACGGTCATGTGATGCAACTCCCCATAATATAGTGATATTTAGCTATTAATCGCGACATATGTAATCTATACTTAAAAAAAAATGATTGTTACACCACATGACATTTTTAAAGAGTTAAATGGTTAGTTCACCCACAAATTAAAATTCTCATTTACTCACTCAAGTCATTTCTTCTTTCAGTCGAATATAATCAGTTTTTTTTTTAAAATATCCTTTCTTCCCAGCTTTATGATGGGAGTGAATGGAGTCTGAGATTTTCATAAAAGTAATCCATAAAAGTAATCCATACGCCTCCAGGGGTTAATAAAGGCCTTCTGAAGCACAGCCGTGCGTCTGTGTGAGAATCATACCCATATTTACTAGGGGTGTAACAATATTCGAACCGAACCGAAAACCCGCGATACAGAACTCATGATTCGAATCGCGATACTCTCATTGGGTACCGAACACGCCCCGCCCCCTGCTACCCCAGCCCCGCCCAACCCGACTCAATGGACCTCATGTCTTATGTGTAACAGTACACAATATACTCAGTTTTGTAGTCTAACCACCATTAACACCAAATAACAAGTTCCGTGTTTTGTTACTTTCGGTAATAAGCAAGGTGTAATCTTTCAAATTCTGTCTATTTGATCATGAAATAAATCTGAATTTAGGTTAAAAGTCTAGGCTACAACCTTCACCGACGCGTAAAAGCGTCATTAAAAAAAAAAAAAAACCGCCTCGGGTTCATTTTTTTATTTAGACGTGCCGCGTCAAAAAATATACGACCAATGAGATAGGCGCTTTTGCTCACGTCTTTGGAGCTTCTGAAGTCACAGTAAAACACAACTTGGGGGCGCTCAAACACAAAACGCTCTTGGCGAGTACACATACGTAACGGCGAAGAAGATCTACGCCAAGTAGCGTCGCCGTCTACACAGCCAGGAAGAAATAAGACGAGGAAGATGCGAGGCAAGATGAATGTAGAGCCGCTGGTCTCGTTGGTGTCAGAACATAAAGAACTATGTGACAAACGCGACAGCGACTACAAACATCTTGATAAAAGAGAACTGATATGGAGTGGTATTACAGAGGAAATCGTGCGCCATCTAATGTCAGGGAATGAATTTGCATGTTCACTCGGCTCATCGTCAGCGAAAATGGCTTGGGTGTGAACACAAAAAAAACTCGTTGAAAACCGCCAACGCATTCTCATCCTTTAACGTCATATAGAACGCTATATGCAAAAACGGCGCTATACTACGCACATGGCACCCTTTATCGTTGATATAACACGCGAACCCAAGACGTCATAAATCCTTTAGCGTGAATATGACACGCAGACCCTACCCCACACCTAAACTTAGCCCTCACAGTGCGTGTTATATTAACGATAACGGGTGCCATGTGCGTAGTATAGCGCCGTTTTTGCATATAGCGTTCTATATGACTTTAAAGGATGAGAACGGGCTGAAAACGCTGACGAATAACGCGCGCTGATATTCGTCCCGGTGTGTACGAGCCTTTACACCCCTAATATTTACAACTTTATCAAATATACTCATCCATATAATGCATAAGGATTACTTTTATGATGGATGGATGCACTTTTATGTGCACTATTCACTCCCATCATAAAGCTGGGAAGAGACTCGATATTTTTTCAGATTATATTCGTCTGAAAGATACACCTAGGCTAGGATGGCTTGAGGGTGAGGAAATGATGGGATAATTTTAATTTTTGGGTGAATGGCATGATCAAATCCATAAGAAACCATTGCGAATACAAAGAGCACGTGTATCTAACCCCGGCCCTGCTCTTCCCTCCAGGACCTTGTGAAAAGCCATCTAATGTACGCAGTGCGCGAGGAAGTGGAGGTCTTGAAGGAGCAGATCAAGGAGCTCTACGAGAGGAACTCGCTTCTGGAGAGGGAGAACGCAGTATTAAAATCGCTGGCCAACACGGAGCAGTTGACCCAGCTCACCTCGCAGAACAACATCCCCGGGAGCTCGTCGCCCCAACAGACGCCAGCCAACGCACTCCTGCAGGACGGGGGCGAACTCGTGGCCTTGCCCCCGCAACCCAACGTGTCCACGGCGTGAAGACCTCAAACGTGGGGCTCCGGAGACTCGCATAAAAACAAAACTAAAACCTGCAAAGGAGATTTTCGTTTGCCACTCGTGGAGAGCCACGCTTCGACTATCCTCGCTGCTTGGCTTTCCCAGTATTAGACAATCATTTTGGGAGAAGCAAATTTGGTTTGGCTCTTAAGATTGCCGTTTGGTGCAGGCGATTGGGAAGGAGTTTGGTGGAAAAGAAAGAAGAGGAGATTTAGCTGGAAGCTAGCAATGGAAATGGAGGGTAACTAGCATGGAAAAGCTTGGGTGATCGGTGTGTTTTCCAGAGCCGGCGTGCATGATTAAGTCCTTTCATCTGTTTAGTTTTACTGTTTGCATATATTTATTAGAGGGCTGCTATTTTCATAATGTAAATTGAACAATGTAACAGAGGTCTATTATATGTCTTTGTATATAGAAATATATATATATATATATATATATATATATATTAGGGCTGTCAAACGATTAATCGCGATTAATCGCATCCAAAATAAAAGTTTGTGTTTACATAATATATGTGGGTGCACTGTGTATAATTATTTAATATATATATAAATACACACACATGCAAAAAAATATTTATATATAATATAAATATATATATACAGTATATACAAGCATGTGTGTGTATTTATATATATAAAATAATTATACACAGTGCACCCACATATATTATGTAAACACAAACTTTTATTTTGGATGCGATTAATCGTTTGACAGCCCTAATATATATATAAAACATAAACTTTCTTTGGGTTTCTGAAATGTAAGATAATAAGTTTTAGGCAATAATGTCCCCATGGCACAGTTCCAACACTAAAGGTGATTCAACAACGACGCTGATGCACAAGTCCTGTACAGGCGAATTGGTTTTGGGGGTTTGAATGTACATTTGTATAGATTGTAAAGTATTATAAGTATAGCCAGTTGTACAGGTGAGCATCAGTTATCAAGTATTTTTTCTGTTGGATTGTATTTCCCTGAGTACTTAAATTTTTATTTTGAAATCTGGGAAGGGGGCGGGGAAGAAGCTGTGAATTTGATCATATTTGTAACCAAAGAAGAAAAGCTGTGTAAATTCGTTTTGCTTCGCACATTTTCTCGCTCGCGTTTTTCTTTAAACGATTTTTTGTTGCTGATTAGCATGTTCTGCACACGATCTATCAGACCATTTTCTTACCTCATGCTTTTTTTCTTTTTCATTACAATACCTTAAGCAGTCTGTGAATGATGTTTGGTCTCCTGGAAAGTGAAAAGTCCCTGCAATGCCCAAACAAAAAAAAAAGTGAGCCATCTGTTCTCATTCGCAACTTCATATACAGACAAATGTTTATTAAATTGCAGAAAATGTACAAAATAAATGACCATTTATATTCCCAGGTGTAGTTTACACTGATCACTATTCTGTCAAAGAATTAGTCATCATCAAAAATAAAAGCCACAGTTCACAGATATCATTTAAAGTCATTTATCTATAAGGCATATGTCCTTTGTTTATGTCTTTTGTGCCTCTTGCACTATTGATGCAGCGATCTGGTTTATTTCTTATTTTATTTTTGTTGCCCAGTTTGAGCCAAACAGAAATCTTGTACAATCAATGTACATTGGTCTGATTTTTTTTTTTTTTAAGGTTTGCTTGGTTTTCTTTTTTGTTGAAGGAAATGTAGTATACAAGCAAAATGTATTGTACTTGATCACTGAGCCTTTGAGAATATCTTAAGAAACCCTTGTAATGTGCTGTTTGAAACGTTTAGTTTTCTGTCAGAAATAAATTACTGTTCCATTGAGAACTAGACCATTTTAAATGTGTTCTAATATTCTTGTGCATAACACACACACACACACACACACACACATACACACCTTTACAAGCCAACCATTCACTAAAGGATTTACTTAGAAGAAAGTTTGTCCTGTGTGTAAGACTTTGGTTTAAATATGTTTACTGTATACTGACATAAATTGCTAACTTTTTAAAGATGAGTTTCTCTCTCTCTCTCTCACACACACACAAAGAATGATATTGTTTTAAATGATAAATGAAAAGTACAGTACAAGAAGAGGTTGTTCACTCTACGCATCACAAACTTCAATTGTTAGAGAATAATATAATATAATATAATATAATGCAGTATTAGGGAATAAGTTGGATTATTAGAGAATAATTCAACTGACTGGAGTCAATTATTATAGGCTAGTCAAGTAGGTGGGTCAACATTTGAAGTGGATCAAAAACAAGTTAATCAAATTTGTCCTAAGACAAGAACGGGACATCAACTAAGACATCAACTTTGATGAAAGTTTTGATCCACTTCAAATGTTGACATATCATATTATATTATATTATATTATATTATATTTTGATGTAGTGACTGGTTGCATAGCTTGCAAAATCCTAGATTCATAACCTTCAGAAGCGAAATGTAAATATCCGGCCCTTGGCTCTAACTGTCATGCAAAGAGTCTGATTTTCCTGTGTCAGCTTGGTATGACTCGCGGGATATCTCCTGTAGTAGTTCAGTGTCAGTAGTACTAAACCTATTGACATCAACACACCTTACAACATTTAGAAAATATTGTTGAACAGCGCCACCGTGTTGTCAACATGAGGCACTATCAAATATTTGTTTGAACAACTAGTAATGTTAACAACAGAGTACAAGTTGAAAAAAAAAAAAAAACAATTTCGTTTTTAAAGTTTCGTTTCTTTCTCGTTTTCTCTTTACTTGGGATAAAATATGTGTTCCAGAAGAATATTAGTTTAGATGGACATTTCACTGGTCCTTTTATTTATCAAGTCAAATCCACAATTTCAGTTTAGTTGTATTTTGCTGGTGTTTAACGTTACATTTACTGGGGTGAATTTACACATAATATATGGATCATTTCTCAAATAGCCATTTTTTGTCAATATATATATATATAGGTTTTATTATATTATATTCAAAAGCTTATCAAACTAGTTCTGGATATAAATGAGGAACCCTAACAAGGACATTCAAATGTACCAAGATAGTGCATATGCTTTTGCTTTTAATCCATAAAATCATCCATTTCACCTTTATTTTGAAAATATAATCTGCCTCCGCTATTTCAAGAATGCACATCCGGTCAGAGCTTTGATCTGACGTCACATCCGCCTATCTTGTTATGGTGCGGGACGCCCAGTGGAAACACCTACTACCTGTCCGGATACTTTCTGTGTTTAAATCGGACCTAAAGTCCAAATCAAGCCGTTTCCTGGGGTGGAGATGGAAATATCCGTGGAGGCGGAAGATGGAGAGCGCAGGTAAATAAAAACGACTGATATTGACAACAGTCCTGAGTTTGACAGCTAGACCCACAGCTGTAGTTTTGGAGATTATTGTGCTCATTTAAGCAGTTTTAGCACCTCTTACTCCTCTTTAAATATATTTTTAAGAACATTTAACTGATATATGTGAAATAACAATCCTGTTTGCTGATAAAGCTATCGATTGCAGCTTTCAAATGAGCTAGCCGGCTAGTGCAGTTGTAAATCCTACTATGGTACAGACGTTTCTTTTGAATATTAAGTACGTCACGAGACGTTTTTCATCAATGCTATCATCCGATTGGCTGAACGGTGGACATTAGTAAGTGGCGGCAGTCAGTTCTGCAGAATCAACCAATGGAAGACGCTCCCGCAAGAGTTGGAGTGTGACGTAATTAATATTAATGAGGCAGACCCGCTTCATAGTGCGATCCAGCATCGTATGTTCTAGCAGGTTTCGTCCAGCAGACCGACTTAAAAACAACAAATGACAACAACAGTCTTGTGACTCGCTCACAATTAGCTGTGAAATAGCAGACGTAGCCGCGAAATTTAATTTTATGCTTCTATTTTTGCACAGATTTTTCTCCGACGAAGAGCCTCCAAAAACTCACACTCATAAAATGACATAACCTAATCTAATTTTGGCTCATAATAACCTGATTAAACATAAAAAAAAAAAACAACAACAACAAGCACAGTGTATGTAATTACAATGGAACTCATGTATTTTAAAAAATAATATACTAAAGTGTGAAATTAATTAAATGTTTTTGGGTACTTAATTGCAGGTTCATTGCAATAAAATTAAAATGTGTTTTATTTATTATTATGTATTATATTTTGCCAGTTTTATCTTTTGAATTTGACGTGGTCAACCTTAGTCTGCCCACCCTTTTAAGGAAAATATCAAAATAGTAAAAAAAAAAAAATAAAAAAAAATCATATGTTTAATGTAATATTATTTAATCATATTTAGGGCTGGCAAACGATTAATCACGATTAATCACATCCAAAATAAAAGTTTATGTTTACATAATATATGTGGGTGCACTGTGTATAATTATTTTATATATATTATATAAATACACACACATGCTTGTAAATATTTAAGAAATATTTTATGTATATACTGTATATAGATTTATATATAATTTATATTATATATGAATATAAATATTCTATATATATATAATATTTTTTTTTCTTAAATATAAATGCATGTCTGTGTATTTAAATATATGCACAAAATAATTTTACACAGTGCACCCACATATATTATGTAAACACAAACTTTTATTTTGGATGCGATTAATCGTTTGACAGCACTAATCATATTTGATAAACCTTGTTTTTGCTCATTGGCTGGTTTCATGTCAGAATACCCACCCTGTTTAATCAGAAGAGACGACAATGATTGTGAAAGTAATTTATGTTTAAAGTTGAAGAAGTGTATTTAAATTTCATTGGCAATGTTTTACATATTGTTTCCCAGGGAAGTAAAATAATGGCAAATGTTTTTGAAACAAAAAAGCTTTTGTAGAATTGCACAACTTGAAAAATATGCATTGCATTAACCGTGCTTGCATGGATGTATATTTAAGCTGTGATTATTTCAAATGCAAAACATTTTACACACATTTTCATTATTAAAAATTCAATAATCCATATTCAGATTTAACTTCCAAAATATTCCTTCTGTCTGAAAAACAGACCCTATAATTTTCAACAGACAATTTTCAGTCCATTTTATTTCGCTTTACAAATTCAGTGGTTAAAATTCTACAGCAAATTAAACATTTCATATTATCTTCTAACTTTTTTTTTCCGGTCACTTCAGCTTGTGACAGGTGTTTTACTAAGGAAAATGTGCGTGAAATGTTTGGAATTGAAATATTCACAGCTTAAATATACAACCATGTTAAACTTAAAAAAAAAAATGCAAGTCCTAAAAATAAAAAAGATTTAAAATGCAAACACGGCTAATTCAATGCATATTTTTTTCTTCCATTGTTTGTTTCCCATCTAAATCCAGTTGTAAAATTGTAGCTGGTTGTACGTGAGCGATAGGAAATTATCAAATCCTTCCAATCTGTTATCAATTTGTCCACTCTGTTGTAGCGGAGGGACAATAAATCAGTACATTGTGAATCTCTGTTATCATTTTTTCCACCATTATCAATTTTTCCACCCTGTTATAATTTTTTCCACCCTTTTATATTTTTTTCCACACTTTTATAATTTTATTTCCACCCTATTAACATTTTTTCCACCCTGTTATTATTTTTTCACCCTGTTATAATTTTTTCTACCCTGTTATCATTTTTTCCACTATTATCATTTTTCCCCATTGCCATTTTTCCACCCTATTATCGTTTTTTTCCACCCTATTATCATTTCTTTTTACCCTGTTATAATTTTTTTCCACCCTATTATCATTTTCTACCCTGTTATCATTTTTTCCATCCTATTATCATCTTTCTCCATTATCATTTTTTTTCCAACCCTGTTATCATTCTTTCCACCCTTTTATAATTTGTCCACCCTATTATCATTTTTTCCCTGCCTGTTATAATTTTTCCACCCTATTATCATTTTTCCCCTTTATCAGTTTTTTCAACCCTGTTATCATTATTTCCACCCTGTTATCATTCTTTCAACCATGTTATCATTTTTTCCACCCTATTATCATTTTTTCCACCCTATTATCATTTCTTTTTACCCTATTATAATTTTTTCCACCCTATTATCATTTTCTACCCTGTTATCATTTTCCCACCCTATTTTATTTTTTTCCACCCTATTATATTTTTCCCACCCTGTTATCAGTTTTTCCACCCTATTATCATTTATTTTTACCCTGTTATAATTTTTTCCACCCTATTATCATTTTCTACCCTGTTATCATTTTTCCACCCTATTATATTTTTCCCCATTATCATTTTTTTCAACCCTGTTATCATTCTTTCCACCCTTTTATAATTTTCCACCCTATTATATTTTTCCCCATTATCATTTTTTTCAACCCTGTTATCATTCTTTCCACCCTTTTATAATTTTCCACCCTATTATAATTTTTTCCGCGCCTGTTATAATTTTTTCCACCCTATTATCATTTTTCCCCTTTATCATTTTTTTCAACCATGTTATCATTCTTTCCACCCTGTTATCATTTTTTCCACCCTATTATCATTTTTTCCACCCTGTTATAATTTTTCCCACCCTATTATCATTTTTGTCCCAACCCTGTTATTGTTTTTCCACCCTATTATCATTTTTTTCCACCCTGTTATCATTTTCCCCCCATTATTATTTTGTCCACCCTATTATCATTTTTCCACCCCATTATAATTTTTTTCTAACCCTATTATCATTTTTTCCACTCTATTATCAGCTTGTCCACGCAGTTTTTTTAACAATCATTTCTTAAAATCTACAAAAAAATCTACAATATTTTTAACTAGAGTATCAATTATGTTGTACTTTAAAAAGTTAACAAAAATGCCCTTTAGGGATTTGCATCTGTTACAATTAAATTTATTAGGTGCACTTCTTTTTCACAAGAGAAGAAGCACTCCTGTGACAATAGTGTTGCAGTGTGAGGCATGCTATGTGTTTATAAATATGTAGTAGCAATTTACACGTGTGTCGTTTTAGATGGGAACTCTGGAAACTTCTGTCGAATCTGAAGACGACTGTTGAAGGGCTGCTGTCAACCAACAACCCTAACGTGTGGTCCCGCTACGGGGGTCTTCAGCGCCTGCACAAGGACATGAACAACATCCTGGGCCATGGCCTCAAACAAGAACAGGTGTGCTAAACACTAGATCACATGTGTCTGTGTTTCATGAAAATCCTGAGGAAACCCCAGGAATGTGTCCTCAGCAACAGCCTCATTTACCAGGAACTATTAGACACTAAACGCCTCTGACTGATCAAACAAGGAAGAATGTTTCTCACTTTTTTGTTTGGAGATAAGAAATGGCCTTATGACCTTTCCAACCAGGAATGAGATAGTATTAGTTTACAGATTAACAACATGAAACCTCCATCAGGGTCATTATACAATATACAGTAGCTTTGAAAATCTCTAAGAGTTTTTATTTACTTAAAGTTGGAATGAAATAGGAATTCACTGTATCCTTTTTTCTGAATGCATGTTATTGAACTTATTGTGAATGATTTATCCATGAAAAGTTGAACTAGTTTACATTGCTTTTTTTTAAATCACATAGTTTTTATTTTAGTGTCAGTTTTTCGTCTAATTCAAACTTTTTGTTTACGACAGCTTTGACTCAAATGAGCAGACATTCCTGAATACATTTTTTTTTAACGTATGAATCATTACACTGTGGTGCAAGATCTAACTTGATTTTGTTTTGCAGCTTTACTATAAACAGAAAGACTACTGGCGTTTCGTGTGGTGTGTGCGGTATCTCTGCCCTCATCTCGCCCGTCACGTAGAACAGGTATCCGTCAATCCAATGCAAATTCCCCATTCAAAGGTAGTTATGACATCTTCAGCGACGCCTGACTCTCTTCCTGTGCAGTTCAGTCAGTTGGAGCCGGTGCTGAGCAGTGGCGTTCAGAGCGTCGGCGAGGGTCATAAAGCTGAGCGCTGGCTTTTACACAGTCTTCAGGGTCACATCTTATCCGCCCAGCTCAAACCACTGCTGCAACACAAGGCAAACACTCAGAAATACTACAATGGTATCTCAGCATCTGCCTAACATCATTATGACTTCATTATGATTATGACTATGACTAGCATTGAGGATTGTCATGTTCTGTAGATGTGGCCTTCCTGCTGAGTGAACCGCACGTGTCCGCCATGTTCCAGTGCCTGGAGGCGGTGGAGCAGAATAACCCTCGGCTGCTGGCTCTCATAGACACCGTCAGGGTCAGACATTTCACATTTAGCTTTTATATTCTTCTGTTCGAAGGCTTGTGCATTTAGAGCGGTGGTTCGCAAACATCTAACAGTGGCATTTAGCATCGTTCTGCGTCTCTTCTTTTCTATTAAAGTCCCCCGTGGTGAAAATCAAGCTTTTAATGTTGTTTACATACCTATGTGGTGTTTTTAATATGTTTTTAGAAGAACCATGTGTAAATTCGTAAGTCAACAGCATTGCTGAGTGTTTTCTCCTTAAAACCAAAAGACAGTCTCAGAAACACGGTTTGAAATCGCTGGTGTTTCTGACGTCACAAACGACCTCGTAACCAATCAGGTCAATGTGTGATCGTCAACCAGTGGATCTCTGAGCTGAGCGAGTGAGTGGAGGCGAGGCTCATTTGCATATTCATAGAACCACGCATACTAAATGAGGCAAGGGTGTCGAGTTATATTCAAGATATTTTAAGGCGTTTAAATATGTCATTTTGGTGATCAAAGGGATACAATGATACAACAAGGGTCAATAAGGGACAATATGAGCCCCCTTAAATTGATTTTCAGTTGCGTTTTAGCTACACTTTATTTTATATCAGCAAAACTCAGCATCTTGTACTCGTACTCCAGTTTGAGAACCACTGAATCTAGATGAAGTAGTTAAGCATAACAAAGAAGAACACGTTTTCCTACCAGAGATGGAAACTTTGTTCAAAAAGTGTCAGACCGCTTAGTTCAACAAAACAAATTTTTCTCTCTCAGCTAAACTACTGTAAACTACGGTCTGAAGAGAATTACGCTGAGCCAGTTAGTTCAAGTTAGTTAAACCATCAACAGTGGCATATACGAGCCCGATCTCATGTAAGTTCGTATCTATAGCACGAATGTCATTTTTCGTGCCATGTATACGCCAAAACTAGTTTTTCACTTGCATATGATACGCACTTTTTGGCGTATAATAAGTATGAACTCCCCACCCCCTTTCCCCCTAAACCTACCCAGGGGGTTTTCAGTGCATAGCATATGCACGCAAAAACCATTTTTGGGCGTATAAATGCCACGAGAAGTGACAATCGTGGTGTAGATACGCACTTTCATGAGACCGTGTTGGGCGTAGTTGATCAAGGGGTCATTTTTAGCCCCTGCTGGTAGATACCATAAATGCAAGATCTTACTTCAGTTTAAGTTACTTAGTTGAATTAAATCCTGTTTTTAAAGGGATACTCCACTGTTTTTTCATATTAGACTATGTTATTCCCTTAACTAAGACGAGTTGACGTATATCTCAATCGCTCTGGCGCGCGAGATAGCACTTTGATAGCACTTAACTAGCCCAGTTCATTCAATATGGGCCAAGCAGAAAAGCGACCAAACACCTCCACGTTTTCCCTATTTAAATACAGTTACACGAGTAGAGTAACTCGACCAAGCATTGATAAAACTCGATAAAACATTGCGCTTTTCTAAGCGTGTAAAGTGGATAACTACTAACTATATTACTGCGCCGAGTCGAAGTGCTGTGGTACCACTTGCTGTGGTATTCCGCCATACATTATAGTTATCCACTTTACACGCTTAGAAAAGCGCAACGTTTTATTTTGTGTCACCGTCCTTGGTCGAGTTACTCTACTCGTGTAACTGTTTTTAAATAGGGAAAACGTGGAGGTGTTGGTCGCTTCTCTGCTTGGCCCACATTGAATGAACTGGGCTAGTTAAGTGCGATCAAAGTGTCTCGCGATTGACGAACTCGTCTTAGTTAAGGGAATAACATAGTTTAATCTAAGAAAACGGTGGAGTATCCCTTTAAGCAGTCATGGTTTGGCTGGTTAGCCCCTTCTGGGAGATACCACCACAACAACAACATGTTAGTTAACATGTTTATAGCTAGCTAGCTAGCTAGTTGAATTAATCTTGTTTTTCAGCAGTCATTGTTTGGCTGGTTAGCATAGCCATTTTCGACCCTTCTGGTAGATGTAAGCTATATTACTTAAATTTATGTTAGTTGAACTTTAAGCCAAGCCAGTTTGGCTTGTTGGCATAGCCCTTTTAGCCCCTGGTGGTGGATACCATAACAACACCATCTTCATTGTCGGCCATTCAAACATAGGCATTGTATGTCAATGTCTTGTGTTTCTTGTGTTTTTCAAGCTTTCACATTTGAAAGAGTCTCCTCCGCTGTGTTTGCTGAAGAGCCAGAGTCTGTGTCTGCTGCCCGGGGCCGTAGGATGCTGGAGGTCTGCGGACGTCTCTCAACCCCGAAGACTCGTCTCGTCCCAGAGCTGCCTCGCAGAGATTCCCAGCACCCCCCTCTCCCAGTCCAGCTCAGGTCAGCAGATCCACAGCCAGAACAACAGGCCGCTCTGTGCCTCCATTACCACGCTAAATGCTTGCCTTGTTTAAACTCAAAAATGTCCCGGACAGAAACAGTCCGTTGTTTGGCGGGGAGCACTGGGATGGAAGGTGGGCTGTTTGCAATGCTTGCGGTGAACGAATTTGACCGCTCCTCAAAATCACAGTGAATCTCTTTGTTTGTGTTGAAGATGTTGCCCCGTCCGGCAGTGCTCCGGGTGCCCCATGGGTGTGCGGGACTGGACATCCAGACGCAGGAATCCCGCAGATCTCCTTCACCGAACCGGCTCCGCCCGAGATCCTCCGGGATTGTGTGGAAGCGGATCTGGACGACGGGCCTGAATATCTGGCGATTGGTAATCTGGGGAAGCACAAGCGCCGCGACTCGTCGAGCTCCACACAGAGCAGCGAACACATGGGCACTCAGGCCGACGCCCACACCCCTGTGGCTCCGCCCCCTCCACGCCGCAGCTCTTTCTCAGAGGCTCCGCGATCCACGCTGCGCCGCTCGAAGGGACACATTCGGTCGGTGTCCGACACCGGTCTCAACCAGAAACTGAAAGCTGGTGCGTACGAACGGTTGCATTCATTGGGTTTAACTATAACTAGAAAACAACGTTTATTAGCGTAAAGTCCGTTCGCATCAAGAACGACAACTATGGCAATAACGATAACTGAAGTTTTAATAATCATTCAAGTTCTATGAGAATAGCGATGTCTAAACCACAACTGTAATGAATGAGTTTTTCCAGCTGGTGAACTGCAAAAACATTGACAGCCAATCAGAATCCACCTGTACTTTAAAGAGGTTTAGCATGAAATTGATGAAGATAACGTTAGCGTGCGCTTATCATAAACAACGCTTTATAGTATAGTTATCGATATAGGCATCATAATTTGTTTTTTTGCATGTTCAAATTCTTGTTTTATGCTTCAGTTATTAAACGCTTTACAATGTGTTCTTGGAGGGTTCATTCAGATAATTAATTAGGAAATAATTACTAATTTGTGTTATCACTATGCTTGGAATTATAGCAATAGAAATATTTAGTTTCTCCTGATTTTATGTGTATTTAATTATCTTATTTGAATTAGGATGTTGTCTCTACTTTATTTGCTGAATATTATTATGTTGCCCATGTTTAATAGTGTCAATATAGTAATTCAGCTTGTTAGATGTTTGTTAGTGTAGCTTGTTATTATTATGCAACAAAAGCGATAGCTTTATTATAACCTAAAGCCAGTCAGAATATCTCATATTCACTTACTTAAAGCTACACTGTGTAACTCTTTTAGTTTATTCTTAGCTAAAAACACTTAAAAAAATATATGAGCTCATTAATGTATATTTACTTCGTTCAAGTAATAAAGTATTCTCGTGAGTGTATAATATGCCATTGAAAATACATACGGGTAAGGGGTTCTAATGTCGGTCGCCATGTTGCCCCTCCATCTTGAAAGTACATTAGCCAAAGAGGGACATACCCGTTAATTCAAGCTTCGCCTTTTCGTGTTTACGTCTGAGTTAACACTCATGGACGAGGTCGAACTGGAAGCCATGTTAATCTTGGACCTCATTGGCGTTAAAACGAAATCGGAATTTGAGAGGAACAGAAACTAACATTCGCTGGATGATCCTATACCTTTTCACCACTAGATGGAGGTAAAAATTACACAGTGTAGCTTTAATATAATAAAATAAGAATAAATAAAATACATTTTTGCAACATTTCATTCAAATGTAAAGAAGTGCAAGAATCTCAAACCATTTTTACATGAATAATTTATTTCCTGATGTCTAAAATCAAATCCCATTCTAAGTTTTGTGTTTACGTGTTTAACCCTAAAACCGTTTTCTGGACAAATGTGGGCAAAATAGTTTTGATTTATTTTTAAAAAATACTTCCCTTGATCTGAGCGTTACAAGACTTGGCTACTTTTCCTAAGTTTGCCTCGTGAACACACACAATTTTTTTGACTCAATTCTACAAGGTTAAGTGGGTAAAAAAAACTCCTTAATCTTGTATTTGGGTCAAAAATGGGCACCCATAGAAATGAATGGGAAAAACTGTAATTTAGAGCATTCATAAGACACCAGGTGACAGAAAAGTCACTTCATCTTTAGGTTTTAGCTCTAAGAACTTATTGGAATAATATTTTAATGTAGTTAAAAATGTTTAAAAATAAAACATAAAAATAAGCATAATTTACATAGAAAATATGGTACTTTTTGAAGAAAATAAATTCAAAAATTAAAAAAAAAAAACACCATAAATGGATAGACAAAACTTTATCGAAGACAGTGATATAACATTAATAATAAATAAAAATTAGGATCACACCTGAGTCCTCTGTGCCCACATTTGTCCACAATTACAGGATTAAGGGCTATAAAGTGAATACGGTTTGAGGGTTACACTGTAAGGGTTGTGGTTTCTTGATCACTCAGTTTAACGATCTATTGAAATGATGATTAGCTTGATTTAAATTTCAAAATGGCTTCCCCAACAGTGCATGTGAAGACAAAAGTAAAGCACAAACACACTGAAAGGATCTCCAAGTGTTGCTACTTCCTGCTGTAGCTCTTGTGCTCTTTCGTCTAGCTGTGGATGATTCTCTGCTTCAACTCTATTCTCTCTCTTTCTCTCCTCTGTATGTAAAGGAGGTGGTCACAGGAAAATCACCATTATTATCGAGGACCCTGCCGCAGGTTCGCAGTGCCGTGGTGCTGCATCTTGTCCACCCCTCATTTCTGCTATCCTTGCATGACTCACTTTTGCCGCTTTTTATTTTGATTCTCTTTTTTTCTTCAGCCTTCAGCATCATTTGCATTCCTGTCCTGTGCCGTTTCAGTTTGTTCTCATTTCTATGTAGTGAAAATACACCGCTGTGCCTGGGAAGTTTTTGTGTGTTTTTTTTTTCTTTGCATATTTTTTCCGTTCTGTTATTGATTAGACGCATTCAAGCACTTGTTGTGTAGATCTACATTATCATTGGTGTTTGTTTATCATCATGGATCAGATCCTGCAACCAGGAAGAAGCATGTGTTAGCTTCCTTGTCCTATATAACATATTTGTTCATAATTGGTGTGATGTTTTTCTGCATTTTTTTTCCCCAGAATCTGTTGCGGCTACACCATGTTTGAAGAGCGACGGCCCTTTCTCGCCCCAGAACAGCGACAGCGGCTCCCACAGTTCACTTTATATGGAGTCCAGTGAGTGAACGCAGCTTTCATGGGTCAATGACCTGATGCTCTCTATCTATTCAGAGTAAATACTGACAGAATTTTCATTTTTGGGTTATCTAACCCTTTAACATGCTTTTTTTTAATCGCCTCACATATATTAGTGATCATAAATTAAAAGCTTAAATACTCAAAATTCATCCTGTGAAAAGTATTTTGAATTTGGACATTGCGTGGTCATGGCCTTTTAGCGATCTCAAGTTTTTAAGATCTTCAAATTTGGAACACAACTTGGGGCGAGATTAGAGGTTAAACTAGATGTTTCCTTTTCTTTATTATGGACAATCTTATAAATGATTTAAAGTAAGCATGTCGTTGAACAAGCTTCCGTGCGTCCCTGCAGACGGCAGCCAGTACAGCGCCCCGGACGGGTTGTTCCGCAGGCCGTCCGAGGGTCAGAGTCTGATCAGCTACCTCTCCGAGCAGGACTTCGGCAGCTGTGCTGACCTGGAGAAGGTGAGTGCAAACTCCTCTCTGCGCTCAGCATTCCTCTTTCTCATCTTACTCATCTTCACAGCTCGCTTTCATATCCCCTCACTGCAGGAAAACGCCCACTTCAGCATCTCGGAGTCCCTGATCGCGGCCATCGAGCTGATGAAGTGTAACATGCGCAGGCGGGCCGAGGAGGCCGAGGAAGAGGGCGACAGCGACTCGGAGATCCAGCAGCTCAAGCAGAAAATACGCCTGCGCAGAATGCAGATACGGCGAACGCGGCTGAAGCCAACGCTTTCCTCTAATAATCGTAAGATGAGATGTTTAAGGCCCCGGGCGGCAGAGATATAGACCCCCTTTGCGCCGACGTCACAGTTCCGTCACGGCGCTAGCTGGAGGCAAAGCAAAGTTAAAACTGGAGGCGGCCAAATGCAAAACAGCACAGATTCGGCTACATAATAAGGAGCTTAAATAATTGTTACTATTATTAAATGTCATCTTATTGTGTTGTTTGGTCCAAGAATTGATGAAAATGAATATGCTGTATCTGGAACGTTTATTTCTATAAAATATTCACATCATTAAAAATCGCACTGTAAAGTCACTCTTTACATTGTCGTGGTCTCGGCGCTGGCTCGGCAGAACTGCGGATCGTACACACAAGTCTTGTACAGGCAAATATAGGCATCTAAAGATTTATATGCCCTCAGTTTCTCTTTACGATCGGTTTCTCTATAAGGTAGGTGTAGAAGTCAGGCCACTCAACCGAGGTAACGTAACGTTAATCCTGTCAGATCGTTCATGCGTTGAGTGAGCGTGTAGGCGGCTACTGGTCGGCCAATCTGGTTCCGTCCGTTAAAGATAACTTTTGGAAATAACAATCGCAGAGTGACCTTACTCATTAAGATAAAATCAGATTTTCTCCAGTCATAGTTAAAAAACAAGCTAACAATACTTGCTAACTAGCGTTAGCGAAGCGGCCAGAGGGATCTTTCTGCCTCCACCTAAGCTCCGCCCACAAAAAACGTCACCATGTTTGCCAACTGAAAAAGGGTCTATACTGTTAGTGAACATCCCGACGCTGCCGAGAGCGACGATTAGATCAATATGTAAATATGTGCTGCACGCTTCCCTCTCAATAACAAAAATGACAGCGGTGAGAAAACAGCAGTTAAGAAAGCACCTGATCATAGCGATGTGGAGGCTCTGCAATTGACCTATAGCTAAGCCACGCCCTCAAACGAGATGAGCCAATCATAGTGCGCAGCTAACCCAAACCACTTGGACATTCTCTGCTTCCACATCCATTGAAATGCAGTTAGTCAATTTTCATTCGTTTTTTCTTGTCTTTTTAAGTTTAAAATGCGGTGTGTACGTGGTACGTGCAACTCCGACACTAGGTTCCCGAGAGGCTGGGCGACGGTGTGTGTTTTTTTACCCTTTCCCAAGCCACATCTCAACCGAGATAAGTGTCTGCTCTGGATTAAGTTATGCGGTAGACTACAACACCAACTAAACGCGGATAACATCTGTTCTAAGTTAAGTCAACATTGTATTTGAACGTAACGTAACGTTAGCCTAACATTAGAAAACGTTAGCGTTAGCTTCTAGCTGCGTTGTACATCATGTCACTTAGCTTCATTAACGTATCTGTAAATTACCGAGATAACAAATGTTAACAATGTTGTGCTGAATGATTCATGTAAATACCGTCGCACCAAACGGTGATGGCAACGACAACGAACGACGACACTGTGACGTGTAAGTTACATTTCATCGACCTTCTCAACAATAAAATTATTAATATAACCCTCCAATGCATAGTTAAGGCCCTTTAGGTGACTTCGAGATGATATATAATTTTTCTGTCTCCAAAAATCACCTCCTGTGTCTCCTACTGTGACGGCTGCCATAGCGCCTGTCCCCGAATGTTGAACGTTTTTCCAAAAGAGTGGAGGGGGCGTGGCTTAGCCATAGGTCAATTCCGCAGTCACGTCACGTTTATTCATATAGCACTGTACTCAACAGATTTCTTTAAAGCAACAAGATTAAACATGAAAAAAGTGTCTTTTAATTAGAGTTACAGCTTAAATTTCTACAATAATAAGTATGTTCTCTCGAGTGCGTTCATGTTTTTAATCGTCTCTGACCTTGATGAACTAAGCCACGCCCACCCATTATTACATAATTCCCACAGATCAATGGTGTTCAGCGCTAGAAAGCAAACAAAACAACCAAACAAATTTCATTTTGGCCCGATTTTTATTCACAATGATGTCCCACCAGTTCGTTCTTCAAATTCAGGGCTTTTAGGTTAAAAAAGCAGAAATCAAATGTAATTGTAAATTAGGTCTTGACATCAACTTTTTTGCCCACCAGCCACTGTGGCTAGTGGTTTTCGTAAGTTATTAGCCACACAGCATTTCCACAGGCCACAGTTTTGTCATCGATACCATGGGGAAAAACTGCCATATAGATATTTTTTAATGTTATCTCATCATTTTGCAGAAGGAATATTAAGCTGCTGTCACTTTAAGAGCTGACGCACGGATCCATTATACTGTTACACAAACTCTTTATGTTCATCTAATTAAAACACAACTGACTGTGTTTACGTGAATACTCGCCAAGACCGGCGTATTGACATTATTTTGAGTGTATTTCACTGAAAAACAGCTCAATTTAGTGCTGAGAGGCAGCTTTACTTTAGGTGTGAGCACAAAATCTGCTGAAATTAGTACAATTATGAACAATAGATGCGATCCCTCGCCGAAATTCAAGCTCTGTAACAGCAACAATATTCATCTGGAGTAAATGAAACGAGTGAGTGAGGGGAGGCGGGTTTATGTGTGACTTGCTGAGAGAGAGCAGCCGCTGGTAACTATTCTGCAGAAAATGAGTTTTTCAGATGTTTCAGTTTTGATATGTATGAAACCACAGCCCCGTTGGAATGATGATAACGGTGTGGAAAGCCCTAATGTCCTCCGCTTCTGTCCCACACAGAGGTCCCATCGGTGGACAGTGGCGGCTCGCAGATGAGCTCCCAGGACTCCTTTCACCCATCTGACTCCGGCTCGGATAGAGAAGTGGAGGACATCGAGCTCAGAGGTAGGAGCTCTAGATCTCTGAACGCAACACCTTCATTCCTGCTCGTTTTCATATAATTATCCTCACGATTGCCTTCATTGCCCATAATGCCATGTGATGAAATGTGTTGGCCTCCCAATCTCATTACCACTTTCTCACCGATTATGCTCATTTTTAATTCCTAATTTATAGCTTTCAATCAAGCTTTTTCTTGATTTGGTTTGTGTGTTTGCTGGAAAGAGCAGAAAAGTCATTGCCAGGTGTTAAAGGAGTAGTTCACTTTTTAAAAAACTTTGCTGATAATTGACTCACCCGCATGTCATCCAAGATCTCCATGTCTTTCTTTCTTCAGTCGAAAAGGAATTAAGGTTTTTGATGAAAACATTCCAGGATTTTTGTCCATATAATGGACTTCAATGGGAACCAAACGATTCAAGGTCCAAAAGACAGATTCAGTGCAAACTGCAAACTGTTCAAAGGGCTTTAAACGATTCCAGACGATGAATAAGGGTCTTATCAAGTGAAACGATCGCTCATTTTGTAAATAAATAATAAAGTTTAAGTTTTATAAGCTCAAATGCTCGCCTTGCTCTGTTCTGTGATGAGCGTTCGTGACTCTCCTGTTCGAACTCGTTCGTCGAATGAACCAAATGACACGAAAAAAGATTCATTCATTTTAATGAACGAGTTCGAACAGGAGAGTCACGAACGCTCATCACAGAACAGAGCAAGGCGAGCATTTGAGATAAAACTTAAACCTGTTATTTATTTTTTAAATGAGCGATCGTTTCGCTTGATAAGACCCTTATTCATCGTCTGGAATCGTTTAAAGCCCTTTGAACAGTTTGCACAGAAACTGTCTTTTGGACCTTGAATCGTTTGGTTCCCATTAAAGTCCATTATATAGAGAAAAATCCTGGAATGTTTTCATCAAAAACCTTAATTTCTTTTCGACTGAAGAAAGAAAGACATGGACATCTTGGATGACATGGGGGTGAGTAAATTATCAGCAAAAGGTTTTTTAAAGTGAACTACTGCTTTATTATACTTAACAACTCATACTTCAGTGCGCAAGTCAACACAAAATCAGAATGATTTCTGAAGAATCAAGTGACATGTGATATGAGTAATGATGCTGAAAATACAGCTTTTGATCACGGGAATAACATTATATTACACAACATATTCACATTGACAACATTTCTTTTAAATTGTAATCCTATTTCATAATATTAATGTTTTTTTCGATGAAACAAACACAGCCTCGGTGACCAAAAGACGTAGTATAAGTATATTTCGACACTGCCTTTTGAACACAGAGCAGTTTCTGCACTGAGGAGGCGTGACCAGGCCGTAGATGTGTCCAGTTTAGATGTTGTCTGTGGTCTGTGTCTCTCAGATGGCAGTGATGGTCAGTCCCTGCTGGCGGTGTCTCAGAGCGGCCTGTCCCTGTCGCTCGCGTCCCTCTTCTCAGGTACCAGAGGCGGACGGGCCGAAGTGTGCAGTCTCAGCTCTCACCGCTTGATAAATGATAGACTACGGCTCAGAGGAGTTTAGCCCTCTACAGCAGTCGCTCTTTCTGCTTTTTCCTTTGGCTTTGCTTGTTCATCACCCCTCATCCCATCCCGTGTGTCTTCTCTTTGTGCATGACGGATCCGCCTTTTGTTCCAAGTCGCCGCTTGCTGTCTGTTATTTATGGCACTAACAGATAAACTTGCAACCTTTAGCACTGCTAGCTTCAGAATGATAAGATAAGAATGGATGTGATAATGTGGCCGAATCACTCTTCGCTAATATTAATCATTCAATGTGTAGTTTTCTTATCTTAAAAGCTTTTATTCATAGCCAATGCCGTGAATCAGCGTTCTGTCTTTATGGTTATTGGGATTGATACCATTATGTTATGTAATTTTAGGAAGCTGATCAGTCCTTTATAACTAGTTAAATATTTAATATTTTTGTTATGTAATATACACATATATATATATATATATATATATATATATATATATGTATATAAATAAAAATTAAGTTATATAGATGAGTTTTATAAACATAAAACGTCTATGTATATTCACATTATATTATATAAAATAATATTTGTGTGTGTGTGTGTGTATATATATATATATATATATATATATATACAGTATATATAACACACACAAATGTATTATATAGTATAATTATATAATAATAATAATGATAGTTGTTACATTTTAAAACACCTTATGTATATATATATATATATATATATACATATACTGTACATAACGTAACAACTATTATATATTATATATGTATGTATTATATTTATATATACATATGTGTATATACATAGACGTTTTATGTCTATATGTTATAAAACTTAACATCTATTTAACTTAACATTTTTTAATATATATATACTGTATATAGTAACACACACACACACACACACACACTATATATATATATATATATATATATATGTAATAAAACAGTATAATAGTAAGTCTAATGAAATATTGCATTTTAAAAACAAATATTATATATGAATATAATACATTATACTTACAATTATTATTATAGACAGTACATGGATATCCAAAAACTTTTAAAATTACATTTATTGTGTGTTAATGATTTGCACAATATTTATTTAAAATTCTCGAAATATTTTAGGGGCACTAAGAATTAATCAATAATATCAAAATATAATACAAAACTGTCAAATTGTGGCTGGTGTACGATACTGTGGCGCACAGCTCTTGCTGGAGGAAGCATTGAGTGTTTCTCCTCGTTGTTCCCAGACGCAGACATCAAGCGCTGTGTGTCCGGCAGCAGATCCTTCCTCGGCTCCGACTCCATGTAAGCACTTCTGACATCTCTCACTGTCTTTGTTTGCGCATGATTGACTGATGGAAGTGTTGCATTGGTGGTGTTTGTCACAGCTCTCCGTCCATGCTGCAGTCGAACTCGGCCGAGTCCGTGGCCATGGGTCTCCTCAGGCAGTTCGAGGGCATGCAGCTTCCCGCCGCCTCCGAGCTCGACTGGCTGGTTCCTGAGCACGACGCCCCTCAAAAAGTACCTGCATTTACATCCTTAGGCCTGAACACACACTTGGTGCAAACATACAGATGCACTCTTCCTTTTGTGAAGTGTTTTCTGGACTAGTGGTCAGCTCAGAAGGTCTTGATGTTTTTACTGTTACGGTAGGGGGCGCTATTACACATCTTCTTGAGTTAAAGGGATAGTTCACTTTGACATTAATTGGTATGTTTTAGCTTACCTCAAGAGCATCCAAGATGTAGGTGTCTTTGTTTCCGCAGTATTTTCAATTTTGATATTTTTAGGTCAAACCATTCTTGTCTATCAGTCATATAATGGAGGTTTATGGTCACCACCTCAAAGAGCATGCACAGAGAAGTCCAAATTAAACATGATTTAATGACTCGTAAATGTAAGTACACATTGATGGCCTAAGACACGAAATGAGCGGTTTGTGTGAGACAACGAACAGCATTTATATCGTTTTTACCTCTTGTAACCACAGCCACGTCCAATTGATCTGAAGGCGTGGGCGCCAAAAATATATTTTTTTTAATTTTGTCTTAGTGTCAAATTGTGTAAAAGCACTTTTTAGCTTTTCTCATATTTCTTCAACTCTGTTTGTATTTAGTCCAGTTTTAGTCAATGAAAACTTTGTCTGATATTGCATTTTGATATAGTCACCATTCTCATGACGTTGATGTCGCCTCATCACAGTCTCGTCTTAGTCATTAGTCTTTCATCAACAAAATGAACACTGGAGCAAACCCCTGATTTCTGGCTCAGTTCAGGAGAAAAAAAATCATTACGAGAAAACTGCCTTTAATATATGTATTATAATTGAAATCTACAGATGCATATACATACAATGTAATCAAACAATTACGTGAATTTTGGATGTTTTCTTTCCACAAGACCGAAAGAAGACAAGTTACAGAAGCAAAATCTTGCCTTAAAATTTGGATATCCAATTTTAGCATGTTTTTTTCTTTCTTCTGTTTTACAGCTTCTTCCAATGCCAGATTCTCTTCCCATCTCACCGGATGATGGCGAACACGCAGACGTTTACAAGCTACGCATCCGAGTCCGAGGAAACCTGGAGTGGGCTCCTCCCAGACCACAGATCATCTTCAACATTCACCCTCCTCCAAAGTAAGACCATCACCATTCAGCCTTCATTCCCTCCATCACATGTAGGGCTGAAACGATTAGTCGACGTTGTTGACAATGCATAGCTGTCAACACTAAACATTTGAATATAAGGGAGATTTCCCGGAATCCATCCTCAAAATAAGGTGGTTTTTTGTTTTTTACTTGATTCTTACCCACAAACTTCAAAAATAAAGCACTAACCATTAAAAGTCTAAAGAGTTTATAACTAGCCTACATTAGTGAGAGAGAAAGTCATTAAAAAATATATATATTTTAGGGCTGTGCAAAAATTAATTGAGATTATTTGCATCCAAAATAAAAGTCTGTGTTTACATAATACATTTGTGTGTGCTGTATATAATTATTTTGTATAAATAAATACCTATGCATGCATATATATATATTTAAGAATTATTTGCGCTTAAATTCTGTATATATATAAAAATACACAATCTATATTATAGAAATATAAATATTTTATATATGAATAACACATTTTCTTAAATATATACATGCATGTGTGTGTATTTATATATACAAAATAATTATATACAGCACACACAAAGATATTATGTAAACACAGACTTTTATTTTGGATGCGATTAATCGCAATTAATTTTTGCACAGCCCTAATATATATATATATATATATATATCATAGAGAATGTTTAAATACTCTAATATGAGCTTATGAGGGAAACGGAGGGGGAGTTAGTGGTGCTTCGGAGACTGAGTGCTGGAAATGATTGGGTGAGGTCTGTGCACCTTTACCGATCAGAGTAAAAGCCTTCATACTCGACGCATCTGCACAAGCGGGGGAAAATGACAAGTTGGGTGCGCGAGACCGGCAAGACCTCATTTCGCTTGGCTGTGCGCACAGATTTTTTGTAACCGCATCCGAGGATGAACGACTTCAAGCCGAATCTGTCCGAGCTTGGACGTCTCACACAGTCAGAGCGTAAAAATACGGGGATATTTTACGGGAAAATACTAAAACGGGAAGACAGCGGGAAAAGAACTAAAATACGTGAGAAACCTAGGATATCCGCCATCACGGACGGAATTGCGGAATTGGCCAGTTAACGCGGAATCTAGTGTTAACACGGAATTTTGTGGAATTTTACATATTTGGTTTGAAATTCTGTTTTTGTGTGGGGGAAGAACGTATGTCTGGTGAAAATGCAGACTGGGGGAAGCAAATCTGTGTGACACAACCCCTCAACCCGTCATTTCAGCTATAATGACGAAATCAAAACAACGAAAGCATGGCGAAGCGTCTCTCCACGGCTCTCCTTTCGTCGGCAAAAAGTTAAGAAACTCGACGCTATAAGCCGTCAGTGCCGAGCCGAGCAGTTCGCACGTGACTTATGCAGTGTTTCCCACACATGGACTAATTCTGCGTTTCATTTTTTAACGCTATTTAAAACACGCGGCGTATTCTTTCAGTTGTATTCTCCCTCCGTCTCTCTCTCACTCACGCGTCTGACTTTATTTTGACTTTATTTAAACATATATAAACTAATACAATTTATATTACAGTTTAAAGCTCATAACCATATTTTGTTGTTACTTGAAGTGTTATGTTGCATCATACAGTATTTGTCCTGAAAAGGCTACTGAGTAAATGTCTGTATTACCTCAATAAATTTAATGTCATTCCTTATTTATTTGTATTTTTTTAATACATTTTAATCTTTAACTTTAAAAGCACACTCTTTTTACGACTAAAATAACAGTCAAGGGTAAAAAAAAAAACGAATTCCCAAAAATTAGAACGGAAAAAACGGAATTTGGGGAAAAAATCAAATGGATTTCATGGGGCCCTAGAAACCCATAAAAAACGGGAGGGTTGACCGCTATGCTATAAGATATTGTCGACTAATATCGTTGTTGTCGAGTAGTCGTTTGATCCCACGTGACCGAATTTAAGGGCGTGCAATATCGTGATTTGACCGCTGTGGCGCTAGAGTGTAAAGCAGCCCTTTACAAATGCTATTGCGGTAAAAGAAAAAACAGCACAAATTATGACGGACTGCAAACGAATCCGAACTAGCGAGGTTTGGGAAAGTTTCACAAAACTTCAAACCAACAATGCTGTCATGTGCAATACAAGCAAGGCGGAACTTGATCGAGCTTAGGAGTCAGGGCTGTTTTTATTATTTTAACACTAATAGGTATTATAGTCTTATCACTCGCCTTTATTTTGTTCCATAATCATGACGACTTACAAAAGGAGATGTTAGGAAGAATATCATGGCAGTTACTTTTTCTTTTTCACACTGTAAATTAAAAGTTGAATGAGTACGTTTCTGTCAGCTCAATTTTCATCTAAAAAAAATTGTAATTTTATACTTATAATAATGGTTTGCAGATTAATATTTTACCATTCTTTGTGTCCTGAAGTAAATGTCCCGTTTCTGTTTCATTTCTAAGAAAAGCAGTGGTCCTATTAAACAATGCTTAGAGAGCATTTGTGTGAGATTTGAGTTAGGGGTGTGCACGAATATTCGAATTTTCAAAAATATTCGATATGTAATTATTATTCGAATCTATATAATTATAATTCGAATATTCGATATTTAATTATACTTCGAATGCATCTAGATATTATTGTTTTTCTCAACATAAACGTGAAACAATATAAACACGATAATCAATCATTTGCTGACTCGTGTGTATGTGTGTACGTTCTGTACGATATCTGAAGCAATTTGCTTTATTAGCTTTTTTTTTCCTCACTCGCGCTGTTTGAGCATGCTTTTAATAATGCTTTTATATATTTTTTGTTTACACATAGGCCTACTGTTTAATGTTTTCAACTAAAAGAAAATTTGTATATATATTGTAAGCTTGTTGTGTATTGCCTAATTGTAAGCTTGTCCAGAAATGGTGACAAAAACGTAAAAAACCCCCCCAAAAAAACCTATAAATAAATAACGTCTTTTTCGTTAAACATAATTTAAATAAACGAATATTCGAATATTCGATTTTTGTGAGCCCGAATATTCGAATGCAATATTTTTGAAAAATGCCCATCCCTAATTTGAGTCTTAAAGAGAATGACCTGTTTAGGCTCAAAGTTCATTAAAACAACTATTTCAAAAGCTTTTTTATATTATAGTAAAAATGTGTACAACTCAATGTTTTAACTAATTGAAAAAGCTGAATAATCGTTCCAAACTTAATGATTAGGCGGCGAAATAATCGACGAGTAGTCGATTAATCGCTCTAATAATCGTTAGATTAATCGATTATCGAAAGAATCGTTTGTTGCAGCCCTAATCACATGACTGTGTCTGTTGCATCTCTCCATTGATCTGTCAGGAGGAAAGTGGTGGTGGCGAAGCAGAACTACCGCTGCGCTGGCTGTGGCATTCGCATCGACCCAGGTACAGAGCGCACATGCCCGACACAAATAACCTGCTGTACTTGAGCATGTGGGCTGACTTGAGTACTTTCTCTTCGTAACAGACTATATAAAGAGGCTGAGGTACTGTGAGTACCTGGGCCGGTACTTTTGCCAGTGCTGTCACGAGAACGCACAGGCTGTGGTGCCAGGAAAGGTCCTCAGGAAGTGGGACTTCAGTAAAAGCTACGTCAGCAACTTTTCCCGAGACTTGCTGGCCAAGATCTCAGGAGACCCGCTCTTCAACCCGAACGACATCAACAGCGGCCTTTACAAGAAGGTCAAAGCCCTCGAGACAGTGCGCGTACGTCACATGCACATGATTGGATCTTTTTTTACAGCGTAATCACATGTGATAAACTTTTTGTTTGTGATTTGTATTTGTATTTGTTCTATTGCAGGCGTTGAGGGAACAGTTAAACCACATGAAGAATCTCTTAAAAACGTGCCGTTTGGCTAAAGAGTAAGTGTTTTCACTGCATGTTTTTTAAAGTGTGAAACACTGAACACCGCATCACAAGCCTCCTCTCTGTTGACAGTGTGCTGGAGCAGTTCGACACGTTTCCTGGACATCTGACCGAAGACTTCCACCTGTTTTCCCTCAACGACCTCAGCGCTGTCCGTAGCGGCTGTCTGGCCCCAAAGCTGCGGGATCTGCTCCGCCTCGGCTCCTGCCATGTCACTGACTGCGTGGTGAGAACACACTTTTGACAGTTCTCTAGGCGTCTGAATTGCTATTTCATGCTCTAGATTCGTTATTCGTCGCTCGTGGTTTTCCCACAGCTCTGCCAGGCCAAGGGCTTCATCTGCGAGTTCTGTGGAAATGACAAAGACATTATCTTCCCCTACGAGCTCAACAAGTGCCTGCGTTGTGATGGTGAGCATTTATTTATATACATATAATGGGTTTTATTCATTGTATTTCTTTTTATGCATTAATATGTGCGTTTATTTATAAAGTTGTTTTTATATTTTTTAATTTATGCAATTTTAGTTAAGCATTATGAATTTAAATCAGGGCTGTCAAAACGATTAATCGCGATTAATCGCATCCAAAATAAAAGTTTGTGTTTACATAATATATGTGAGTGCACTGTGTATAATTATTTTAGATGTATAGAAATACACACACATGCTTGTATATATTTAAGAAATATTTTCATGTATATACTGTATATAGATTTATAAATAATTTATATTATATATAAATATAAATATTTTATATATAAATAATATTTTTTCTTAAATATACATGCATGTTTATATATATATATATATATATACACAAAATAATTATACACTCTGAACCCACATATATTATGTAAACACAAACTTTTATTTTGGATGCGATTAATCGCGATTAATCATGTGACAGACCTAATTTAAATGTTCAATTTTTTATTCAATTTTATTTATATATTTGAATTTATGCATGTGTACATATTAATATTTATGCCTTTATTAATAAAGCATTATATTTATTAATTTATGTATGTAATTTATTTATACATTATGCATTTATTTGTTCAATATTTATTAATTGACGAACGGTTTTATTTACATGCATTTATTTATAAATACATTTTATATTTATTCATTTTATTTACACATTTTTATCATGTACACAATTTTTTTGTGCATTTTTACATTTACATTGCATTTATTAATACATTTCTATTGATGCATAAATGGTTTATATATTAATTTATGCATTTAATTATTTGCATGTGCACGTTTTTGATTTATGCATTATTTATACAATTTCACTTTTGCTTTTTTTATTTATGGTTTCATAAATGCATTTATTCATTCAGTTGTATTTATTTATTTATGCGTGTATGTGTCTATTTCTTTATGCATTTGTATGCATGCATACTTTGATTTATTTATGCATTTTTTAAACTAGGCTAAAATGTTTTCTTTGGGTTGTCTGTTCGTCTCCCTTTCTTGCACTCGACAGGCATTTAAAAGTGTTTTGGGACTAATGTGTTGTTTTGGCTTTGCCATGGTTGGTGTGTGCTTGTTCTGCAGATTGTCGTGCGTGCTATCACAAGACCTGCTTTAAGGCTGGGAAGGAGTGTCCTCGCTGCCTGAGACTTGCCGAGAGGAGAGAGCGGATGGCCCGCAAGAACATGGAGGAGCAGGAGGACGGAGACGAGGGTGAGGCGAGTGGGACCTAGCACATGACAACACCAGTGAATGTAGAGACTGATATTCAGAGACACTTTTCTTGATTCCCGTCCCAAATTAGCTGCTCTAAAAGTCCTGCTGACCCCAGCGTTATTGATGATTAAAGCTACAAAGAGTTTATGTGCAAATAATGTTTGCCTTCGGACAGAAAACTACTGCTTTGTACGGTTTGCCATGTTTTTGTTTGCGTCTGTTGCCTCCGCCCTTTAAAATCACATTCGTTTTAATCAACATGGTGTCGAGTCCTGAGTCGTAAACTTTTATGTGTGTTTTTTTGTGTGTGTGTGTGTCCGCGTTTTGTTGGTTATATTTATTCATGTCTCCTGTGGCGTGCCTCATCAATGGCCGTTGGTTTGTAACGATGAGAGACGGAGAAGGGCAGCTGAACTCCAGCGAGTCTTGCACAACCTTTGTTTTCTCTGTCAGGTTCAAACTTACTGTGTTGAAGATCAAGCTAAGACAATAGGCCTTATGCGTGAAATGAGTTTGTGTTGGCGGAAACATTCATTCGAATACATCAATGGACCAAATAGAAGCCAAACAATTTGTGTGTAAACAATTGAAACGCAAATTGTTGAATTGAACCGAAGACAACTTTTTATACAAGAATGAGAAAGAATTTTGCACAAGAACTCCATGTAGTTCGTTTTTTGCGAGCAATTTTTTGGTTCGTAAAATCGTTCTGCATGAATTTGAACGTTGCGCACATTTTAGCCAGAAACCATTCTTGCGTAAGTTGTTTTGGTTTCGCGAAATATTTTAGCCGCTTTTCCACTTTTCTTGCTTACTTTTTTATTTTTTGGTTCTGTAAATTCGTTGTTTTGCTCTTTCGTTTTAACCCCTTACTAAATTCTTTTGGTTTTATGAACGATTTACACAAGTATAAAATCATTCCTCCATTGACCGTTTTTAGTTTCGCGAGTGATTTAGACAGGAATTTTTTTTTCTCCTCACTCACAAATCCATTCCAAGTTGTTTTTGCTTTTCCCCCCCAAATATTTTCGCGGGAAATTTCTTCCGCTTGTATATGTTAAGTCTGTCTTGCGCAATTTTTTTTTTCAATGAATTTATATAAATTTGTTCTGCTTGGTAGAAAAATTCAGACGGAAATTTCTTTTACTTTAACTAGGAACCCGTTCTTCCAAAATGACTCTTGTAAAACTGGATGCGTCAACTTGCGCGAATGCTTTTACAAACCGTATAAACTGAAATTTATTCAGCTCATTTCACAAATGAGGTTGAATACTGGTCTTTATTTGTCAATTTAAAGGCCTTTTGCTTTAACATGTTGCACCTACCAAAAATGGCACTTTGTTTGTATTGATTTTCTGCCCTGTGTTAAACAACTCTTGTCTTGTTGGATCTTTAATTTGCACTAGTTTGATTGATGTTTGTTTGAACAAGAAATGTATTAACGTTTGAACTGGAACATCATTCCAACATCTCACAAGCGTGGTTGTCCGGTGAAGCTCCTCATGCAAAAAGACAGTTTTACCAAAGTGTTATTTGATTAAAAGAGTTTATTGCATTGGTAAGTCATATTATAATTCACTACATCATTAGTTTGAGCAGTTAATGAAGTAACTAAAAGAAAATATATTCCTTAAAGACCCTATTTGAGTATATCTGAAGCAATAACAACCATGTGCTACTTTGCCAAGTGTTATATGACTTGAATGCACTGACCTTACATTTATGAGATTGAAAGAATGAACAAACTTGCTTTTCTATGGTTGCTATAAGCTATAATATTACGTTTATAACTTTTTCATTTGATCCTGCTGATGATGTCTTCATTTGAGCCTACTCTTGTAAAATGACTGAATTGCCTTTTTTTATTCAGGGGCTTTTGATGCACTATTTGAAAAATGTACATATATAATTTCTTATTGTTATAAATGTTAATGACAATTAAAGATGTTTAGACTGTTTTTGTTTCTGTCTCTACGTGATCACATGCTCTAAGGGAAAACAAAAATGTATATACATAATTTAGTCTGTATTTTTTTCTATTGCTTCATCCAGATGCACCACATGCATATGATTACAAGTGCATAGCCTGTGATTATCAGCAGGTAAATGCGGAAGAGAAGGAAGTCCAGGATGTATCCCACGTGGCACCACTGGTTCTGTAGATGGTCTTCCTTTCGGAGAATGGTCAAATAAGAGTTCATCTCACTAAGATCCTTACTGATCTGTCTGAGTTCAGGCACATCCAGTGTCATGCTTCCAGAGGCTAGGGGACAGAAAAAGCAAACATTTAACATCTGAAAGTTGGTATGCTCTACATTAGCTGTTTCCATGGATGGCGACACCAGACGATGAATAAGGGTCTTATCTAGGACCCTTTGAGTCATGACTCGAAAAAAGATTTGTTCATTTTGATGAAAGAGTTCAAACAGGAGAGTCACAAACGCTCATCACAGAACAGAGCAAGGCGAGCATTTGAGCTTATAAAACTTAAACTTTTTTTAATTTATTTTTTAAATGAGCGATCGTTTCGCATGATGAGACCCTTATTCATCGTCTTGTGTCGTTTAAAGCCCTTTGAAGCTGCACTGAAACTCTCATTTGGACCTTGAACCGTTTGGTTCCCATTAAAGAGAAAATCCTGGAATGTTTTCATCTAAAACCTTAATTTCTTTTCGACTGAAGAAAGAAAGACATGGACATCTTGGATGACATGGGGGTGAGTAAGTTTTTTTTTAAAGTGAACTACTCCTTTAAGTAAAAGTACTGGAGTACTTGTTTTTAAAAGTACTTGAGTACATTTTCTAAATATTGCATTACTACTGCCACAGTGCTTACAGTTATGGTCAGAAACGTCCGCTGGTGTCTTCATCCATGGTTTTGTCCATGGTTTCATCTCTTATCTAAATCTTACCATGGAGTTGATTTTGGCGGAAAGCTGAATGTGATTGCTGATAGGCTGAGAGGGAAACAACAAATTGAGAGTTTCCGAGTTTCCGAGATTTTTCTTATTTCTATTTTTTTTTTAAAGTAGCCCCAGATAGCAAACTGACATTGAATCAACGTGGAAACGACGTCTCTCATGACATTGAAACAACGTTGATTTTGCTCATCGAATTAACGTTGAACCAACGTCAGACGCGGCATTCTTCAAAGCTAAATAAAAATCGAAAATTGGTTTGCTTTCATAACGTTGAAACAACGCGTTGATTTCAAGTTGATTTTCCGTTAGTTTTGAAAGAATGACGCGTCTGACGTTGGTTCAGCGTTAATTCGATGAGCAAAACTATGTCAGATCAACGTTGTTTCTATGTCATATTTCCACGTTGATTCAATGTCAGTTTGCTATCTGGGGCAGGTACTAATGGTTATGTATAGAAATGTAGTGGAGTAAAGAGTACTATATTTCCCTCTCAAATGTACTTGAGTAAAGTCATGAGTACTCCCCAAAAATGATTCTCGAGTAAAGTACAGATCCATAAAAATTGTACTCAAGTCCTGTACTCAAGTAAATGTACTCCGATACTGCCCGGCTCTGACCACCATATGTAGCTACACACATACAATGAGCACATTTAGCCCTGAACACAGCATTGTTTTGGGTGTTCGGTAAGATCCATTGCGGTATATATAATAAAAGCCGACCAATCAGGTTGTGAATGTATCCGTATGCCTTTGGGTTCGGTATCTTTAGGTTCAGTGTTAAAATGCCAATGTGATGCTAAGCAGACCAGGACTAAATTGAATTGAATTTAATTGTTTTTGTCCTGACCAAACTAACCAAGCGAACTGAACTATAAGTGTGAACACACCCTTAAGCCCGGAACACACCAAGCCGACGCCAACGAACTAGCGCTGATGAAAGACAACTTGTCGCATCTCGTCCAGGTAAAAGCTGCACTTGAACACACCGAGAGAACTACAGGCGACTGTCAACTAGAATGTGCGTTCTGCGCCTGCGTGTAATGAGCCAACTGTCTATTTCTGCAGATATTAGTCTATTCGTCATTCAAAAAGGAAACCGACGGGGCTAACGTTACACATAATGTAAACAAAGCAGCGCTTACTTAACGTTTTGAATATCAATCCTGCTAAACACTTAATTATTCCACTCCACTCATGTTAATATTGAAATATTCACCAAGGAACACTCAGGTAAGAAGACGTAACATAAGAACAGCCTTCTATCTGTACCGTGTCTTCTTTGCTTGCTGTTTTGAGTTTATTCTCGTGCACTGACTCTTTCACTAAGTTGAACGGCCAATCAGAGTTCTCTCTTTCCCCAACGGCCCGACACCGATTCAACATGTCGAATCGCGCGAAACAAAGCCGACGAGGACTCCCAGACAGCAAACTGACATTGAATCAGCGTGGAAACGACGTCTCTCATGACATTGAAACAACGTTGATTTTGCTCATCGAATTAACGTTGAACCAACGTCAGACGCGGCATTCTTCAAAGCTAAATGAAAATCGAAAATTGGTTTGCTTTCATAACGTTGAAACAACGCGTTGATTTCAAGTTGATTTTCCGTTAGTTTTGAAAGAATGACGCGTCTGACGTTGGTTCAACGTTAATTCGATGAGCAAAACAATGTCAGATCAACGTTGTTTCGATGTCATATTTCCACGTTGATTCAATGTCAGTTTGCTATCTGGGCTATTTTCAGCCAACGGCACGGAACTGTGCGGAACACACGAGGAAACTTAGTTGGCCAATGCAGAAAATCTGCCAGACGGCCGACCGTCGGTTTGGTGTGTTCCGGGCTTTAGAAGCTAGTCATTTGTGATGGGGAAAAAAGAGAAACATTGGTTTCCCCGACTGCAGCAACTTCAAGGTTTGTTACAAATATTTTGCGCCATTTTCCCAGGAAGTGATTTTCTTGAACACATGGATTAGAAACGGTGCTTTATTGCCAAAATGTTTTATGCCATATTGAAATTTTGCGCACAAGTTAAATTCGCAACTTTGGATGGAAATAGCTGGTGAAATTTTGCTGGGGCGTCTCACCATTAGTGGCTGTCTGTCGACTGGGCGTTGGGTTGGTGGTTTGCTTCTCTTCTAGTTTGGCTAAAGGGTCTTCAGGGAAACTGTAGCAAATGAGCCGAGCAATGAAGTGCATCACCAGCACCTGCACCCAGTGCGGCACCTCCCTGTACCTCATTGAATTATGGTGGAGAACGCAGGTAATGAGGACCGTCTCCAGTAGACTTATGACCATGAATGCCAAACACACGGAGAAATAGATACCTAAAGAGGTGAAACCAAATTTTAGAGATTGATGAGTGTTCACATTATACCACATAAGGCAATTCTTGATTCTAATTGGTTAACACTCATTCCAAGTGCTCTGGAATATACTAACATTGCTAATGCTAATCGTTTACAAATGATGCTGGGAATATGTTGCTTGTTACACTCCTTGAGATTTAAATATACCCATGAAAATAGTCTTTGCATGGCTACGAAGTAATCCAGGTTTATTGAGCCTACTTTACTCTCCAAGGTGTAATCAACCAATGTTCGCCATTTGACATTCACACATTGCTAATTGGCTAATTGACCTATTAAAGGTGTTCCATTTGCAGTGCTGGGAAGCAGGTCGTTCATAATGAGAAGAAACACCGTATAGCCCAGAATGAGGGTCATTTTGAAGGAGGATCGATCCACGCTGTGCGGCGGCAAGTAGAAGGACAGGATGTCAATGATCATGAGGAAAGAGCTGGGGATGATCAGGTTCACCACGTACAGAATCGGCCGTCGCTTTATCACCACCTGCAGGAGAGAAACAGTAAAGGTCTGTTCATGAGTGATAACTATATTAGTGTCCACACCAATGGAGATTTATTATAAACACGTGCTGCAGTTTTGTCATCTGCTGCTTTAAATGCTCTTTAAAGCAGGATGGATTCTGATTGTTTGAAAAAAATTTTTTTTGGTAATCTGGAAAAAAAAACATTCTGAAAGTGATTTCAATGATATTGTTGTCGTTAAAGAGTAACTAAACCCTAAACCAACTTTTTTAGTTAATGATATGTAAGAATGGATCTTTATTATTTCCAGTTATTGATTTGAGTAACTTTTTTGACATTTGTCTATCAAGTGTTCTATTTCTACAATATATGGTGTAAAAACATCTTAGTGCTGCCTTCTTCAGGTTGAACGGTGGCTACTGCAGTTGAATTTTTCTATTGGATGTTACCGCACTTGTGACGTACGCAGGTTTCAGCTCACCACGCGAGCTACGCCCTTGGCAGTATAAAAACCAGCTTGTTTCGTCAAAACCACTGTAGCGAGTCAGGAGTTGGAATTGCAAGTATTGAAAATGACCAGGATAGAGTGTTTTAGCATTTATTTCGTCTCCTCAATCTCCGCTGGGGTCAGCCCACTTTTTCAGCATTTTTCAAATATTCCCAGTGGGTGGAGTCAGGCTCTGACCAGGGGTTTAGTTACCCTTTAAGGTTACACCTGGTGTGGACAGCTACTCTTTTAACTTTAGAATGATTTTTTTTTAGAATGATCAATTAATTCTTAATTTCTTAAGTCATAACATAACAAAAAAAAAGAAGCTTCGGTTACTCGCATATTCTCGGTTCCCAATAACGGGAACGAGCATTGCGTCGGAGAGTCTTCTCTGATCGCTATGGGGAAACTCTGTTTTCTCAGAATACTGAAGCCTGATCGGTTCACGTCTATGAATTTCACAGACAAATAGCTTTCCAGCCCACCAAGATGGGCGGGGCCGAATGCCTATATACTGTAAGTCGCACTGAACGGCTATCTAGTCCGATTTTCTCGAAGGTGCCCAAGCCTTATAGCCTGGTTAAAACCAGACCATTCTCAGTTGTAACTGAGTTATGGTCTGGCAAAGCGTCATAGACAAATCATTTCCAGAGGGGCGTCACCAACGGACATCGCGGGTAGACCTAAAACCAATCAGAGCGATGAAGGAGACGCGATAGCTGATTCGAACGAGTGATGTTCGATGGCGGCATCCATCTTTGTAATGTAGGCAACAAAATCTGTTTCAAAATCCCAGTGCTGTCGTCATCGTGTAAAGCCCGCCCCAACGTTTCTGATTGGTGCCGTGATTTCGACGGATTGGAAATGGGCTTGAATGAGCTCTTTGCCAGACTTACTTTCAGAGCAAATCTAAATTTGCCGGAAGTTGTCTGCGAGCGAATTGTTGTGTGTAAGTAGTGGTTTAGTGCAATTAGTGTTACCATTTACTACACTTTGTTATTCTAGCCGATAATGAATCTTGTGAAGTCTCACACAAAAAAAATATCTTACTTCTATGCTGCAAAAGAAGAAGGATAATTTGGCAAATATCATTTGGTTGTAAAAATGTACTGGAGAAATAGAGTACCATGCTTTTCTAAACTTAGCCATTTATACCCCCTGCTTTTGTCCCTTACTTACCCAGAAAGTGATGATGTCCCATTCGTCTATTCCAAAGTTCAAAATGTTAGAGTCACCCAGTATAACCACCAGCTCCCATTCTCCACTGGCCTGCAGGTATCGCTGTGAGTTTAGGGTCATCTCCGCAAAGGACAGGGCAGGACTGACACGCACATCCTTTACTGAAGGGGTTAGAGGTATTATTAGACACATTCAGGAACCCATGCTTTGCCTAATCAGCTAAATTAGTTGTTGAATTGTAATAATGTGTTTTCATGTCAGCATGAAAATCAGTTTATATGTTTGTCATATTTATTAATTTATTCCAAAATGTATTACAACTTCCATGCTATTCCCACATACAATGACTTGAATACACAGCTTCTATGAGCATGTTTTAATTGCTGGTACTCAGAATTGCGGGTTTATGTCTCACTGTTCTGAGAATTGTGAGTTATTGTCTGAGTTGTGAGAGCTAAACACAACTGTGTGTTATAAAGTCTGAATCGTGAGATATAAACTCGCAATGAGATATTTAGTCTGGGATCGGGATATATATAAAGTGGCAATTGTGAGTTATTTCATCGGAATTGTGAGATATAAACTCACAACTTATTTAAACTGTTCAAAACATTTTCTTATCGCCATATGCATATTTCATTACATGTGAAAGTCCACAGAAACTAAGACTAAGCTTCACATGGCTTAGAAGCACACAAAAGGAAATGCTTCTAAGGCAAATATGCGCTGAGATGGCAGGAAATGTGGAGAGCAATGGAAGCGGTGACGTTACTGGTATGCATGTAGGAGCCGAAGGTGAAAGAGCAGTTCTGTATGTCGAAAGGGAAGCTGAAGATCTCAAGGTTACAGGCGCTGACCAGCCTCAGCATCCTGTCATAGCGGATGTGGCCCGTGTGGTTCACATACACATAAGGACAGGCCTGAGATACATCGTCATCCACACTAAACACCAGAAGAGAAAGAGGACAAATATTAATTTGAGTTGGAATTATTTTATAATTCACTTGTAGCCTATAGTATTATCTTCTGCTAAGATGTCTATTACAATTTACAGAGTTGGCCTATAAATACAAGATGAACACTGTAAAAATAATACAGATAATATTCATACTATAAATCTTCTGAGGTCATTGGATCAACTGAGACGCAAAATGGTTTTTCAAAATGGATTTTCAAAGAATCTCTCGTACTGCGGAATATCTTACGCTAGGGGAAAACCTCTTCCATGAGATGTTGAAGCCAAACAATTATCCTTAATTTTGATTTAATGTAAAACGCGTTGCGGCAGCATGCAGACATAGGCAAGGCGGCTTAGCATGCCTATTGGCTGTCCTGCGGCAACTGCAGCAGCCTATCGAGAGAGGCCCTTTGGTGATGGTCCAATGGGGGTGCTTCACGCCCACTGCGTTGATCCAATGTGTGGCCTAGCCCTATAAATATAGCTCGATGGGCTGATATCACTGATTTTTTTTTATCTCTTCAGTGAAGCTCACGCTGGATCCAGAGGGAGAAGCCACACCGTCGAAAAAGCCTTCTGCAGGACGAGCTAGTTCAATAGAAGCCGCTGGCCTTCATTTTGCCGCCTTCAGTCGCCGTTCCTGCTACGCTATCCGGCGTCCATATCCTTTCATATATTGCATTACTCTGCCTAGTGTGTGTTTGCTACCATGACTCGCACTTTCTAAAAGAGCTGCGTCTTTTTAAAGATGCCATCCTCCTGTGGCTCGAGCCGAGCCCCATTGAGCGACTGGGACCACCATGTCATCTGCGTTTCCTGCCTGGGAGAGGATCATGCAGCACTCGCGCTCGCCGACGGCGGCTGCCCTCACTGCGAGCTATTGCCTATGGTTACTCTGAGGACTCACCTGGCATATTTCTCAGAGTCCGTAAAAAGCGCCGTACTCAGCGGGTCCCTGAGCCTTCTCAAGCATGCGAAAGCTCGCCAGTTCGCACGCCAGCTTTGCCAGCTTCACTCGGCTCGCTCACTGATGGACAACAGCCGCCGCCCGCCCCTGCTTCTGTCATCGAGGACGACGAGCCTGCTGAATCTGCAGAGGAGGCCAGCTGCTCTCTACTGGCGCTGGACAGTGAGGATTGGGGCCTCACACTCAATTGGGCGAAAAATTCGCTGTCCCCCAGTCAGAAAATATCCTTTCTGGGTACAGAGCTGAACTCACTGTCTATGACAGCACGACTGTCGCCAGAGCGCAGATTAAACATTCAGCGCATCACGAAATCCTTTCACCGCAGGACCATAGTCCTATAGTCATGACCTCAGCATCATTAGTACTTCAGCTGGGCCTGCTTCACATGCGCCCACTGCAGTTATGGCTGAAAGCACGAGTACCTCCTCGAGCTTGGTCTTTTTCACCTCAAGGTTGATCAGAAATGTGTCACAGCTCTGAAACCTTGGAGAGCGACCGTCCGACTGGTACCAGTCAGGTTTAAGCCTGAGGAATTCCTTGCCTTTGTCCCCGAATAAAAGGTCACCACGTATTTGTCCGCTCGGACAACATGTCAGTGGTGGCCTACATAAATCACCAGGGCGGCGTCAAGTCCCGAAACCTTTACAGGCTGACAGAACACATCTTGGTCTGGGCTCAGCACAATCTGCGCTCACTGAGAGCAGCACACGTGCCTGGCTCCGAGAATTTGGGGCCAGACAGACAGTCCAGAAACAATATTCCAGCAGGAGAATGGTCTCTGCACCCGCAGACGATCCTCCTGCTGTGGGAGACAATCGGCAGAGCGCAGGTAGATCTGTTTGCGTCCCAAGAGAACGCTCACTGCCCGAAGTTTTTCTCCAAGAACAGGGATGCGCTGGCCCACATCTGGCCCCGCTGCCCACTCTATGCTTTTCCCCCAGTCTCGCTCCTGCCTCAGGTGTTGGAACGATTCAGGAAAACCGGATGCTCAGTGCTCCTTGTGGCTCCGCTCTGGACGAACCAAGTCTGGTTCCCAGTCCTAATGCAGCTGACGAGCACCACCCCATGGCTGATTCCAACTAGGAAAGACCTCCTCTCTCAGCCCAAGGGCTCAATTTGGCAGAGACTTTTCACCCATAAACAGCGGGGTTTACGTGGTGGCCATAGCAGCGTTTACAAAACCCGCGACTGGCCTGTCACTGGGGGAAAACGATCTGGTCATCTGTTTTTTAAAAGGAGCTAAGAGGCTGAATCCTCCCAAACCCCCCTCTATCCCCATGTGGGACCTTTCCATGGTTCTGGAAGCCCTGAAGGGAGCCCCATTTGAGCCAATCCAGATGTCAGATATGAAACACCTGTCGTTCAAAACAGTGTTTCTCATGGCTCTCGCTTCAGTAAAGCACATAGGGATCTACAAGCGCTCTCAGTGAGCGTGACTTGTCTGGAATTTGGGCCTAATGATTCGAAGATCATACTCAAACCAAGACACAGATATGTGCCTAAATCCCTCAACACATCGTTCAGGGCCCAGGTTATTTCCCTGTCTGCCCTACCGGTTTATAATGAGGAGAAAGACGCTAGCCTCCTTTGCCCAGTCAGGGCCGTAAGAGCTTATGTGTCTCGCTCATCCGTTTTCAGACAGATTGAGCAGCTTTTTGGTTCATTCAGCAGTCGCGCTAAGGACCCATCAAAACAGAGTCTATCCAGATGGATAGTTGATGCCATAGCACTTGCATACTTTACAAAGGGTCTAAAGTGCCTTTTAGGTGTTAGAGCACACTCCACCAGAGGCATGGCCTCATCGTGTGAGTGGTCTAGCGGGATCACCTTACAAGATATCTGTATAGCCTTACAAGATATCTCCCTGTCTACATTTATAAGGATTTATAACCTAGAAGTTCCCACTTTGCAGGCTAAACTACTGTTGGTTTAAAATCAAGTATCATCTGCCCAGCTGCTTCGGGCCCCTTTGGTTGCTAACTTATTGGGAATGATGCTGCTAGCCTCTCTTCTCAGGCTATCTCTGAGTCCATGGTGATTATGCACTATATGAGCCCCGGGCACTTGCCCTTTGGGACTTTGGTGTTGAATCCCTGCATGCACGGCGTTTTACATTGTGTTCCCCTAGTGTAAGATATTATGCAGTACGAGAAAACAGTACTTCTTTCAAGAAGAGGGAACAAGTACTGCGTATCTTGCTGTGCCTGTAACACACTCTGATTCGCTTCGGCGATGAAAAATCAGTGAAATCAGCCTATCGAGCTATATAGGGCTAGGCCATGCCCGCTTCGGACCGCCACCAAGGGACCTCTCTCACCAAGGGGCCTCTAGGTTGCTGCAGTTGCCGCAGGACAGCCAATAGGCATGCTAAGCTGCCTTGCCTATGTCTGCATGCTGCTGCAATGCATTTTACCCAGCACCCAGGGGACAAACTTTTTCTATTAATTATAAACATGCTGCCGTTCTGTCATCTGACGATTTAAATGATTAGCTTACTTCAAAATGAAAATTCTGCCACTCTAGATAGTATCTTGTGTAGTATCTCAAGAAAGTGTAGTATCTCAAGATAGTATCTTGTGGCCTCAAGATAGGAACTTGTGGCCTCAAAATAGTAACTTGTGACCTTAAGATAGTATCTCGTGTAGTATCTCAAGAAATTAACTCATGGCCTCAAGATAGTAACTCGTGGCCTCATGATAGTAATTTGTGGCCTCAAAATACTAACTCATGACCTCAAGATAGTATCTCGTGTAGTATCTCAAGATAGTAACTTGTGGCCTCAAGATAGTATCTCGTGGCCTCAAGTATCTTGAATACTTAAGTTCCTACAAGCAGGAAGGATTCTGATTGGCCATCAATGTTTTTATCATTCATCAGCTGGAAAAATCCCTCTGAAGTTGACTCAATGATTCAATTTTGATCATCTGTGCCGTATTATAGTTGTTTTGTGGACTCTGTTATTCTCAGTTAGAATAATTATCAAAACTTTCAACACATTCTCACCCCAAGGCGTCACCTTTGACCATGCTTCAATATTTGACGTTTTAGGCGCCCTTTAAGCGTCACTTGCATGACGCGATCCTACGGCGTCATCTAACTGACGCTAAAGGAACGCGTCAGTTGGGGGACGCGATTAGGTTTAGGTCTGGGGTGGGGGTAGGGTACACGTGATCCTAGGGCGTCATCTAACTGATGCTAAAAGGGCGCCTAAAGCTCAGATATTGAAGCATGGTCAAATGCATGGTCAGTTAGGTGATGCCTTGGGGGTGAGAATGGGCTGAAACTTTATATTTTTAGTGATCGTTCTTCGTGTGAATGGGCCTTTACCCTGATGAACAATATCCCAGCAAACAAAAAAAATGTTTAAAGAACACTTTGCTAATGCTCCCATGAAGTTGTGAAAAAAACGTTATCGTTCTATTCTATTCTAAAATCTATTAAAGTTAGGCTACTAGAAGAACATTTGGTATATGCTACTAGCACAACGTTATGAGAATGCTTCCTGTTTGCTCAGTATACAACATGGACGACAACAAAGAATATTAGTAATTTGCACTGAATTTTGAATTAATTTTGGGGAATTTTTTTGAGCAAAATGTTTTTTTGTTTTTTTTATGTCCCGATCCTTCCCACTAGATGGCACTTACAACTCATACACGATAATGTCAGGAGTCCAGAGATCTTTGACAGGAAGAGAGATCTTCGTAATGCCATCACAGGGTTCTGGATCCCAAATGAGGAACTCATGGAACCAGTACTAAAACCAAACATGATTAAATAACAGGAATATTGTGTAATATTCAGGCGATTATTCAAACATCTCTTAGTGTCTATGCACCAAACTCACCAGCCTGAGCCAGAGGAATGTGGTAAGAATTTGTGCTTTTTCATTCTGCAAAACAGAACAAGGCATCAAATGTTCAGGCGTGAGGATAATTCACACAACCAGGCACATATATCCAGTACCGTATTGACTCACAACTCCCAAGATAGCATAGAGAGTGAAGGAGATGTTGGTGATAGTGGGGGTGCTGAGGTTGACTGAAGGTCTGAAGGACTTCTTGTCAATGACTTGCTGTAGAGATTCATACGTAGGTCCACTTTGTCCGTCTTCACATCGAAGCGTATTCACCAGACACTGCAACACTTAATCACACAATCAACCAGGGAAACTAACTTAGTCTATCTTCACCTGATGACCGTTTTCACATAGAGTCAGATGCAAATCCTGTAATATTGAGTATTTTTGTGACAGTTGTATACCGAAAAATATGGCATAGAAACAATTTTCACTCTGAACATAATTTCACAATGAAATGAATTAAACATGAAATTTTAAAAGAGAAAGACTGAACTAGTCCTTTAACAAATTCCCTTAAAATAATCTTTGTTTTATTACAATATGGAAAAATCTTATTTTACAGTGAATAAAGATTTCTGCCACCTTTAAGCCAATTGCTTTCCAACATTTTGAAGTGTATATTTTATCTTGTTAGAACATCCCTAATGGATATTTTTAGCATATTTAACGTTTAACTGTAAAGTATTTTCATTTTAGTCCATGTTATCTAATCTTGCATAGACAGCAAAATAAATTCACAATGACAGCAGAATTAAGACGCTGTAAGTTTTAATTACAGTACAAAACCCTTTTTGTGAAGTAATTATAATTTTATGAATAAACAGTGAAGCAAAAACGAAATTTCCCAAAAAACTTGTTTTTAAAATATTTTTTAATTTATTATTATTATTTTTTTAAAAGACAATTGATTCCGAATAAAAGGTAATGCTGGATCATTATCAAGATATTTCATTATTGTTTTTAAGTTTACAAAGACAAAACTGACAAAAAGTACGTTGAAAAATTTTTTTTTTCCTGATTTGTAATCACAACATTTTTTTTTTGTCAAATCAACTTAAATAATTTATGTAGTTCAGATAACATAATATTTTGAGTTTCTGATGAGTTTTCAATTTTTCCAGTTTAATGAACTTAAAATTTTATGGCAACCAGGTTACTTCATTCATAATTTAAACCAACATTTTTTTTTACAGTGTAGTAAGTAAGTCTGTGTTCTTCATAAAAGTTCAATTCATTACCTGTATGTAGAATGAAACATGACAAAAGACAACGCCAAAGATGTCCCATAATGCTGTGTGTAGATGAGATTTCCTATTGTTTAAAACTGCTCAGGTTTAAACACACCGCTTGCTTCCACAGGTGAAGAGTGCAGACTCTTTACTGGCCACATCATGTGCGGTTACATGTTGTTTAACACCTTCGGTAACCACTGACCTAGCTTGTTTTAATAGCTTTGGATCCATTTGGTTGAATTCATTAGTGATCTATCTTGTTTTTCCATTAGACGAAAACATGTGCAATGTCACACATTTAATTAGAAGAAAGAACACCCGATTCACACAAGAGCTGTTATGGTTCTTCAAGATGTTGCCACTCTTTCTTTATTAAATCAAAATTTTCAGGGTTTTTTAATAGTCTATGCCATGACTAGTTTTATATTTTTAAGATCCCACCTTGAAATCCACAGACTGGCCTTGTTAATAATAATAATAAAAATATTAAAAATATCTTTATTTCAACTCAACTCAACTAAAAAAAAAACACAGAGAAAACAACCAGAAAACCAGGATATTTTTTATATTGTTATCAGAATTTTTTCCTCAGAATTAACTGGACAGTGAACGTTTTGGTGATACAGATTCAGTTTACAGATTTCAGTCATATTCAGTTTTAATTTACTAAGCTTATATATATATATATATATATATTTAAATTCTAGAGCAAAAAAGAAAGTCACGTAATTCTATGCAATCATATTGGGACACTTAAAGCTCCCATAAAGATGATCCCTTGAATAAATCTGGGCTCCATTGACCTCATCAAGCGTTTGGTGTCTTCAGTTCACAGAGCAGGCAATAATATACTACGACCTTTTGTCTAGACTATACGAGTGCAGCCACAGAATCATAATTGTGCTTAAACTCACAATGATAAAGATAGTATACAGTATAAAAAGCACACGGTCAATGACCTGACCAAACATGATCCATTCATTGGTGCTGTTGTCATTCCTGAAGTGCTCTTCAACTTGGTGGCGGATGGCCAATAAATCTTTACTCATTTTCTTCATTTCCTCTAGACATTGTTCCCAGACACTCACTGGACTTGCACTAACTTGTCCTTTGTGTGGAATATCAGTCATGGTGTTTTTGTAGAAAGTGTTCTTAGATCTGTCGGCTGTAGACAAGAAACAAGAGCACCGTTGGAAAAACCTCTTTTACACCAATGATATGAACTCTGATATAAAGTTCGCACAAATAACTCTAGTGCAGGAGTACACAATGGCGCCTCCCCACCCCCCAATTTTAACTAATTTTCAATAGCGATCAGTGCGCCGAGAGCACCGCACACACGTTTTGTTTTGCGCAACAATAAAACGGACTCTCGTCTCTTGTGCCTAATCAGTCGCTCCAGGATTTCGCGGGCCTTTTTTGTGATTGTTGCGGCCTAAAATGCCTGATGTTGCGGCCGCTTTTTTAAAAAGTTGCGATAAAAGTTGCGATGTTCTTCTGCATGTTTTTATAGGTTAAAACGGCAAAGATAGATAGATTTTTACTTAAAATGCCCATATTATGCTTTTTGGCGTTTCCCCTTTCCTATATTTTTTTGTGCATGTTATAGGTTTACTAAGAGAGAAAAGTCCAAAGTCCACCCCAAAGGGACTTATTATGTCCCACAGAAAACACTGTTCATCATCTGCATCTGCTCTATTGTAGTCCAGAATTGACTTAAGAGACAAAGTCACACACTTTGTAACACACGAACAAACTAACTAACCATTAGTAACAGTAAAGGCAAAACAAACGATTTAAATACACAGCAAAACCTAACAAACTAAGCTTCTTTTTTTTTTTAAACAAGATCTGCACCTGCAAAAAAGTCAATGTGCAGAACCTCACAAACATTAAGCAGCATTTATGTTGAAAGATGCCAATACTAATAAAGTGCAAAATACAGTTTTAGGAATAGCCACTAAAGTTAAATGGTGGAAAAACCAAATGTTCGATAATGTATTTTAATATAGCTAATATAATATAATATAGCCGCATATCCAATAAAGCTGTTCTCATTTGCTTAAATTTTTTTTGTCAGACAATAGAACGAGTCGGCTAGTAAAATTTTCTGAATTGAGAGAGTTCGGGAACTGGGTGAACTAATGCACTGTGATAGTGAGTAGCCTATTACAAGTGATAAACACAAGAAAAGAAAGGAAAATAAAATGGTCAAACTCAATTCTTTAAATATAAAACAAAAGAGAAGCAGATAAGTGATAAGTCCGTGGAAACAACACTGCTCATTCGCGTCTGTCAGCTGCCGTGCTGCTCCTCTACTGCAGCCATTCACTGAACAGGGACGAAGAGAGAGGTGTGACGGCAGGGAGAAAGCAAACCTCGCGCTCGCAGGATTGTGCTGGCAACATTTGGTTACTGAGGTTTGTCCAAAAAGCCGCTAGATTTGTCTCTAGTCGCTTTTTTATATCACTAAATATAGCGACAAAGACTAAGTTGGCAACATTGGCCTTTTCTGTTATTTTTGTAGGTAGCCTAAATGTGAGACGTTGGCAGTCCACATCTGCTGCGTCTTCTGAACAAAACTGACGTAGTCTTTCGTAGAGTTTCCTGACGTATGACGACGCTTTGCAGGAGACCGCGGCGCGATGATTCGTCAAAGTTGCAGAAAAGTTGCGGTGATTTTTCAAAATTGCAAGGCGCACTGAATTCACGTGGATTTGTTGAAGTTGCGTTAATAGTTGCGATCGCGACATCGCGAAATCCTGGAGGGACTGCCTAATGCATGACTCCTATGCCACTGTAATCATCTTTACCTCGATTACGATCGTCATCCGTCAAAACTTTACTAGTGCAACACTGGTTTGCTTTATCCAACCGAGAGCTGTAGTTTGAGTATCGTAATGCTCATGCAGCAGTTAGGTGTTTTGAATCAGTCTATATTTCACAGCACCGTGAGAAACAGCTTGGGATGCTCTGGAACAATTACAGAATTGGAAAGAGAGGGTTTTCTCGGCATTGGTGATGTTTTTGGCTGACTGTTTGAATGGATTCGGTTTATAGGATCCTTGGACTGAAAACCTTCCAGAACATGTCAGAGGAGTCGTGCCCCACACTTGGAAAACTTGTGCTCTAGTGTAAGAGCATCGGGGAAGATCAAAGTATCTGCTTACCATCACAGTTTTCTTCACAAGATTTCTTCATACAAGCAAGCTGAGCCAGATATTTCAGGACCAGAATCCTGAGCCACTTAGGTAAGGGAGGAAAGTCACGGGAGCCACATAGGATATTGGTGATGATGACAGTCTCAAGTAGACTTGCTACCATCAAGGCCATGCAGAGAGAGAAAAACACATCTAAGATCGAGAGAAAAAGATCAGATCAGATTAGGCTGGAGGTGAAGAAGGATTTCCTGATTCTGAAAGAGTCCTGGGCTGTGTTTTTTAAATGCCTCGAGAGCGCAAGTACAGTAGTACAGATCGTAGAGACCATTTGTACCATTGATAGTCTACGATGCTGAAACACAGCCCAGACTGTTTTATGCCAGAACCTAGACATGAAAAACTTAAACCCAAAGTATATTTCACTTTTTGTCTGTACGCTAACCTCTGCACGTAGTGCATCACCAGTAAGCGCATACATTATACCTGCAGCCCGATTTTTCTAGCTACGCATACTCTTTCTCTATCTATCTCTTTTTTGCTCTAATTAATTTGTCCAAAAGGTGGTAACAGTGTCCCCGGGATATTAATTCACAATGTAGTCAAACAATGAGGGATGAGACTGACACACCAAAAAGGTCAGAAAGTACCCATTTGTACAACTCTAGCTTAAAGACTAACAATATGGTTTTATGGGTTATAACCCATGCTGAGAAATTGGAGGAATGAAGTATTCCGCAGACAGAGTGCAAGTTGTTGTTAGTGCATGCATTGACCTCCTTTGGGCCAATCCCAATTCTACCCCTTACCCCTTCCCTTTCCCCTAGCCCTACCCCTTCGCCTTCCCCTTGACCCTTGAAACAGAGTGGCAATGCGTAGGGGTGAAAATATTCCCCTAAGAAATGGGACACCACTACGCCTCTGTTAAACGTCATTATAAGTCGTCGCTAGCGCCAACGCCACAGGATATGCGCCGATGTTTATCACAACTTCCAAGATCCCGTCGACAGCTGCAGTTATCTCAGTCGCGTGGGTAACAGCTATTTTCTTGCATCTTGTGAAGTTCGCAGGAAACAACGGAGACGACGAAAATATGTTGCGGGACTATCGTTAGCAAACTACAGTAATTTTAGCGATTTTTTTTTTTTTTTTACAAACGTTTCTGTGAAGAAACTGACCGTAAATATGAACACAATATTGAATGTAACATAAAGCAAATCATTATTTGTCGTTATAATACTTATTAAAGCCACAAATACTTAAATTTATGGGTCTCCTTTGTCGCTTGGGCAGCCAGCCTGGGTTAGCAGTGACACTTCTCATACCCCTTCGTTTGAAGTGTGCTCCCGAAAAATCTTCGTTTGAAGGGCTATCTGGCCCTTCACCCTAGCCCTCCCCCTCCAACCAAAAGAGAATTGGGACAGCCCTACCCCTTCACGTGGATGCGCAAAATGGAGGGGAAGGGGAAAGTGAAGGGGTAGGGGGTAGAATTGGGATTGGCCCTTTGTATGCGTAAACGTAAAATGTAGTATACTTTGAGAGTCTATGCCTTCAACTGTATGTAAAAATGAAAAATAAATTGTACTTTCAGTTTTAAACTGATTAGCCAGAACAACCTTCAAGATTAAACTGGTCAACTCAAGGTCTTTAATACCTTGAAAAAGCTAGCTGTTAGAGTTACCATTCATCTCAAGGATGGTCATCAAGAAATGTGTTCCTAGATGGTTGTTATGACATATACCAGCACTAACTGGGCCTTGCCAACCAGCCAAACTTTGACCTCTTTGGTTCACCAAAATACTCTCAATGTGTTGGTTGCACCAGCATCCCATGCTGGAAACCATCAACATTTTGCCTTTTTAGCAGGGTAAGGATGGAAAGAGACAAAATTAGAGAATAAGAAGGTTTGAGAACATACTGATAAGAGGTAAGTTGTTTCCTGTGACAGGCAGCAGGTCATTCATTAGCAGCAGGAAGACGGTGTAACCCAGGATGAGTGTCATTTTGAAGGAAGCACGGTCCACACTTTGAAGAGGCAGGAGGAAGCTGAAGAGATCCAAAGAAAGGAGGAGGCTGCTGGGGATCAGGAGGTTCACCACATACAGCGTAGCTCGACGTCTCAAGACAATCTAGTCCACAACAGTGAGGAAAAATATTAGTATCAAGTGTTCTCAAGTGTAAACTTCATTTCATAGTAGCAAACATAATACTTAGGGGTTGATTCACTAAGAAATTGTCCAACTTCCTTGTATTGTACATCTCTTTTTGTTGTTTTCAACTTAAAGCTATGGTATACGATGTTAAAAATCGGTCGAGACGGTAGGGAAGTTTTAAAAAACTCATCCCGCCCCTCCACACACACCCCCCTCCCCTCTGTGCTACCTGATCCCTGACGTATGTCACGTTTGAGTTCACGTCAACGCAAGATTAGCAACACATGAGATGTTCTAAACTCCCCACCACCATTATAATACTACTAGTATGGCTAAGGTTTTCAGTAATTGTTATTGCAGCACGCAGCGCAACTTGTTCAAATTCCGATCGGCTCGAACAGAAACCTCGAACAAGAAATATAATTACTTTGAACCGCGATCGGCGATGCTAAACGGCTAACATTCCAATGCCGACCGGCAGCATGAGCAAGTTGTCAAACTGATAAAAAGCCACGTAACACGTCACACCATAAAAGAATAAATAAATGTTTACCTGCTCAACAAAAAGTCATCCGTGTCAGCGTCGTTTTCAGCCCCAGATCTCCCTGAAGCTTTCTCCAATGGTCAATGAAGGACGCTATATTTATCCTACTTAGAGTCCGGCGTTCTTCACATTTCTTTTTAATCTCTGATCTTTCCTCCACAGACTTTCTCTTGCGTCCAAACTTTACAGTAGAGGTAAGCAGGGGCCGCTTGCTGTTGTCGTTTATATTTTTTATCCATTGCTTTATCCATTGCTGATCTGACGCTACTAGCTAGCTACCGTAGACAGTCTGTCAGCTGTTTGCTTGCGCACGGAGGGGGGCGGGGGCGGGTGCGGTTGGGTTGGAGACGCGAGCGCCAGGCGTAGTTTCAAGTGGAGCTGGTGATTGGATGAGAGCAGCTGACCAATATAAGCTGTGCGGCCGCACAGCTTACATTGGTCAACTTTTCTGCGGCTGTCCAGCCAATAGAGTGAATGGATTTTTTTCGTTCTTTTTTCTATTCATATTGTTAGGATTGTACTATATAACCATAACCAGCATCTAAACGAGGATATTAATAATGAACAATCTTTGAAATCGTATACCCTAGCTTTAATCTTCTGTTGTTTTTATATGATTATTTTAATTTTATTTCTGATATTTTCCATCCTCTTCTTCAACTAGAATGGTCCCACCAAATACTGCATTCAGTTCCTGGCACAAGTACAGACAACAAGCAAAACCATGTTTTTGCAAATGAACATGAACCTGCTTAATGTCACAACACATTCTAAACACTTGCATGTGTTCATACACACCTCAGCTAATCACTATCTAATTTGGGCTTGAACTGTATGTTACACGGACTCACTATTAACTTACCTGCATACTCACCTCACATTTCTCACTTGTTTGATCTCCATTTTCAATAAACTCTCTTGGTTTCTTCTCCCTACTCGGTGTTGATGTGTTGTTACAGAAATGCAAGACCAAAGACCATGAACCCAGTGGGAGAGGAAATTCTCTTGAATGGTTGGGAAATTCAAGAAGTAAGTGAAGAAGTTTTTGGAGTATTGCCACCAGGCATTGTGGAATGATCATATTCTGATGGACTTTTTTCTGGATGGACTGGACAACAACATTGGCATATTGTTGCCAGCAGGAGATTCCAACGTGACCCTGGCACAATATATGGACATTTGGTTGTGGCTGTGTGGCTCATCATTTACTGCACTGTAGGTGAGGTAGAGGATGACACTACCACTCAGATGCAGTCCTTCCAGTCCACTCCCTCCTGTCATGATGTCCTCGATCATCAACACAGAGCCATTCCCCATCGCAGAGCCAGAGCTGATGCCGATACCCTCTACAAAACCAGTACCTGCAGCCTTGTCCGTCCTTGAGCCAAAGCAGTCTGACCAGGTGTGTGAGACAGTTCTTACATCTGTACCTGTGGAAATTTTGGTGGAACTGGATGAGGAAGTGAATTGTTATCATCATCATCCTCCAGCATTAGAGAGTTCCAGTGTTTCCCAGTCAGAAATAATTGATGTCCTGGTTTCCTTCTGTTCCCAATGTCTTCCTCCTCCACTGGCTCAGGTCAGTTTCAAGTCTCCTATGTTGGCCAGTTCTAAGTCTTCTTCATCGTTGATGCTCTCTCCCTGCTTCCCAATCCCACCTTCTGTGCCTGTACAGTGTTGGCCAGGAGGCAATTCCAAAACTCTCTGCCTGTCCCGTGTCAGCCTAGGCAGCTGTTTTTGAACTCTGTTTGTCCTGTCACGTCCAAGGAGGCCATCTCATAACCGTTTACATGTGCTTCCCAGTTCTTCTGCCCTGTCTCCGCTGGCTCCATTCAGACCTTCAGCTCCTCCTTCGTTGGCTCCACCTAGCAGCTTGGATTCACTTTGTTGGCCAGCTCCACCTGTTGACCCTCTGGCCCTTCCTCTAACCTCCATCTTTTGACTCCATTTGGCTCCACCGTGCTCCTTCAGCTTCATCTCAGAGGCACCGGCCCTGCCTCAGTCGTACAGGACTCTGGCTTCATTTCTAACATTTGGCCTCCTGTCCCCATTTTTCTTCCTTTGTCTCCAGGACCTCCAGTGTCACCCATTCTAGTCGGATCTACCTGGTTCTCTACTCAGTCAGTCGTCCTCCTTGTTTCACCTGGCCTCTCCACCAAGGCTCCATTATGTCTCAGCTGTGGGCCTTGTTCCTGGAGCTCTAGCTTGAGGTGATGCTCTGGCTCCGCCCATCATTGTCTCCTCCCTGGTTTCTCCCACTGTCATCTCCTCCCTGGCTCCTCACACCATGGTCTCCTCCCTGGCTCCTTTCAACTGTCATCTCCTTCCTAGCTACGCCCACCATAGTCTCCCCCCAGGCCTCCTTCCACCGTCATCTCCTCCCTGGCTCCTCCCACCATTGTCTTCTCCCTGGTTTCTCCCACTGTCATCTCTTCCCTGGCTCCTCCCACCATGGCCTTCTTCTAGGCTCCTTCCACTATCATCTCCTCCCTGGCTCCCTTTTTGCCTACAAAAATATGTCATCTCTGCTGCACTCTTTGAGCTGTAATCAATTAGTGCAAATATACCTGCTTTGTGTAAAAATTAGGCTCATTGCAGATTGTGCCATATACAATTTAGTGATCTTAGAACCACAGAGTAACATACGCCAAATCATGACAGTAAATCGCTATTGTGACTCTTTCTTAGTGAATTACCCCTCTCTAAAATGTCACCAACATGAACAATGAGGTTATCCCATCCTCCTTCCAGATATAGCAGTACAGGTTTTTCTGTCAGCAAGTCAATCAGCTCCCACTCTCCTTTAGTTGTCATTGCTTCAAGAGACTGCTTGAATATCTGCTTCGCTGGCTGAAAGAAGAACAACTGAACATCATCACCTGTAGAGAATGAGACCAACAAGTACCATGTAATCACAAGTAGCCAAACAACTCAATGAATATACACTTTTCAGTTTTGCTCACTTACGAGAGTGTTTGTAAGAGTTGAAAGTGTATGAGCAGTTTTGGAAATCAAATGGAAAAGTGTAGATGTCCAGTTTGCATGAGCTGATCACATGAATCGGCCATGCATCCATAACTTCACCAGTAGATTCGACATAGACGTAATATGTGTCTGGTACTCGGTTTTCATCCATGCTGCAAAATGATGGTGGATAGCAGGTTAAAGATAGAAAGGGAAATCCAGCAAGAATTTTACTTTTTACATGTGCACAATCCAACACACTCACACGGCAAACTATTTTACATTTTGCTGAATCATTGGCTTATTCATAAGAATTCGTATGATCTCATTTGTACGTATTCTTAGGATCTGCTATACTTCCCAGTGACAGTTAGGTTGGGTTTGGACCTTAAAAGGGGGGTTGATTGCGATTTCACTTTTTTGATTTTAAATAGTGTGTAATGTTGCTGTTGGTGCATGAACAGTATCTGCAAAGTTGCAGCGCTGAAAGTTCAATGTAAGCAGATATCGTCTTTTAAAAATCAGGAAGTTTAATGCCTACAGAAACGACTCGATTGGGACTACAACGGGTTTTAGACGTCACTAACCCACACATTTACATCAACCCTCCCATATTTCTGCAGCTCGTCGAGTGTGTTATGTTCATCCAGCTGTCAGGTCTTCTGTGTTCCAGCTTCCCACGGACGCTGTACTTTGTCAACAATGGATACAATTTATGTTTGATTATGTTCCTGAAAATGACAATCATAATTCAGCTCTCTGTGCCTCGCATTTTACAGAAGACAGCATCCAGAATCTTCACGAATTCAATGCCGGATGCAACAAGAAACTGTTACTAAAACATGATGCAGTTCCAACTTTAAAACCAGAGGCAGCAGTTGTTGGACCACAACCTTTAAGTAAGACTTCATCATTTTAAATGTATTGCATATCATTTCAGACCTAATGTTTTAGTTTCATCAAATACCAGTGCTGGCTTTATAGCCACTTAGTTATGCTATTTAGTGTCTACGACATATGCGTACAAACATTATGGACCTGAATTTGTATATGTACTAATTTTGTAAATGTATTTTTCATGTATATATACTTTATGACATTATTTTTCGATTTGATCAATAACGTAAACCAGTGCCAAAACTGTTCGTGTATAGTAGCCAGTTAGTTTGTTGTTATTGTGTAAAACAAACGTGTATAAAGTTAAAAAATATATATATATTGGCAAATTACCATTCAGAAGCGTTTTGTAAGAGCCGTGTGTGGTGAGGTTCTGCTTTTTGCGTTATTTCCGGTTAAGATGTTAGGATCCTCGATAACTTCCGCCGATCATAGAGTCCAATGCAATATCGAGAATTTATATCGAATTTTATACTCCATGGTTATACTAAAGAAACGTTAGTCACAAAAATAGATAAAACAGACGCCCCTCGTTGTGTTCATGCTTCTTTTTAAAATTATATAAACATAACTATATATAAAATTACATTTAAACGTATGTACGTTTTTTTTTAAAGATGGGAGGACAGTAAATTCTGAAGACTCTGCCATAATCCCGTTTTCCTCGGTTTTCCTCCGCTTTAATCTCCACAGCCGGAAATGGACGAGCATCCTTGCGTCAAATGCGGAACTTATGCGTGCATATAGCCCATAATGGTGAAATTTATGAAAAATAAGACTTAAAAAACAATTAGAAATAGTCCACAGATTACATGTCTGTAATTTATATATAAAAAATCTAGCGTTGAGTCTGGATCTCAAACAGTTTCATTAAAAGTAGCCTAGTTATTTCTCCACTACGTGCGAAACTAACGTGGTTGAACGAAAATTTGCGACAATGGGTTTCGGGAAACAGTCGTGACTAGCTAGTTGATTTTTCCAATGCATCGTACTATGGTAGTGAAGCAGCGAACTACGTCGTTGTACGGGAAACACACCCCAGAGCTGTTACATTTGACTTGTGCAACTTACAATTCGTTAATGACAATGTCTGGAACCCATAACTTCTCTCTTGGTAGTGAGATCTTTTTTGTTCCACACTCATCAGGATCCCAGCTCAAACCTTCAATCTGCCACCTCTACAAAAAATAATAATTCTTTCAGCACTGCTGTTTAAATAGTGCTCTTGCAATAGTTAAAACAGGCTTGGATAATATAATAAGCACTGTAAAATGTGATTGGAACACGCAAACCGGCAGTTAATAAACAATGTTTTTTTCATGACTCTTACCGTCCTCACCCACAGATATGTTTCCAACACCTGTGATTTTTCATTCTGAAAGGGAAAATATATAGATTATTTAACCATTTTTTTTAGTGAATTAGTATTATTGTAATGTTATAATTTTGTAATTTATTTTTTAAGTAGCCTAAAAGCTGTAGTCTTTCATAGATTTGCTTACCACTCCTAAAATGCCATAAAGACTCAAATCCACACTGACGTTGGTGGGAGTTTTCAGACTTATAACCGGCCTTGCCTCGCTGTAGCTGAAGACTTCCTCTTTCATGGCATTAAGGAGAGACTTTGTTGTTGGTTCTGAACAATTTAACGGCTCTATAGATCCTACCAAGAGAGCTGAAAGAACAATACTTGAATTCAGGATGTGACTTTTATTTATTTCAATCAGATTATAGACATTAACGTTCTGGTTATGCAGTGAACAATGTGGTTTGAGTTTGTTAATTAATGCATCTTTTTGGATAAACTTTATTTTTGATGGTCCACTTTAGGCATTACTAGTTATAAGTAACTTTGCAACTTCATGTCAACTAACTTTCATTGGAGTATTAGTAGACTGTTATTAGACTGTTAGGTTAGGGTTCGGATTTGTGGAATAAGTTGATCTAGTTTTAAAGTTAATGTAGATTTTCTGTTGAGGAGCATCAAAATAAAGAGTTAGCAGGTATTAAGAAATTAAGCAGACAGTCTACTACTCTACAATCAAATTACTTTAAAACAGTAAAAAAAAAAAAAAAAGATTTGTTTGAAAATATATCTTACATTGTATAATGAAGTAGTTGGCGATCCACTGGAACCAAGTGTGAGTGGAAAACCATGTTGAAGCCTGTTGAATCTAGTATTTGCAATATATGGCAAATATGCCCAAAATAATTACAATGCCACTGAGTAATTAAAACTAAAGTACGGAGTCCCTAAAGGGACGTGGTGATGGGAAAAAAATGAGATGGGAGAAAAACTTTATTTCAATGCTTTTGCATTCTCTTTTGTTTTGCGTTCCCCTGAGAAACCCGAGCCAACGCAATGTTTCTTGATGGAGAAGCATACGTTTTGTGAGCAAACGCAATAGTTGTGAAATATATTTTTTTTCCTCCAGTCGTGTGCCTTTATGGGCTCCGTACAAAAGCTTTACTACGATTCAATAACATTTGCAAGATTTTAAACTGTACACAATTATAATTTCCCTTAACACTTTTTTAGTGATAGTTGGGCAAATTAAAAACTCCAGATCAAGACAAGCTAAAAAGAATAAAGAAACAACTTTTTTGTTGAAACAACAGCAAAACAACAGCATGCATACAAACATTTATAATAATGTTCCATGGCCAATACACATAAAATAAAAATAAAATGTTATAACATCAAAATTGTGATAGTTTTCTTAGTCTTACCTGTGTTCTTGGAAGACAGATAAAAGCCATCTGGTACTCAGTCAATTGGATTGCGATAAATATTTAGCAGACTTTCCTTTGCTTTGAGTTTTAAAGCACAACGGCTATAGTGGACATAACATAAATACTTGCTTTTTATATGACATATTTGTTTATACAAATTAGAATAACCAGAATAGGGGACAATTTTTTCACACCCATTTTCTAAAATCAATCTCAATATTTTAAAACCATTCGACAATATCCAATATTTGCTTACCAGCAAGAAATTTGCAGTCATCAAGATGAAGGCAGACTGGGGCCTGAACCAGAATATGAGCTGCTTCTCTGGTAAGAAAAGTTCTCGCAAATGTTTTACAGGCAAACTCAATGCCAGTTGTCTAGAGTTGTATCAATGCTCTTGTCTTTCTGTGGGTGAGATGGTTGAGTTGACAAAGTCTTGGCAATAGTGGTTCTTGGCTGTTTCTGTTTTTAACCATTAATAGATTTTTCCTTTGTAACCACTTAGCAAAAATAAAACAACTGTACCAACATGCCAAAACGTCCAGTTTACTGCCTACTTTTAAAAACAAAGATTCTTCATTGCCACCGATGAAGGTTCCAACAAGAACCATTACAAATCTTTAAATTTAATTAACAATTACAAATCTTTAAATTTAATTAACAATTACAAATCTTTAAATTTAATTTAACCTGTTAACTGTCACCCCCCCTTTTTTGAATAGACATGAAAATGCACATTTCGAACTTAAATGGTTGTAATTCAAGAATGCTTTGGAATATAGACATATGATTGGTCTTGTTTTAAAGAAGACATTTGGCAGATTTTTGTAGAAGTGAAATGAATTAAGAAAGTTAAACAGAAAAAAAGTTATAGAAGTTTGAGTTTATGGAAATGTACAGTGTAAAAATATTAATTATTCATATTTTACATAAAATATATATTTTCAAAACCTGGGCTACTCTAAAATGTCAGAAAGATCAAAGCCAAAAATCTGAACAAGTTGTGTTTCAAATTTTAGGTTGATATCTCAAAAAATGAGCTTTCAGTAAGATTTTGTTTGAGCGCAGTACCAAACTTTTTCACTAGGGCACAATCAGACTCCATTATTGCCCATATAAGGGCGCCTGCATTTCCATTCGTGTTTTGAGTGATATGAACCATTATTTTCACAATTTTCATACAATTTCTGAAGTAGAGATCCTATTCAGAAGGAGCATGGGAAGTTTGGCAGATTTTGATATGAATTGAACCTCTAAGAAACACATAGAAAGAACACGCATGTAAGTCATAGCTAGCTGCCACGTCACAAATGGTGAATTTATTATTTTTTTCTTGATATTTCAAACTTTTCAGACCTTTTTTTTCCAAAATAATTGAATGGATTCTATCTTTTGAACTTTTGGCATGAAAACAAACTGAGGTATCTACCATTTTTTCATGATTTTTCATGTTTACTGCTATTTTAAAATAAAGGTCTGAACACGCCTTATGAGTATGAAAATATTCTTGTTTTATATTGATAAATTATGGCTCCTCTGTAATATATTTTGAAAATCAGTCACCAAATATGGAAACTAGAGATTGTAAGCTTTCAAATGATATATAGTTTGTCAATATTATTTAAGGTATTTACTAAGATATTATTGTTTTAGAAATATAGTGGCAAACGTCCCACCTGTGGGACGGTGACAGTTAAGTGGTTAAGGTTCTTCTTATTTATTTTAGCAGCACCAATGTGTAACGTCCATGGTCTCATTCATGTACAGTGATGTCCCTAACATCAGTTGTCTGTTTCATTAAAATCTTGCCCAAAAGCTCAAATAAAATGACGGGCGTAAACCTATAAGTAAACCTGTGGCGTAAACCATGTAGAACACCACTATAAACTACAATCCAAAATGCTTTCCTGTTTAAGAAGGACAACAGGTATTAGCTTAGCTTGCTAAAACAAGCACACTTGAGGATTTATACATTTTATCAGAAATGTCCTACTTCCCACTTCTAAAGTCGTGGTTACAAGCTTGTTGCATTCAAGTGATTTGTTGTCAGAAAGAACAGGAATCATGGAGGACAACAGGTTTATTCTTGACTATTTCTTGAGGAAATCTTAATACAGCCAAAATGTAAAGATATTTAACTTTGTTGTGCCGACGATTCTGGAATTTCGGTCAAATACAGGCTATTTTTTGCTGTGTATAAAACATACAATATGCTTCAAATGATTTTTCATATATGTAAATATGCACTGCATTAACGTAAAGACAAGGTGATGTGGCTGTTGTTGAAAAAAACAAAACAAATAAAGAAGAGCAGTCAGAGCAGCAATCGTTCTCCTCTCCACCATGGTTCTCGGGGACTTGGGTATCAAAATGAATCCCGAGCTTCCAGTAGTAAATCCATTTGAGAGAGCGTTCATGTCCAATTTTCAACTAGGAAACTCATATTTATGATCATTTGAAGGCGGCATAAAATTTAATGCCAAAAAACGAATGGCAAACAAATCTTACAATTGAGTCATGAGAGTAATAACAAACCTCACATGGTCTCCTACTCAGGCAGTGACCGCAAGGGTTTAATGGATCATACAAACTAAGCAAACCAAGGTTGAGAACACTTATGCTACGCTTACGCTATGTAAATGATGGGCATTTGCAAAACCTGAAATTTTGATTAAAATTAAACAACCAGATCCTGCATTGTCTTTTATCTCTTTGCGATCTTCTTCTTTTCATAATCTTTTTCTCAGTTTCGGACTAGACAACATTTTGTCCAGTCAAAATGGAGCATAAATGTAATGGTGATTGAGTGTGACCTGGATGCACCATTGAGTGGTGACAATGTTGCGCCTGAATGCGTTCAATGAATGACCGTGTTCATATCGGTTCATATTTTGGGCGAACGTGAACTGAACGTGTTTTATCCAGTGTGATTTATCACTTTACCACTATCTTGTTTTTTCTTATCCTCCTCTTCCTTTCTCTTTCTGGCTTTCTGAAGCATAATTCCGCTTCATGATGACTGCCGAGGAGGTTTGCCTGATGAACGTCACTGTGAACTTGTTCATTCTCGTGTCTGTGAATGCACGCTCTCTCTGTTTAACTTCATTCAATAGGGTGTCAGATTTCTATAGAACCTTCCAGGCGAAAACCCGGCTAAAAAATACATATGTAGCAAAAAAAACACCCAATCTGGCAACACCAGCCACCAGTGTCGCATCGCGGCTGGCCGCCGTCAAAAAAGCAGCGAGCGAGGAGGCGTCTTTTGGTCATTTAAACGGCAAGGTCGGTGAGGATGGGAAAAATCTTACATTTCTGTGCAAACTTTGCCCGTCGATAAAATAATTGTTGTCTGTGGTTGTATATGGGCTGTGGCAATAATATTAATGTTTAGAACTATATCTTTGTCATTATCGTTATGGTTGTCGTCCTTGATGTAAGTGTCATACTATTACTATATTGACGGGCCTTAAGTGTCATATCCTGTTTTAAAATTTGTTTTAAGACTCTTATTTTGATGTTTATTTTGTTCTGTTGTATCCGTGTTCGAAATCAATCCCTATAAACAGGGAACAGCCATTTGTTGTGTTGTCCGTAACCATGGTGGACCTTATCATGTGCACTCGTTCAATCCCATAATGCACTTCAATAACTAGTGTACAACCAATGTACACTCAACGGTTAGAGAATACCCATAATGCACTTTGAAGGTCGTGACGAAGTAATTCTTGATTTAGATGATGATTCCAGATGATGACACCTGTAGCCCAATCATCCATTCATCCATTTTCCAAAAGCTGGTTCAATAGAGTGGCGCAGTTATGCCATTGGATTTTTCCCATTGGCTAACATAAGTAGCTAACATAAACATATTTTTGCTAGCCTACCAGCTGCAAAATTGCACCATTTGTACAAGACAAGTAGAGCTGTTTTATTTATCATAGTGTAATTTATCACTTTACCACTCTCTTGTTTTTTCTTATCCTCCTCTTCCTTTCTCTTCTTTCTTTTCTGGCTTTCTGAAGCATAATTCCGCTTCATGGAGGTTTGTATTTTGCCGGCAGAAGAGATCACGTGGTTGGCTGGCTGCTGTCAGCGAATTTTGAGAGGAGCCCCCTTGAGGGGAATCCCGATAACAGTGTCATTGCACTTTACAACATTGATTATCAAAGGGGCGCTCACAGTTTGTGAGTGCATTTTATTCTTAACCAGTCGTTGTTTCTGGGCTCCAAGCAATTACTTGGTTTCCTTGCCTTGTTGCGACAGGCCTGCTGCAGGCCAAAAAGTATCCCATTGGACGCAGCTGCCATCAGACCTACCAGTCTCAATTTTTTTGACAGTGAGTGACTGGCCTTGCTTTATCTTGCTCACAGATGTGAGGATAGAATCGATATAAGCAGGAGATAGACGTGCCTGCATTGTCGTAGAATCCCACACCACAAAAGAACCCGGTACTGGAAACTTTGCCCCCAAAAGCAAACTGAGGAACATCCTGTGTTAAGGAAGGATAGAATATGGCAGTTTGCGTCCTAAAGATCTACCATGAAAAACCAGTCCTTGGATCTGATTGTGTCACGATTCGTCTCACAGACTGAAAATTGGACCCAATCCTGCATCCTTCTTAGGAATGATAAAATACCGGCTGTAATCCCGGACTCTCTGTTGGGTGAAAGTACAGGTTCTATTTTCCCAGCAAGGCCTTTACCATTTGTTCCATAACCAGAGCCTGTCCTCAGCCTGGGCTCTGATGTTACAGATGCGCCCCCAAAGCACACGAGGTGGCGGAGTTGGCAGGCGGAGAGGGCAACGAAGGGCACCCTGAAGGGGACTGCTCTCAGAGACCAGAAGACCTGAGACCTGGAGAAAATTATGGTTTCAATACAGACTCAGATATTAATACAGACATCTAACTCCAAAGCCAGAGAGATATTTCATTCCTCAAAAGTAAATGCAGCCAAGAAAGAAGCAGATAAGAATACTTGGTCTGAATGACAGGCTGAATATTCATTGTATAATCTCAATTGGCCATATCAGTCAGGACTTGAGTTTGATAATTGCTCTCCCCCTCCACTGGGGGAGTGGCGCCACTGGTTGGAGGGGTCTGTGGAGCCGTTCCTGTTCCGGACCGATCATCAGAACCTGGAGTACATTCAATTGGGCAAACGGCTGATCTCCAGGCAAGCCCCTCTCCAGCCCTTAAGTTTACTTTTCCTTAACCTTTAAATGATTTGCCTCTGTTATTGGACATTTGTCTGTACCTGGATTATTCTCTGCCCTGTTCCTTGAACTGTGTTTGCTGGTTCTGACTCTGCCTGCCTCTTGACCATTCTCCTGTCTTGCCCTCTTGCCTTGTTGCCTTGTTGGACTGCCTAACTTGCTGACCCTTATCTGTCCTTGGACCATGGAATCATCTCGTTCCCCTATGCTCGGTGGCTCGGCTGCCTGATTAAATGTTATTTCCTTTTACTTTGATTTTTGTACAATTAACTGTTGGAACTGATCTGTTCTTGGGTTCGCTGTTTTTTGCGTCCAGTCGTTTCAATATCACCCTGCCCTAATTGAAACGCACATCTTTTTTGCTGATCATTTACACACATTAGGAATGTTCATGCAAGTTCTCTGTGGCAGGCTATTAAGTTGTATAGAAAATAATTTTGTATTGTTCCTTAGTTTGTAAAAAAAAAACAAAAAAAAAAAACAAGCAAAGATTAACAGTAATATGTTTGCAATGGAAGTTTAATGAGTGAAAAACAAAGATTCAGAGAATTTAAGTGAGGGTGAACTCTAGTGACTATTAGTATTGATGCAAAATAAATATTCATTACACAAATCTGCTTTCTTTTGCAATATAAAACAAAACAGAAATCCTTGTATCCAAAGATTATTTTCATAATTTACATTATGTAGCATACTTGTATTGCCTTAGGCCAGGTTTCAAATTCATTTTAGGTCAAAAGCTAGATATTGTGGACTGAGTTTCTTAGTTATACAGTGGTCTACCCATTAAGAGCGCACAGTGTTATAATACATGTGCTTGTGCACCTACCAAATGCTGCAATGTCTGCAATTAAAAGAAAGTTTCTGCTGCTTTAAGACATAAGCTAACAAAAGACACTGTGTGAGGAGTCCATGTATGCAGTTGAGCAGCCTTTAAAGAGATGGACCAGTGAATTTGTACATCTGGATTTAAACGTACATTTACAGCTTACAGGCCGGGATATTATAGTTTTTTGTTAAAACTGGACCAGTACAACCAGAATATTAGTATGGTGAAGAAGCTAACAGTGAGGAAAACAACATACAAAGCAAACAGAAATCGATCAATGACCTCCCCCAAGTCTATCCAGTCCTTTGAGTTCTGACCACCGGAGAAATGCTTATCAACATGCTGGCGAATGGTGAGTAAATCTTCATGTTGCATCTTTAGTTCCTTCAGTTCTTGCCCATCAAGATTTAATGGTGTTTTAATGCCCTTTTCATGGGATATAGTTTGGTTTCTTTCTTTCTCGGGTGAGCAGGAAATTGTGTAAATGGTGTTTTCTGTTGGCAGAAATAGTTTGATTTATTAATGTGATCTATAGATAAGTAAACACAAGATTTATTATTGATATGTTGTAAATAGACATGCTGCATTATTTTTAAAACTTATGATTTTGATGTTTATGATATATTCAGTATTTTATTTATTTGTTTTCATGTAGATGCACACATTATATACTGCCAGTTGTCCCACCGGTTTAATATTATTTGCTTGTTTTTTTTTGCAGAAAATGTTTGACTGGTTGTTCAGTCAGTATGAGACTCACTTTGGGGGGCAGAATTCTGGTCAGAGATTTTCTGGCCCAAACAAACCATTCTTGCCAGGTAATGCAGGAACAACACTTTAATCCAGTTTGGTAGAGGAGGATGGTCACTCGAGCCACAAAGAATATTAGTAACGACAATTGTCTCCAGTAGACTGGTCACCATCAGTGCTAAACACACAGAGAAAAACACATCTGCAGGGACAGAGGGAGATAATAACATAAGTTCCCAACCTTCAAATTAAAGTTATTGATCTACATATCAGTGGGTCCTAAACTGTGGTATAGAAGGTCTGTAACATGACACTTGACATTTACAACATTAGTCCCCCTCCTGTTAAGTTTGATAACTTGAAGACCATTTTAATAGACTGAAAAGGATCAGGTGAATACTTTGTGACTTATACAGAATCTTGTGATACTTAAAAAGCTTCAAATGACCACCATGAAAATGTTACTTTTGTTTGTGGTCTTATAAAACCTGATATAGAAAACATTAAGAAAAAAATAATTAACACAAGCTATGATTCACTATTTCTGGAATGCAAACTCTTGAAGCTCACTCTGACAGATTTGCTTTATTATTTATTCTAGACACATGTCTGCAAAGTGCACGGTTACTTTACGGTAAAATCAGCTAAAGCTTTAATAATATCCACCTGCTGGATTTTAAGGCAGAGAAACGTATTAATGAAATTTAAATAGCAAACTAAGGACAATCTCAATAGAGGGTTAAAAAAACGTTCCTGAGATAATGGGAATGAGCTATGTCTCTGGCACTTATGGAGGACACTCAGTTACAACAAATATGGAAGTCTGATTGGTTCACATCTGTGCAGTTGCACAGACAAATGGCTTTTTAAGCCCAAGCCAAGGTTAGGTTAGTAACTGGAACATTCCCTTTCAATTCACTCGCATTGTGTCAGTCTCTGATGATTTTGGAGAACGCACTATGAAACGCTTTGCTACTAGCACAGAATAGAGGCTGTCCTGTGAGGCCGTGGCCTGGTGGCGGTTAGTGGCTAGATTCAGGCTAGATTCAAGGACCTAGAATGTCCAAAGATGGCAGCCTCAGGTTTGGGAACGGAGCCTGTGGGTGTGATATCTCCAAGAAAAAAACCTGTGTGGAGACTGATTAGACAGACAGAATTCGTGCCTGAAAGGCAGGGATGTCTAGGTTATAAAACCCGATAACGGTGAACAGCGAGGACCAGCCGGCCTCCATACAGATGTCAACAATGGATATTCCAGCCCAAGAGGAGGCCATTTCTCTGGTGGAGTGGGTCCTCACCCCAATAGGGCACTTCAAGTCCAAGGATTTGTAAACTAGCAATATCGCATCTACTATCCAATAGGACAATCTTTGTTTTGTCACAGGCAGTCCTTTAGAGTGGCCTCACAAACTCTGCCTGAATTGCCTGGAGCGCTCAATGTACACCCTAAGGACCCGAACTGTTTAAAATGGGTGTGGTATCTTTTCACACTCAGTATAGGGGAGAGCAGAGAGTTAAATGACTTATGCCCTAAAAGGCATGGACAGCTCCTTAGGCACATAGCCTCATCTGGGTTTAAGGGCAACTTTGCTGTCATTGGGCAGGAAGAGTCCACTGAAAGAGCCTGCAGGTCACCAATTCGCTTGGCCGATGTCAGAGCCAGCAGGAGAGTGGACTTTAGCAAGAGAGGACAAAGGTTGACTGTCTTGAGTGTCTTAAACGGAGGGCCCCGATGTGCCCTCAGGACAATAGACAGGCCTCAAGAAGGGACCGTGTTAGGGCAAGGCTTGTTAGGCCTCCTTGCACCTCTGAAAAATCTGACCACCAGGTCGTGTTTCCCAATCGACTGTCAAGAATACTTTGAGAATGGACGGAATGCGCGGTCGAGAGGCCACATGTGGAAGCTCCACAAATCAGGTTAGGCATGCCAGATTGACTCCTTCAATTGGCAAAGGAGGTCCCTTCTTAGCAGGATTTGGCCCTTGTGCTTCAGACAGAAGCTGAACCATTCCCGGGAACCACTGTTGGTTCTGTCAGAGTGGTGCCATGAGTCTGAACATCTGCCCTCCCTGATTTGGCTGATGACCTGGGGGAAGACATAAAGGCGCAGAGAGGGCTACCTGTGGGCTATCCCCCCTTTCCTTCAAAAAGAATTTGGGCAGTGGATGTTCTCTTTCAATGCAAAGAGTTTAGCTTCTGTCTTACCAAAAATGCTCCAAATCATGTGGACCATCTGTGAGTGGAGTTTCCATTACCCTTGAGGGGGTCTGTTCTGGGACAGAATATCTGCTCCACTTTTCATGGCGCCTTGCACGTTTTGCTCTTAGTGAGCAGAGATTGTTCTGTACTCACAGAAGGAGGCATCGTGCCAGTCTGATCAGTAGACAGGACCTGAGACCCCCCTGATAATTTATATAAGCTACCACTATCATGTTGTCTGACCGGACAAGAACAAAGTGCCCTCTGAGTTCAGGTTGGAATTCCCTGAAGGCCAGAATCACTGCCATCCAGGAAGTTATGCCAGCCCAATACTGGCTCTGTCCAAAAGCCAAAGGATGGCCTGGCGTCACACAGGGCGCCCCAACAAGTCTTGGAGGCATCTGTCAAGACTACTTTCCTTCTGAAAACCGAGCCCAGTTCCACTCCCATCTGATACTGTGAAGGTCTCCATCACAGACCGTTCTCAATAACGGTATGTGATGGGGAGCCATCTGCATATGAAAGTAGGCATCCTTCAGATCCACTGCTAAAAACAAATCCTCTAAATATGATTCTCTATAACAGTGAAAAGAGGTCTGGCACCCATGCAACTGGTGGGATGGTGGGGTTGTGGAAGTGGGCAACAAACACAGGACAAGAGTACTGGAAACAAGCACAATGCTTCCAACACCCAGAACTAAACAGGGGGTTGCACACATGTGCACACATGCTCGTTTTGATGGCAGTCCAGGACTTAGTCTCCTCCTTCTTCTGCCCAAGACATCAGGGCTGCTTGGGTGGCTCAGGGTCCAGTAATAGTTTAGGGCGTGGTCCCTGGGTCTTGGGAAATGGGTAGGGCTTTGCAGGACGTAAGACCTGCTTCACCTCAGGTCCCGCCTTCTGCTGGGACTAAGCAGTTGGGGGAGCTCGCTTGGTGTGCCCCTAAGCCGACATGGATTTGGGGCGACTTGAAGCAGCCAAGAAACTCGTTCTCTTTGGCAGAAAATGGCACATTGCCTGTGATGTCTTCTGCGCCACCATGAAGTGTTCAGTGAAGCCATCCACCTCGGAACCAAACAAGCCCAAAGGAGAGATTGGGGAGACAAGGAAGGCTGTCAACATCCTTGATCTCTGTTGAGTCCATGGTGGCACTCAAGAACAGTTGTCCCTCTGCATGGCTTGGATGAGTAGAAGGCTTTAGACTTTCAGCTTAGGGCCAGGGATGAGAGGCGGCCTCCTCTAGTGGGTTAAGTTTCGAATAGCCCTTTTCCTCTGCACCATCAACCGTGGTGAGGACAGATGATCTTTGCATGAAGGAGACAAATTCTGACTCAAAAGGCTTTTTACCGTGGCTTAAATAGTCGGCCCGCCTGTTTTGGCTGGCTGAAAAGCCATTAGTCTGTGCAGTTGCACAGACAAGAACCAATCTGACTTCAGTATTCTGAGAAAACATAATATAAATAAATGTTTATATACAGTGATAACAGACTTATAAGAGGGATGGTGTCTCCTGTGACAGGAAGCAGATCGTTCATGAGGAGAAGGAAGACTGTGTAGCCCAGAATAAGAGTCATTTTGAAGGCAGAACGGTCCACACTTTGAGGAGGCAGGAGGAAGCTGAACAGATCCACGGTAATCAGGCAGTAGCTGGGGATCAGGAGGTTCACCACGTATAGAGTTGGTCTGCGCTTTAGGACAATCTAATACGAGACAACCATTAGAACAATAAACAAAACAAAAATCAAATAAATTGTCATATTTTTTTCACAAATATTCACAATATTTATCAACTACAATATTTAGGAATTGAAGGTGACACAAACATGATAAACAAGTTCATCCCAGATCTCCTGGCTGTTACTGACAATATATAAGCTGCCAGTTTTTCTGCCGGTTATGGAAATCAGTTGCCACTCCCCTTTAGTCTCCATGTACTTCAGGGATTTTTTTAACGTGTCCTCCACTGGGTCTAAAAATGATAGATGAATATCTCTATCTGTAGAGGGAGAAATGAATATGCAGATTAATAATTATTGCATTTCTATGTTTTCATTTCCCATTTTGAGAAATCGTTTTTTTTTTTTTGTAAGTGAGATGACTAAAGACATTAATATTCTGCTGACTGCTATCCAAACAGATCGCCAAAACCACACAAATTACATTTATTTATTTTTATTATCTTAAATCAGAACTGAATGTTAACATATTATTAATCATGATTAGATAATTTAATTTACATCCTAAACAAAGTCACTTTACTTACTTGTGTGCTTGTACGAGTTAAAAGTGTAGGTGCAGTTTTGAATGTCAAAAGGAAATGTGTAGATGTTTAGGTTGCAGGAGCTTATCACATGGACTGGCATTCGATCTTCTGCTTTGCCATTGTTGTAAAGATAAACATAATATGTCTCTGGGGCTTGGTTATCACTCATGCTGAAATTAAATAAGGCAGCATGACACAGACAGCAACAACAGTTGTATTTATTAGTATTAGACTAAAAAAAATACTGATATTATAGTTGGTTAGACAAGTTGAGTTGACTAATCAACAACCACACTGTGTTGATCTTGAAAATATGTTGTTTTGCACATTGGGTACTGTAAATTGACCAAGAAGCATTCAGCATCTGCAGCTATCGATTTAGTAATTCTCAGTGATTTGCCCATTTTGTCCTGTCTGTAACATTTACTATTTACACTTCATTGACCAGTGGGTTTAAGATGTTACTAAGTTATTATATAAATAACAAAGTTGTACAGTCCAAGCTTCTAAGTAATGATAAGTCGCTGTATTATTAGAAAAATAATGGGCACTCGAGGTGGTAATGCAGTCACGGCATGCAGTCACAACGCAATTCAGGTGTGCATTATTTTTCTAATGCAATAGGCCTAGAGTCAGTTATTCCAATTATTGTATTGGTTAATTGGAAAAAATCAAATTGAAATCAAACATTCAACTGCCCTGTAATAGAACCTTATTTAATTGTTCAATTTATAATGTTGTATTTTATAACTCACAATTCATTGATGACAAGATCAGGCCTCCAGAGTTTTTTTCTTGGCAGTGTGATTCTGTCTGTTCCACATTCATCAGGATCCCAGCTCAAGCCTTCAATCCTCCAGTCCTTTAAAAAACGCAAATATTAATTGATACATTTTCTGTTTATATAATATAAACACCTTTAAAAACTATTTTATAAGTATCAAAATATCATATTTAAGATTTTAGGATTTGAAGGAAAATATAACAGTTCATAATCAATAAGGTGACTGGCAAGGTGCCAGTTCATAATAGCCAATCCTTACAAACCGCAGCCAGATAAATGAATCCAAGATTTGCGCTTTTTCATCCTAAAAGGGAATACGTCCACAATTTCTATTTAGCCATTTGCAAATTATTAATGTAATGTGACTGAATACTGTGATTGGCATATTTGGATATTTACTTACCACATCCAAAATGGCATACAAAATTAAACTCAAACTGATATTTGTAACTGTTTGTGGATCAATAACTGGCCGCATTTGGGTTTTGTTGAAGACGCTCTCTCTGAGTGATTGTAGGAGAGACTCTGCGGTTGGCTGAGAGCAGTTTAAGGTTTCTGCAGATCTCATGAGTGCTGCTGCCCGAAGGATTCGGCCCCAAAGAGAGAAAACATTACCAAGATAAGCATGAAGGAAACAAGCTATATACACACTAAACCAAAAAGATATATTACAGTCCTCCTAGAGGCCATGACCAACTGGCTCTTTTTTAAGATTTGCTCATGTTTGGGACTTGATTATTAAAATGATTATCTTACATTGAATAATGAAGCAGGTGAAGATGAAATGAGTTGTAGAAGATTGGCAGTTCATTGTCTAGCCTGCAATGACAATTGTAAACATTTGTTTCTGTATTCATGATAAAACCAAATCTTTAAAGGGTTAGTTCACCCAAAAAATCGAGCACAGGTTAAAGGGATACTCCACTTTTTTTTGGAAATAGGCTGCGTAATGATCAGGAAACTTCACTGTCGTACCATGAGTGCAGCAGGCGTAATGTTATGACGCAGCGCCTGAAAATAGCAAAATAGTCCCCAGCTTCTAACGTGACGGGACTAGGTTTGTGTATTCATTGCGCCTGCTGCACTCATGGTACGGCAGTGAAGTTTCCTGATTATTACGCAGGAATGAGAGTATAGTTCCTAGTCATATCAGCCTAGAAAATCGCAATTTTATATTTTCCGTCTGTCTTACCCCACGATGTAACTACAGAAGAGTTCAGTTTTAAATAGGAAAAATATCGAAACATTTTGGTAATTTTTATTCTGAGAAATGCTAATGGTCTAGTGCACTTCAATGATGTATGCTAAGCTATGCTAAAAGTGCTAATGCCAGAACCGGAGATCAAATGAATGGACTCAACAGTTTAACTCTGGGGGAGTTGTAAAATGAGCATATTTCCAAAAAAAGTGGAGTATCCCTTTAAGATTTTTAGATTTACAGTAGTCCAAGAGTTTTCTGCCCCTCCATTGAAAATGTATGTACGGTATACAGTCCTTGTCCAGAAAGGAAATAAAGACATCATCAAAGTAGTCCATGTGACATCAGTGGGTTAGTTAGAATGTTTTGAAGCATCGAAAATACATTTTGGTCCAAAAATAACAAAAACAACAACTTTCACACCAGATACACGTCAGCAGCATCTTACGTCAGCAGCGGCACTCAACGCAGATTGACAACAGAACTGAAAGACAATACAATGCTGAATAAAGTCGTACTTTTTGTTATTTTTGGACCAAAATGTATTTTCGATGCTTCAAAACATTCTAACTAACCCACTGATGTCACATGGACTACTTTGATGATGTCTTTATTTCCTTTCTGGACAAGGACAGTATACCGTACATACGTTTTCAATGGAGGGACAGAAAGCTCTAAATGTAAAATATCTTAAACCGTGCTCCGAAGATGCATGAAGGTCTTACGCCGCCTTCAGACTGGCAGTTTAAATCAGCTCCGTAATAGGCAATACGTTCCCAACGGACGTCGTACTACACAGTGAAAAGCGTCGGACGCGGGTAGAACAAAAATGACGGAGAGATTAAAGGTTGATTCTGTCAGTTCTGTATGATCTCTCTGATGAGGGTTATGTTGCGTGAGGAAAGTTGCTGAGGACGTTGACATGTCAGTCGGGTAAAAAATGTGATATAGTGGTCAATAGTTCAATGTTTACCTTCAATTTAATTGTGTTAACTGCCCTTATAAACGTTAGAAAGTCATGAAAATAAAAAAATGACACGACAACTTATCGTTATAAAATCAATATTTATTTGATTAAAAGTTAATAATTCAGGTTTGTTTATCAGTACCATAGCAACGGTTAACTTCCACTGGAATTGTCGGATAGGAAACGTCCGTAGCTTTTTGCACGAGTTCAAATTTTTGAACGCATCCGGATGACCAACGGACACGATTTTCTTCGCACCGCACTCGGTCGGACCCGTTTCCGACCCATTCGCATGCGGTCTGCGAATCTCCATAGGAAATGAATGACTTCCGGTCGTTTCGCAGCCGCATCGGAGCTGATTTCAACTGCCAGTGTGAAGGCGGCGTTACGGGCTTGGAACATTTGGACATCTTGGCTTTGGAAAATATGGTAACACTTTATAATAACTACACGCTAATAATAATTAGTTAAGTATGAGTAAACCATTAATTCATCATTCATAAAGCATTAATAGACATTAATAAGCAGTTTATAAATACAGCTATAAATGCTTTCTTCCTGATTTAAAAGCATATCTATAATTTGTTAAATAATTGTATTTTCATCCTTTATTAATGATCAATTTATCATTTCTAAATGAAGAATTGCATTTTTTATGAACCAGTTATTTGAGAGTTGTCAATGGTTCGTAAGATTACTTAGAGCGTGTAAGTAAACGGTTAATAAACTATTTAAATGTACATTCATACAGCTTATCATTCAGACATATAGTGATGGTTACTTAATGTGTTAATAAATGCTTTATTAACACGTATTAATGCTGTAATTAAGGGTTAATTTGGGTAGTTATAAAGCATTTAGTAATGGTCAGTTGACTATGTTCGTGAGCTCATCTAAAGTGAGGACTAGTGTAAAGCATTTTTAAAGGCTGTTAAATATTTCTATGTTCTGTATCACTGCGTTGTGTTTGTTACATTTTACTGTTTAGAAGATTGACGAGTCTTTAAATCGCCTTTATAAATGCTTTACAAAGCATGAATAGTCCTCACTTTAGATTAGCTCACAAAAATAGTTAACTGACCACTAATAAATGCTTTATAACTACCTGTATTTACTACATTTACTTACACTTTCTAAGTGATCTTATGAATGACTAACAACTCTTAAACAACTGGTTTGTAAATAATGCCCATACTTCATTTAGAAATTATTAATTGATCATTAACAAAGTATGAAAATACAATTATTAAACGCATTATAGATATGCGTATAAATCAAGAAAAAAGCATTTATAGCTATATTTATAAACTGCTTATTAATGTCTATTAATGTTTTATAAATGATGAATTAACTGTTTACTCATGCTTAACTAATGATTAATAGCATGCAATTATTATAAAGTGTTACCGAAAAGGTATTTAAATTCATATTAAACTAACAACAGTTTTTACCAGACCAGGTTCAAGTTGTTCGAGTTGCTTTAGTTAAGAGCAGTGTCCCTTTAAAGCAGTGTGTATTGTCGAAAATAAACTTTAATGAACGCCCTTTTCATATATTTTCAATACTTCCACTGTGCACTATGTCAGTCTTTTGTCTTGTGCGCAAAAGTGACTTGTTATAGCTGCAGGCTTCCCCCTCAGGAATACCTTAAAGTCAAACCACTTAAGAGGTTTCATGCAACCAAGCCCAGACCTAGATGAATGTTTAGTTTCACTTTATTTGAAGGTGCCCTTGTTACAGTGTAATTATACAAACAAGTTCTGAGTAATATTAATTGACAGCATGTACTTACTATATAATTAAGGTTAGGCTTTAGTTTATGGTTTGTTACTTAAAGTTTTGCGTCATTTAAGGTTATTACCAGTACATGTAAGATGTGCAATGGTCTATTTGACCAGTTTACTTGTGATTCTAAAAATCTTGACATACATTCATTAAATTCCTTTTGTGAGTGAAACAAATAATTTTTGGATAATGATTCTTAGAATAAACTTATTGGAATGCTACAAAGTAAAACATTTATTTCCAACAAACCCATTAACTCCTAATTATTTTCGGTTGAAACCCAACCTTCTTGTTAATTGCTGAATCTTACCTTAAATACTGACAGAAGTTATATATCCTTAAAGTACTTGGTCAGTGTCAGGGACCCACAGATTTTCATTTCAAGATCATTTCTCAGTTTGACAGGAACTGTGTTAGAATGGTGATTATAACAGAATGGCGAATAGCTGATTTGCTTAGGCAAATATGAACAATGAACACTTTTGCAATAGTCAACATTTTACTTCTGGAACATTCTTTTGAATACTTAAGCTGAGGTTAAGATATGCGTCATTGTTTAAAATAGTGGTTTAGATATGACTGTCAGGTATTTCTGTGTAGATAAATCCAAGAAAAGAGATGTATAAATAAGAATGGAGGAGCACTACACACATAAACATAGCATTAACACGATACAATGAACTGAAGAAAGCAAAAGTGAAATATTTGCATATTGCCACAAGCTTATTTATTTAATAATAAAACACTCACAAGCACATCCCACTTAACTTAACATAAATATAAACTGATGAATAAACAATATTATAAGGTAAGACAATTAAATAGCAGTACCAAATTAGTTTTTGTTAATACAAAGTTATAAAGTTAGTAAGTTGGTATGAGTTAAGGCTACAGAAACTACAATCTTTCATACTTTCCACATAGGATCGACAGCAGGTATCAGCTTTACATGCTTGAAGCAGTTGAAGATTTAGAGACATAAGGCATAAAATTTTACAGCAGAAAACATTGGCAAACAAATCTTAAAATTGAGTTATGAGAGGAATAACAACCTCACACATTCACCTACTCAGGCAGTGACCACAAGGGCTTAATGGATCATTCAAACTAAGCAAACCAAGGTGGAGAAATGGCTTAGAGAACTTGCACTATGTAAATGATGGGATTTTGTAAAACCTGAACATTTGATTAAAATTAAACGACCAGTTCCAGCATTGTCTTTGAACTCCTTGCCATCTTCTTTCGTTTTGCTCCACTAAAAGTTGTAGGTCAGATGAGTTTTGTGGAAAAATGGTAGAAGAGGTGTGTTGAAGAACAAAAATACTTAAAAGTACCTATGATGGCGTCAGTGCTGTCACAAGCTATGTTTCCATCCAAAATAGCACATTTAGGCTATGTTTACACAGAAACGATTCTGAAGAGAAAACGCAAAAGTGGCGTTCCGTCACCACTTTTTATTCTGCGTTTAGACGAGCGTTTTGAGTGTGCAAATGGTGACGCAAAAGTGTGTGAAATTCAATGTAGTATGCACTTCAGGCGGCTAGAAGTGTATACTACAACCACACCCAGTCCACGCGCCTGCGTACAAACTTCACAGTCAAGCAGACTTTTGCGTTTTTACCGTTTACACGAGAATGCGGCGGTGGAGCGTTTTTAAGATTTCCACTCTGGAGGGTGGTTTCACTTTTTTTGCGTTTTTAAGCCTCAAAAAAGCCGTCGCTGTGTAAACGAAAGGCACATCCGATAAAATATTTGTACGTTTTCACCCGCGAGCGTTCTCGTGTAAACAGACACTCAAGCTTGTCAAAAATAGCAAGACACGATCAGGAAAACTATCTAACATCGACAATAATGAACCAGGGACAACTGAAATTACAGGCTATAGACCATTTTGCAAGATGTAAACAACACTGGTCCAGAAGCACTTCCTGTTTCAGTTTTTTGACACTACACAAAAGCTGGGATAAAATACAACCAACAGAACATATAAAACTGAATCAAAAAGTAAACAACATCTTTAAGATTTTTTTTTTTACATGTGAAATAAAGAAAACAGTTACAAACTGAAACAGGAAGTGTTTCTGGACCAGTGTTGTTTACATCTAGCAAAATGGTCTATAAATACACAAGCAAACACTTGTGACTAAATGAGATAATTAACTAGAAACAGGTGTGACAAATAAGGGCAAATCAAACACTACGGCAACAGATGAACAAAGACAAAGGAAACTTAACTATAATCTGTGTAAAACTAACTCAAAATCCAAACCAAGCAAGCACAAACACAAATCAAACGTGACATTACCCCCAATCAAAAAGGAGTGTCCACGCACCTTAAAAACACGAACAAAAAATTTGAGGAAGGGCGGGGGCTGATGAGGAAGATGCAGAAGCTGTCACACGGGACAAGACGGAACCAGTGAGGAGATGACAACGGGACAACGGAAGAAGATAGGGAGGAGACAATGGCAGGAGGAGCCAGGGAGTGACCCCAAACAGCTAGCAGGATGATGGCCCAAAGTGTAGCCAATGGTGAAGCCTTGAAGGCAGAACCAGGGGAAGACGGTGGAGATAGAGACCGGGCGACACTGGAGACCTAGGCGGAGCCGTGTGGACCAGTGGCCGAGGTGAACTAAGAGGCTGTAGGACTGAGGCGGAGCCGGAGTGATCAAGGACCGAGGTGGAGCTGGTGGGGAGGAGGAAATCGACGGAGCCAAATGGGTGGAGGGACAAGTCACAGACAAGGGCCTGGGCCCTTGGTGATCCCATGGTGAAGGCAAAGCGACGACTGACGACCGAAGTAGAGGGACAGGGAAGCCTGGTGGTGCTGAAAGGATGATGGTCCCAGGCAGAGCAGAGGGAGCAAGGAGCCAAGGTGGAGCTGACTGGTTTTGGAGGTTCGAGGTGGTCAACAGTCTAAGGCAGAGTTGGGGAACTGGAAGTCTAAGGTGGATCCGAGGTGCTGAGAGGAGCCAGCAAAGGAGGAGCTGAAGGACTGTAGGAAGCCAGCCGAGACAGGGCAGAAGAACTGGATAACATGAGCAGAAGTTTACAAAACATTTTCCTTGGCAGTGACAGGGCAGGCAGAGAGTTAAAAAACAGCCTCCTTGGTCAGTATAGGACAGGTAGAGAGTTAGAAAACGGTCAATACAGGACAAGCAGAGAGTTCAAAGATGGCCTCCTTGGCCGATACGGGATAGGCAGAGAGTTCAAACACGGCCTCCTTGGCCGATACGGGACAGGCAGAGAGTTCAAACACGGCCTCCTTGGCCGATACGGGACAGGCAGAGAGTTCAAATACGGCCTCCTTGGCTGACATGGTGGTGGGAGTGGGAGGAAGAGTGGGAACATCCACAACAACTTAGACTTGGTGCTGGGAGACGAAACAGGCATGGTGCTAATCCCTTTACTCTCCTTAAATTACTCACACAATTTTGTAGAAATTACAAACAGCTCACCCTCGGCGGCAGGAGTATGGCCTGGGCTCTACTTAAAACTTTGCTAAACAAATGAAGAAATATTCCCTTTATGTGAACTTTTCCATTTCAGGTAATTCCACCATCATGATTAGCACCAATTAGCACAGATTATCTCGGCGGAAGAGGTTATTGTAGATCCTGCGATAGCAGTGGTCGGGAACCTATGGCTCACGAGCCATACCTGGCACTTTGGCAAAAATCATGTGGCTCGCGAGGTCTCTCACTTTTTACCTACAAACTAGCGAAACAAACAAAAAAAAGACACATAACTAGAGATCGCCTCTCAGCAGAAAAATCTGCCAATTACAATTCACTTGTGGCACAGTCTACCGAAGTTAGTTAAACGTTTATGATAATAATTATATTCATGTTGTACCGGCAAAAGTACATATGAAGAGTTCAGATGCAAAAGCCTCTAAATGCCATTTGAAATTTTCTTCTTTAATGATGATTTTTATCAAACTTGTATATTTAAGTTCAGTAATTTCACTTAAATGGCAATGATAATTACCTATTAATTGTTATTTAAGTGAAATTAATTAAATGAAATATACAAGTTTGATAAAAATCATCATTAAAGAAGAAAATTTCAAATGGCATTTTTAGAGGCTTTTGCATCTGAACTCTTCATATTCAGTGCTGAGTGTTAGGAGTCATCAGAGCAATCAACTTGTCTCTGTGATAACCTACAGCTCCTGCACTGGAATTTAAGCAGCTGCAGCTTGTTCAAGGTAGGCCTAATGTTGAAAAGCAGCAAAAATGTAAAAGAAGGCTATAAACTTTGAAACTTTCACTTTTGCCACTGAGACCCTTTATAACACATGATAAATGTGTCGTATTTTTGATAATCCACACAGATTTCAGTTGACGATTCTGTTTAAAGTTATTAATAACAAAATTAAAGGAATGAAAAAAAGAGAAGAATGATCTTTATATTGAAAAGAAACATTAAAAGTGCGATAAGTCGCGTAAAAGAACAAAGTAACTGGCAGGATGCTCCGAGCGTAGCACAGAAAAGCATAGCCTTTGTTTTCGGTTGCGCACCTAAATGGCCAAATAAATACAGAAATATATAAAAATGCCAAGTTGAGGATTCACATAAACACAGTAGATGTAAGTACGGTGCTCTCTCTCTCTCTCTCTCTCTCTCTTCACTTCACCCATTTGAATTAAGCTTTGTATCTTTAGAAACCCAGTCATATTTTTGAATAATCATGGTTTATTCCCTTATTTTCCCCTGAGATGGTAGAAATAAGGATTTAAGTGTTTTACTTCCTGCTTATTATGACGTAAATATCGCCATTTTGCGTCATAATAAGCAGGAAGTCACATTTCATTCGAAAGTGTCGAAACTACAAACTTAGCTCCTCATTATTCAAGGGTGTGGGACCCACCCACCCTACAGGCCTATTACAGATCAGTGGTTGGGACTTCACTTGCAGATACTGAATCAATATCAGCCATCTTGTTTGGAAGCTAAGCTAACAAGTGCTGTGGAGACAGGAAGTATGATAAGGATGGAAGAAACTAAACATGATATTGAAGAAGAGGATTTTGAAATTCTTCTGCTCAAATCTGATGTTCGAGCCGATCTTTACGAGCTGCAGTATAGTGAAGAGCAGCTGAGGCTGATGGAGGAACAGGAGGCGGCTGCCTGTCGCGGTCGAGGAGCCCGGACTGGCTCGAGCTGGGCAGACTGCTGGTGCTTGTCTTGTGCTCTCGCTGTGAACTAATGTTACGAACACAGACAGAGTCCGTCTGCTGCTGAGAATTTCAACGATGGCAATTTCTCCTGGAGGAAATCTCTGAATCAGACGAGCACACGGACGTTGTGTTGTGATAGTTTCGCCTAACTGAAAATCCAGGTATCATGCAGTAATTCACCAAATAGAAAAAAATACAAACAAGGAGTAATTCACTAATGAGTTTGCCAAGGTAACGTTAACAGGGTTTGTTGTTGTGGTAAGAAGGAGGCAGGAACCGGCGAACATTTAAACATTTTAATATTAAATGAACAATTACAAAACGAAAGTATAAGCCAGCAGCCACTTATTGACGACTGCTGTAACATTACACACACCAGAAACAAAACAACATAAAATCAGGCCTGTTTCTCTCTCGATCTGCTGTCGTCGCTCCTCATTTTGTGCTTTCGCTCCTCTGTGAGAGACGTGAGACCGACACGCGCCTCACTGGTGTCTTTCATTACCACTCACGCCACCGGCCTTGCGCAGCGCGCCATCCTCTTACGTCCCTCACCCTCGATCGTCTTGCTCGCCACAGCCAACTAAATGGACATTTTGTGTGAAATGAATTTCAAACTCTGGTGACAGCTAATGTTAGCCTTGTAGACGGAAGAGGGATTTCTCTGTTTGCGCTGTTCCGGAATAGTGGGTGTGGCTTGCGGAGCTGTGCATTGTGGGAGTTGTTGTCTTACATACAAATGCGCCCCTTGGTTATTTTCTGTCTTTTCTCTGTCAAGAGGGCACCAAATTCAAACATTCTTTTACATTTCGACTAATATGATCCACTTTCAATAAAGATTAATGTTGAAATGGGTGAAATGCTCCTTTAATAATAAAATTATATAATTCTTTTACTGTGGTTCTTTTGAAAAAAATGCATTAACCAAAAATGAAAAAAATGGGGGTTTAGTCAAAAAAGGTTCCCGACTCCTTATGCTATAGTAAGACCTATCTTAGAGTGGCCAGTCCCCGACTGGCATTTCAGAGGTTATTGGGGTTTGCCAATTTTGATCAACATTTCATCAGAAACTATAGTCAGACCACTGGCCTCTTAACTGCTCTAACCTCCACCTGAGTCATGTGGTCAGAGTTTCGCAGATGCACCTGTCTTGTCTGTTCCAGATCGTAGTCTGCAGTTCGTTCATTGTTGAGGTTGACACTTCTAAGGGGGTTGTCGTCTCTCAGCGATCCTCTCAGGAGCTTGGCAGAACAGAATTATAATACCGGTAAACAGGAGCTGCTTGTGGTTGGGCTGGCATCGGGTAAGTGGCAACACTAGTTAAAGGGGATGGCAGAGCCCTTCTTGGTCTAAACGGATCATAAGAATATTGGGTACATCCATAAGAGGTTGAACTCTCGAAAGGCCAGATGGGCTCTCTTCTTTGATCGGTTCTGTTTCACCCTTGTACATGCCAAGTTTTTAGAATATTAAGCCGGATTTTCAATCTCATGAATAATGATGATTTAAAAACTAATAATAATAATAATAATAACATCTAGTAAAAATTATTTTAAAGTTTTCATACATGTTTTATTTTAATCAGTATACTTGCCAAAAATAAAAGGTGTTAAATTTTTTATTTAATTACATTTTTAAGATTAACTAAATTTTTAGTTTTATTAATTGATTTCACCACCACCATTTTTAAAGTAAATTTGTATTTGTCTTTACAATGTTTTAATATTCTCTGTAGTCCTGACAGTAAAATAAACCACAATAAATTATGAGTGGGGAAAATTTTTTTAGGGATGGCTGACGCGAAACTGACGCTTTGTGAGATCCCGAAGCGCAGATGATTCGAAACACTATAGGCTCGTTTGAGATGAGCAAAATCTGCGCAGAATCGATCACCGGTGATCAGCGCGAGATGCATGCCGGTTAGAAATGTGTTTTTTTTTTTTTTTTTTTTTTTTTAAATGCTTTATTTAAACATTCAGTTTACAGAGTAAAACAACATAATAATAACATCAACAACATAATAGCACAAAAAAGAAATTAGACAACGATAAACAGGAAAAAAAATAAAAATAAAATAAAAATAAAAAAATAAAATAAAAAGAGGGCAATACATAGGCTAGATGAAAATAAATCTAAACATTTAATAAAGTAAAAAGTTTGTAGGACTTACAAATTTTACATGTTTTGAGTGCTTTTGGGTTAAGAGAGGAAGAAATTGTAGTAAAGTAATGTTTTATCTCATGCAAGAACACCAGAAAAATTGGTTTACAATTTGAAAACTTACACTTGTGAATATAAAATCTACACAAGAAAATAAGTAGATTTATAATAAAGCAGGCATTTGAATCAGCTTCAAAAAACCCAAAAATAACAGTTTTGGGATTCATGGAGAAATTCTTCAAGATATTGCTTGAGATAAAACCACTAACATCTTTCCAAAGTTGCCGAGTAAAATTGCATGACCAAAATAAGTGAAGAAGAGTTTCAGTGTCATTCTGACAGAAAGAGCAATTTGTGTCAAAATGAGATCTAAATTTTTTCTTAAGGAAATTTTTAACTGGGTAAATATTATGAGTTAATTTAAAGGATATTTCTTTGATTTTATTTGTGAGGAGAAACCTATGTTGCATGGACCATATTTTTTGCCAATTTAAGTTATCAAAAAGTCCATTCCAATATGACACTGCAGGAGGGACAGAAATAATGTTCTCAAGGAATAGAACTCTTACTTTATAATTTCTTCCTTTTTTTTCAGTGAAACATATCTCACCAATAGGAGTATTGACAGGTTCAGGCAAAGATAATGAACTCAAAGAGACCCGGTTAGAAATGTGTCCGAGAACGGTCCGTCTGGCTCTGATGTCATGTCGACGTATGTCAAAAAACTCTCGCGAGCGCAAGGCGGAAGGGTCGGATTCTGCAGTCGCGCGCAGTTGCTCTCCACCGACTGCGCTGATCAAAAGCATGATGGGAAACGACTTGCTGACGACACTGCTTAATGCTCATTGGTTTAAACAACAGTGATGTAGGTAAATTCCATATTCATAAAGCTAAATTCTCCAAATAAAGGCCATGTTTTAATTTTTTTTTCAAATTGAAACTGATATATATTGTGAGTCTCTTAAACGGGTTAAAAATAAGAAAGCTATGTCAGTAACTCAAATATACTTTAAAATTTTCAAGTGAAAATTAGGAAAATTTCTCTCATTTTATAGTTGAAGTTTGTAAGTCTGTCTATTTAAACTAAGCTTATTTTTATTTATTTATTTTTTTATTATTAATTTTATTCTGATGTTTATTTATTTGTCGCTGTATAATATTTGTTTCACAAATTGTAGTGCTTGTATGTTTGTCACTTGCATTCTAATAAAAAATAAAATAAATAATAATAAAAAACAACAGTGATGAATTGTTCTCTTTTAAAATGTTTGATTTTAAAACTGATATCATGTTTTATGTACATATGGGTGAATAAACTCTCTGACAGTGCCATATGGGTTATTATGTGATGTCATTTTTATTAAAAAAAAATATAAAACACGTCTGTATTAAATAAAAAATGATTGATAAACACATATTTGGAATGTAGCCTAATTAAATAGCAAGTACTCTGGGTGTCTTGTTCATTATATTTATTTTTATATAAAAGCAACCGAACTTAAATCACATCCAGTTTATTAGCAACACGTGCACGAGCGTGAATCCCGTGAATCCCGCGATATCAGACTTTGATCTCACAGGTGTCTGATTCACTGCGAGAACCGAGATTTGTCCGGCTTGAATGCGCTTTTTTCACTCCTCCTCTTACTGCAGCCGCCTACTCTCGACTACAATGCAGGCGAGGCGAGGCGCATCTCAAACAAGCCTACTGATCCGAAGCGTGATTCAAAACACCTACGTCACGTGACTACGGCTAAACGAAGCTAATTTGTGTTGCATCAGGTGTGGCTGAGCCTGCCTGCGCCCTCCTACGCACTTCCGCTCAATTTCATTTCCCTTCTATGTGCAAATGAAATGTACTAGAGTCTGGTTGAACCAGGCTAGTGGAGTGCTCCTCCGACCGCCGAATCAGGGTTGAACCATCTGGCAAAAAGACGCTGCGCTTACAAAAGTGTTTGGGAATCCAGAAGGATATATTTATATTTATCTTGTTGTTACACTAAAGCCCTGAGCGAGAAAGACAACATGAAGCCGACTGTGCGCGCGAAGGCCGACGGTTATGCAGAGGCTCTGCTCAAATACCAAACCACCCTCACTGCCCAGACGTTTTACGCATCTTCCAACAAACAACTCCACTTTCCAAGTATTTGCAAACTAGTGGAATGGATTTGCTCACGGCCCATCGCTTTGTCACAAGCACACAAGACAATCTGAAAAAATATGCAAGGGATTTTAAGGGGGTAAAGACAGCAACAGATGCATTTGTGCAATGGGCCAATGGAGAATTAAATGTGTGTGAGACAGACAGAGGTGGAACATGCTGCCAAACCGGAGACCAAAGAAGACAAAAAAGATGCCAGGCGAGTTATGTGATGACACAACCATATCAGATGCTGACAGCAAGTAGGCTATGAGGTACTGCACAATGTCATTCTGGATAGCATTATTGAAAGTAGCCTATTTCCCGACGTTTCGCTGAAAACAGAGAACAATACACAGATTTCGCCCTGCTTGATCCCCAGAATTTCCATGACTTGAAATGTAACGGTGTACCTGCAGACGCACTCAATGCCCTCAGCGCCAAACTGATCAGACACGATAGAAGGGCAACTCCTGAGGCCTTACAGGGTGAACTACTTAGCCTGGCTACACACTGGGACAAGCTGAAGTTGTCTGTGCGCGAAGACTATCTTACCAAGATGAGTACTGAGGATGGAGATGATGAGCAGACTCCAGATGAAGAATGTGTCTGTTGTTATTATGTCCTAGAAAGGTATAACCTGCTCACTGACTCCTACCATCTAATCGGACTTGGATACAAGTTTCTGTTAACTCTGTGACGCAAGTTGCATGTGAGCGAAGCTTTTCCACGTTAAAATTCATCAAGACTCGATTAAGGAGCACAGCGGAGGTGCATCTTGAAGCCTGTATGTTGATGGCAATCGAAAAAGAGACTGGTTTCTTTGGACACGGATTACAACATTGAAAGGGTAGCGGAGAAGAGCGCGCTGATGCAAAAAGGTAGGTCATGCTGCTTTTTATCATACCCGTATTTTCCGCACTATAAGGCGAAAAAATGTTCTAAAATAGGTCATTCGTTGAAGGTGCACCTTATAATCCGGTGCTTTTTAAGTTTGAGACAATTTAAATTGTCTCCACGTGCTCTCTGCGCAAAAATTCAGTTAGATAGAAGTCTAGTGGCCTAATAGTTAATTTACTTTTTAATTTAACACGTTAATAGGCCTATAGCCAAATTTTTATTTATATAAGTAGGCCCATTGATTTGTTTAATTTTTCAGTTTTTGTGTATGTGTGTGTACAGATGATATAGGCCTAAGCCAATTTAAATTTTAATAGTGGGCGCTGCGCAAAAATCAGTTAGCCTTATCAAAATCTGGCCTAATAATTAATTAGCCTACTTTTAAACATTTATGCATATATATTTTTACGTTTTTGTTTATATAATTTTTATTTATATTATTAGGCCCATTTATTCGTTTAATTTTACAGCAGTTTGTTGTACATTATAAGCCCATTTAATTTTTTATTGTGCGCGTTGAGCAAAAGTTCAGTTATCAAAATTGAGGCCTATAGTTAATTTACTTTTAAAACTTTTATGTATATTTTTGTTTATATAGCCTAATTTTTATTCATTTTATTAGGGCCATTTATTCGTTTAATTTTACAGGACTATTTGTGTATGCAACATTCCTGTTCTTACATAGGCTAGTCCTAATTGTAGTTTGAAATGAAACATTTCTGTTTGTAAAATGTTGTTGTTGGTCTTTAGTTCTTTGTAAGGTAAGGCCAAAACCAAAAAGTGAAATACAAATAATGCAGATTTATTTTTCGATTTTTATGTGTGGAGCGCGAAGCAAACTGCGTTGAGCGCTGAACGGGGAGCGCTTTATGAAAATTCGTGACGCGCGAGCAGCGCCGGGGACAGTGATTTATACGAGGTTGAACTGGCCGTGTGACAGAGCGGGCATAAGATGGACAAGAGTGCGAGTTCGCGGGTGAATTTAATAACTCGGAGCGTTATTAACCAGTTGATCCATATATAAGAGACGCACTATCGTTTTTTGAGAAAAATGAAAGGCTTTAAAGTGCGCCTTATATTGCGGAAAATACGGTATATATTCTATTGTGGTTTGGCATGCTCGTGTGTTTTTGGCCGCTGTGCCATGCTCGTGTGTGCGTGTGTTTCAGGCCGCTGTGCCATGCTCGGGTGCGTGTATTTTTGGCCGCTGTGCCATGCTCGTGTGTGCTGTTGTGAGGGTCCGAAATAAACTTTTTGGCTCACCTGCCACGGGGACTGAAAAAATGAAACAGCCAAGCATAAAAAAATTAAAATTAAGATAAAAAATCCACAGCCAAGCATATTTTTTTACCGGCCAAAATAAACAGCCTTTTTGTGTCACATATGTATAGGCTAGGCTACATTAATTTATATATAGGCTATATATGTAAACATTTTTGTCATTATATTTCTGGTCTATTATTTTCCATTCTTACTTTCATATTCACACATATTACACAATTTATACACACTAAAATAATATTTTTGTTGGGGCGCCTATGACGCCTATGAAAATAGTTCTGTACAAATTAAATGTATTAATTGTATATTAAATAAATAAAATGTAAATAAATAATAAAATAATAAACTATATGCAATAATAATTATATAGTCTACTATAATTATATTTAAAAAAAAATAGTTTTACTCTGCCTATTTATTTTACTCCATTTACCCTGACTAATCCGATCAGAAACTGAATGGAATATCCATAGACAGTAAAAGAAAATATCAGTTGTTTTAACCATTCATTAAAATGAATTTGACGTGTCTGCATTATTGGATGTGCGTTGTGTGATTATCCCGGCAGGCAGCTTGGACATACAAGAAGTTTTGTGTCAACACAGAAAATATTTCATCACTGGATAGTTTTTTCGTTTATTTAAAGTGTGGTTTATATGTCCGTTGAATGAGCGAATAACGCTTTTCAGAGAAGATTTTTTTTTAGCACAATTCTATCCCAGCGTAGGCTAATGCAGGAAAAAAATATATCCAAATGCTTCACATGAAACTATGGTCCGATCTTTTTCCATCGTGTCGATTTGATTAATATGTGCAGGGAGAGAGAGCAAGAAGACGCTTTGAAAACGGTGGTGAAGCCTTGTTTATACTTTCGCCTGGCTCCAAAGAGAAAGAGTGAGTGCGCGCGCTCAGTTGCGCCCATATGTCATCCCGCAAACACAACAACTGCGCGTCATGTCCATAGCCATCATGCCAGCCAGATTTTGCAGATAAAATGCAATTGTAATAAACATTTTATTTTATTACTATTTTGTAATGAACATTCACGCCAGTGGGGCGGATAGCCTTTTGAGATTTACTCGCCAAACGGAAAGTCTGCCTCTTTAAGAAACTTCTGGTCTGAACGCGCGCTATGATACGCACTTTTTTGCGTATAATACGCACGAACTCCCCACCCCCCTCCCCCCTAAACCTAACCCAGGGTTTTTTAGTGCGTACCATATACACGAAAAAAACACTTTTGGCGTATAAATGCCACGAGAAATGACACTCGTGGTATAGATACGCATCTTCATGAGACTGTGTTGCTCATTCTGTGGGAAGAGGAACTGAGGTGAAGTTGTTTTGTGGCTTTGTCAAAGGTAATACTATTGTTTTTTGTGACTATCCTTGTTCAGTTTAAGTTTTTCATATTGTTTGGGCATGCTTTTATAAGACCGCATATTGGAAGTTAATATAAAAAGTGTATATTGAACAACACATTCGAGTGAACAACACAGACAAAAGTCACGTAACACAGTCTCATAAGTTTAATAATTTGTTTAGTTTTAAGGTGAGGACAAACTTAGTTTACAAGAACAATTGCTAATATTTTTTACATTGAACAAATGTCACTGCACATTTCCATATAGAAACAAACAATCTTTGCCACGTGTCGTGGTGGAAATGAGTAATACTGTGCAACAGCTAAATTGTATAGGCTAAACCGTAATTTTGATGGTCTCCAATTAATTACTATAATGTATGTTAATTATTTTAGTGCTAAATTCATGTACATGAATAGTTACTCAGATAAGTAGCCTAAGATTTTTCATTGTTGAAGTTAAAACGTCTGTGTGCGAAGAGGAGAAAACAGTGATTTTGATACCTATAAGGAGGTTGAAAAGTATAAAAAAATCATAATAGACAGGTAGTAAAAAGTTTTTGAGGTGGTTTTATTGATAGTTTTACAAGGAAAGAGGAATTTGTCCAAAATTATGTTGTTGTTTTTTTAATATGACCAAAGAACATAAATTGCCTTTAGTCTAAGAATTGTTCAATACCTTTATTTGTCCCCTCAGTGGGGCAATTGATTTCACAGCATAGGAGCACAAATTTACAGACATAAGTACACATAGTATAATAAATAAAAAACACATAGTATAATAAAATAACATAACGCACATTCTAATCAATTCCAAGATGTGTAAGCTACCTTACCTTCCTTGCATTTAGAAGAGAGACAGCAGACAGAACAAAGGAGTTTTTAAATCTGGTTGTTTTGACAAATGGGAGTCTGAGCAATGAACCTGATGGTAAAAACTGAAACGGTTGATGTAGGATGAGAACAGTCAGTCAAGATGGAGTTTGCTTTCTTAAACAGTTGTTTTTTGTAAAGATCCATTAAGGTTTCTTGTGGACACCCAATAATTTTACTGCTAATACTACAACCTTGTTCAGTAAGTTCCTCTCCTTTACCCTCAAGGATTGAAACCAACAAACAAAGGAGAACGTAATATTAGACTCAATAAAAGAACGATAAAACAAAGTCATCAAAGTAGAGTCAACCTTGAATTTAGATAATTTTCTAAGACAAAAAAGACGCTGCTGGCTTTTCTTGTAGATTGAGTCTGTATTTTTCTTAAATGGCAATTTATTGTCGAGAAAAGTGCCTAAATATTTATAAGACTGTACCAATTCGACTGTCTGACCATCAATCGCTGTGATGTCAGGGGAAGGCTGAACACGTCTAAAATCAATGCACATGTCCTTTGTCTTTAAAACATTTAATGATAAAAAAGATTCCTGACACCATTTAAAAAAATAATCAATCATTGGACCATGCAAAGTTTCAGTACTATTTAAAAACTATTTATAGTCAATCACCCATAAATGCAATGTAAAATGTGATTTTCTGTAGTTTGTGGTAAGCAAAGCTGAGGAAAGTAAAAATGAATGAATTGAATGAAAAGAAATGATCAAAATATGTTATGACCATTTATTATTCATTACATTAGCCAGCAATACACACAATATGTGTGTGCTGTGTATAATTCTTTTGTGTATATAAATACATATGTATGGATGTATTTATTTAAGAATTATTTGCACGTAAATACTGCATATATTTATATATAAATAACACATTTTGTACCGTTGCTTCTGTCTGAAAAACAATTGAATGATGTTTGAATGAATGAGTGTTTTTGGATGATTCAGTTGAACAAATCATTTAAGTGAATCACTGAAATGACCATGGGCGTAATTTGCGGGGGCGGGGGGGGGGGGGGGGGGTTAGGGGGGTTATGACCCCCTCAAAAATCAGAGCCAGCTAATATAACCCCCCGAATATCATCACATCATTCAGATTAGAATAGATTCCGAATCATTCGGATTCCGAATTAATATTAAATACATTTTGCCAACAAGATAGATAGTATCATATTTTAATGTACCCTCTGCCCACCGCACCGACTTGGTATTACCCAACCCGCTTTCTCTACCAAGTTTTTTTACTATGTTGCGCAGTCGCTGGGATGAATGGTTTGAGGAAATAGCTGATATTGAAATGCAGCCAGACAACGATTTTTTAATTGTTGGTCGGCTCCAAAAAAGGAAAAATCCTGACCAAACGGAGGTACCCCATTGCTAAGTAGCTGTTTCTCAAAGTGCGGCGCGTGGGCGCGGCCCACTGCACTGGCCCACCAATAGAGACGAGTGGGCATGACAAACAGGTTTTGTGCCCATCTTTTTAATTCCTTTATTTATTGACCATACACTCAAAACAAAACAAAGACACATTTAAATGTAAACCTTACTTAACCTTTTCACATGTACCGGTAAGTTTAAAAGTTTTTCAAGGCGACCGTTATTGATCGTAGTATCATTTTATGGTTCCCATGGAGACGCGTCCTTGCTTGTCACACCGCAGCCACAACAGCTGACTGATGATCTGCTTTTATTTATTTTTTTTATTCAGAATTTCACAATTTGCTATATTAGGATCTGATATTCCGATTGTCAAATATGTGCAAGTGGATGTGTTTTGTTGTTAAAACACCTTTGCTGTATATGCGCAACTTATTTTAGGTATCTTATACGTACATTATTAGGAATTTGTCACCTTCAGCTCAATTTGATATTATTAGCCTATTATTATTATGATTTTATTTTTTGTTCTTTTAGCATGGAGTTTGCAAAGTGACAAAATGAATCAAAGCACAACTAACGTTAGTCCACAATTTTCTCAGTTTCTGAATTTTATTAGAGGCTATATAAATGCAAACACAATTTTTCTATCTATTTTTAAATCGTATTTCATGCAAAGTGATAATATAATTGCACTTTCTTTTTTCTCTATTTGAAAGTTTTTAATGCTGTTATTGGATGTTAAGTTTTTACAATGTGATGTTAATAAAATACATTTTAACAGTTAAACTTAAAGCCTAGTTTCTTAACATTTTGTTGGGTTGATTGGGGACAGGTGGGGCTCGGAACCCTTTCCTACCTCAGAAGTGGGGAATAAAACTATCACAATGTATTTCTAATACAGGAACGGCAAATTAGCATGTGATCATTTACAAAAGAAAATTATTCAATAAATTAATACATTAATAAATATGGCGCGAGTTTAACCCCCCCAATGGTAGACCCAAAGTTACGCCCTTGGAAATGACTCACTAATAAAGACAGTCATTTGTTGCCACCTACTGGCGTAATTATATAAACACACACACACACACATTTGTTTTTCATTTAATTAAATTACTCTGGATTTTAAATGTTCTCAAAACCACAACATAAAGACTGTGTTACTGGTGTGCAGGATAGTAAAAACATATCTGATTACATCATTGTTCGGAAGCTTCTGAGAGAAATTCAGTTCATTATTTTGGTGGAAAAGGACTGTGAGAGGCCATCAGTGTTCAGAGGACTATCACTGTGGTAATAGGAAATAGCAATACACTTGCAATGGAACTTTAATGAGAGAATAGAAACAGGTCAGAACAAGAATTCAAGCGTGGGAGACCTCTAGTGACTGTGGTGATCTAGCTTTCTACTTAAGCAACCACCATGATATGCATTATGTGTTTACACAGCACTGCTTTATTGATGCAAAATTATTATTATTTTTTTTTTGCCATATAAAACATTAAAAGATTCTTCTCATAATTTACAATTAGATTAAGATACTCTAATTCTTATTACAGGACTAAATGCTGAAACAAAGTAGAGGACAGAATGTTTATCATACTACCATAACCTCTGATCATTGAACAAGTTTTCTGACTCATGACTCCTTTCCTGACTTTATTTGTAGCATACTTCTATTGACTTTGGCCAGACTTTGCAAATTCATTTTAGGTCAAAGGCCGGACAGAATGTTGTAATTCCAGTGTGAGAGCAAACTACCAAATGCTGTACGTAGTAAAAAATAAAAGCTTAGCTACTATATAATAAAAGACATTTTATGAGATGTCCATGTATGCAGTTGAGCAGTCTTTAAAGAGATCTACCAGTGAATCTTATAATCAGCATTTAAACATGCATTTAGCTGGGACTTTATGCTTTTTTGTCTAAACTGTACCAGTACAACCAGAATATTAGTATGGTGAAGAAGCTAACAGTGAGAAAAACAACATACAAAGCAAACAGAAATCGATCAATGACCTCCCCCAAGTCTATCCAGTCCTTTGAGTTCTGATCACCAGAGAAATGCTTATCAACATGCTGGCGAATGGCGAGTAAATTTTCATGTTGCATCTTTAGTTCCTTCAGTTCTTGCCCATCAAGATTTAATGGTGTTTTAATGCCCTTTTCATGGGATATAGTTTGGTTTCTTTCTTTCTCGGGTGAGCAGGAAATTGTGTAAATGGTGTTTTCTGTTGGCAGAAATAGTTTGATTATTAATGTGATCTATAGATAAGTAAACACAAGATTTATAATTGATATGTTGTAAATAGACATGCTGCATTTTTTTTAAAGCTTATGTCTATAATGTATTTGATATATTCAGTATTTAATTTATTTATTTTCATGTAGATGCACACATTATATACTGCCAGTTGTCCCACCGGTTTAATATTATTTGCTTGTTTTTTTGCAGAAAATGTTTGATTGGTTGTTCAGTCAGTATGAGACTCACTTTGGGGGGCAGAATTCTGGTCAGAGATTTTCTGGCCCAAACAAACCATTCTTGCCAGGTAATGCAGGAACAACACTTTAATCCAGTTTGGTAGAGGAGGATGGTCACTCGAGCCACAAAGAATATTAGTAACGACAATTGTCTCCAATAGACTGGCTACCATCAGTGCTAGACACATGGAGAAAAACACATCTGCAGGGAGAGAGGGAGATAATAACATAAGTTCCCAATCTTCAAATGAAAGTTATTGATGTACATATCAGTGGGTATTAAACTGTAGTACAGAAGGTAAGCAACATGATGCTAGAAATTTACAATATTAAGTCTCATCTTCAGTTTGAAAACCTGAAGACCATTTTAATAGACTGAAAAGCACCAGGTGGATACTTGACTAATCTTATGATACATGATGAGCTTCAGATGACCACCATGAAAATGTTACTTCTATTCGTGGTCTTAGAAAACCCCTGATATAGAAAACATAATAAATAAATACCACAAATTATGATTCACTGTAACTGGTATGTAGACCGAGGCTCACTGAAGCACTGATTTGCTTTATTGTAATTTTCTACGGTATGTTTTAAATAAACTTGTTTAAATAAACTTACTAGAATAAACACATTAAACAGTTTTAATGTTAAATCAGCTAAAGCTTCAATAATATCCACCTTCTAAAACATAAATCACATGTAAATAGGAACATAAGATTTAAATAAGATCTAAAAAATTTAAAAAATCAAATTATTTTTACACATAACCTACATTTTGGTTTCTCATAAAAAGGCAATCTCAACAGAAGGGTTAATAAATACATATTAATAATAATGGACAAGAAAAATGGAACATGGCTGCAGATAGATGTTCTGTTTTAATTAAAGGTGCCTGAATAGTTTGAGAACAACTGATTTATAGTGTATGATGTGCCTTTTTTGCTTTTATATATTTTATGTATTTTTTTTACAAGTGCAGTGGGGTCCAAAAGTCTGAGATTCAAATTTTTATGTAATTAAAGTTTTAAGATGTTGAAAAACTAAATAAAAGAAAAGAACATTATAAAAGAAATAGAATTTGTTATTAGAATTAAATGCAATACAGAAACATTTGACAAGTGGACTCAAGACTTTTGGATCCTACTGTATATGTACAGGCTGATAACAGACTTATTAGAGGGATGGTGTCTCCGGTGACAGGAAGCAGATCGTTCATGAGGAGAAGGAAGACTGTGTAGCCCAGAATAAGAGTCATTTTGAAGGCAGAACGGTCCACACTTTGAGGAGGCAGGAGGAAGCTGAACAGATCCACTGTAACCAGGCAGTAGCTGGGGATCAGAAGGTTCACCACGTATAGAGTTGGTCTGCGCTTTAGGACAATCTAATACGAGACAACCATTAGAACAATAAACAAAACAATATCAAGGGAACAATTCATGTTTCAACTATGAATTTAACATCACTTAATCTTAGTTAATTATTCAGTAATTTTCTTGCTATAACAATATTTATCAACTACAATATTTAGGAATTGATGGTGACACAAACATTGTAAATAAGTTCATCCCAGCCTTCAACCCCTTCCGTGTTATAGTATGAGTTGGCAGATTTTCGTCCGGTCATGTTAACCAGTTGCCACTCCCCTTTAGTCTCCATGTACTGTTGAGATATCTGAAACGTGGCCTCCACTGGTTCTGAAAATACTAATTGAACATCTCTATCTGTAGAGGGAGAGATAAATTAGCTTCAGCCACTGTGGATGTAACATTTTTAAAAATTATTTCTTTTGTGAGCGAGATGCGAAAAGCACTTTTTATAGCGTTTAATATTCTGCTGACTGTCATCCACACAAGTTGCGTATGTGATTTTCTTTCCTTAAATTGAAACTGAATGATTGCTTGTTATTGATCATGATTAAATATTTTAATTTATGGCTTTATAAGTTATTACTTACTTGTGTGTTTGTATGAGCCAAATGTGTAGGTGCAGGTTTGAATATCAAAAGGAAAGGTGTAGATGTTTAAGTTGCAGGAGCTTATCACATGGACTGGCAGCCGATCTTCTGCTTTGCCGTTGTTGTAAAGATAAACATAATAGGTGTCGGGGGCTTGGTTATCACTTGTGCTGTAATTAAAAAGGGCAGCATGACACAGATAGCCACAACAGTTTTATTTATTATTACAGATATTTACAAGATGTTACTAATATAGTTGATTAGTAATATAGTTGACTTGTCATTGTGTTGATTTAAAAAATGTGTTGTTTTGCACATACTAGGGATACTAGGGGCATTTGACGCCAACTTATATTGAAACTGCCAATGTAAGTTGGCGTCAAATGCCATTATGCCAGAATTTTCTCCTTTAGTATGAAGATAATTTAGTATGAAGTCATGGTTTTGGGAACTGCAGTCCGTAATCAAAGCTGCAAAGTCCTTGCTGCACTTCAGCTGGTACCTTGCAAACCTCCTCATACGAGCAGCACGATTACGTGAAAATTTTCGCGCCACTGGCGACACATTTGTTTAACAACAGGCTGTGAGAGGGCTGTGGACCACCGTGGACCAAACAACACAAAATTATCCACAAAGAAAACAGAGTGATGGACTACTTTTAGGAAGATGCACCCGCTCCTCCCGGCCTCCCAGGAACCTCGGAGGAAAAAAAGTCAGGTTCGAGTGACCCCACACAAAAATAAAGATAACCCCACAGATGTGTGCTTCACTCTCCCTGCTACATTTCGATTCACCGGTGCTCTTCTACCGTGAGAATCAGCTCCCCTCATCTGCTGCGAGTGGTTTGGTCTCTATCGGCTAATCAAAAGAGGAAGCTGCCGCTGACTGCAGGATGTAATTCAGAGAGGATCCCAGTTCTCTTCCTCCCAAAGAGTCAGCACAGTGTGTGGACTGTTAGTGTGGACAGAAGGCCATGGAGGATTTTGGCCTGGAATGGTCAACTCCAGAAGAGCCTGTACGCAGCCACTAGGATGGATGGTTCCTGCCAGGTCAGCGTACCTCCCATCAAAGACCGGGACAGTTCTTCCCAGAAGTACAAGATGAGGTCACCAAATTTTGGCTTGCCCCCTTCTCTGCTTGCATTCACTCTTCTGCTTCTGCCACCCTCGCCCCTGTTGACGGCACTGTAAGGAAAGGATATGGCAAGCTATCCTCTCTGGAAGAGATGGTCGCTGCACATATCTGCCCACCATCAGACCTGTGACTGAATTCCAAGAGCCCTGCAGGACGTTCTCGGCATTAGCGGGCAAGACCAACCTCAGTGGCTGGCCAGGCTGGCTCAGCACTCCAGATGATGGCAGTACTGCAAAGTTTTTCAGGCCAACCTCCTCAGTGCAATGGAGGAGTCCTGATGCCTTCAAGGAGTTGTGCACAGCGACCGACCTTGCACTGCGCACTACAAAGGTGACTGTGCAGGTGATTGTCAAGACCATGGCCACGTGTGGTTAAATCTCATGAGATGAAGTCAACCTGCCTTGCTCCCTAGTCTCCCCCACAGGTTTGGTCATTCCTGCCATTGACGGATTCGCAGGGCGCTTCACTGCAGCACAGAAGTAATCACAAGCCTACTTCCTGCCCAAATTCTCTACTGCAGCAGCTTTTTCAAGTTGCCAAAATCCTCCATCACCCCAGCAGTCTGCGAAGCCTGCTCCATCTCCTGCTCAGCCCCCGACAGCGCTTGAGCTGGACAGTGTCCTCAGATGGTAAATTGCTACCCCTTTCCTAAGTGCCAGAGCCCCCGCCCCAGAGTGACATTGGACCTTGCGGCACACAAGCTGTCCTGATATCAAAGAGAGGAAGAGGTGAGGATCAGGTCCCGTCAAGGCCGTACTCGCTCTTAGAAGCTCTATCCATGCTAGGCCCGTCCAACCCACTCCGTACGTGCCCAAGCAAATTACCACTGTGATAGCAGACCCACTAACTAAAAAAAAAAAAACACTTCTCTTCACAACAGTGCAAACAACAGTTCTCTGCCTCCACGCAGTGACCTGCCACTCAAAAAACTCTGACCACCCGCCGCCCGGCACCAGGCTTGGAAAGTCATCCCAGGCATGTCGAGTTGGGTGCACAGTCTGTTAGCAAAAGGCACTCTTGAGACGGTTCCACCAGTGAGCAGCAAGTCAGGCTTTTACAGCCGCTACTTCCTCATTCCCAAGAAAGAAGGTAGGCTCAGGCCCATCCACAATCTCAGAAACCTCAACTAGTGATCGACTGAAAGTGATTTTTTTTTTTATATAACCGATACCAATATCAATTATTTTTATGTGCTCAATAACTGATATGCAGAATTTATATTTATTCACTGTTAAGGTTCTCTGAACCTTTTGCACATTAAAAAATACGACCACACGTTGTGTCAATCAAGTTAACACACTGCCTTCATTCGTATCAGGTTTGATTTTCTGTGTTTTCACATCCGAAGCAAGCATTTTAAGAGGTGTTTTGATAATTCAGAGCCACCGTACAAACAAATAAAATCCAGAATGGGGTCAGAGGGTTGATCCACTTCGTCTCACAGCACAAAGCACTATATGACAAAAAAATTCGGAATACAAAGACTCGTCAAACTGAGCCACTGACATAATGAAGTAAACTTCTTTGATAAGGAGGTGGAGGTGCCTCTCTACACAATCTCAGGATTAGATGGACCCACTATTTCCTCTTTTCTTCTCTTTTTAAGAACAGAGAGGACAACAAAATCATCCTTACTGCTTGAAGACTCTTTTTTGTTTTGTATTTTTTTAGCAATGGATTAATTAATATATTCTGTTTTTTATTAATTCGGTGCTATTATGCGCAGTTGAGTGAACAACACAAGTTTGTGTGTTTGTCGCATAAGGTGGCCTTCTGGTGCTTTGAAATGGACTCTTTTGAGGAGACAGTGGATTTCCAAATTTGTTGCCCTGATTCCACGTGCTATGCGCAAATACACTGCAGACTCACTCTCGCTCGTATCCTAGGTAAATCATCAACACCCTTACATGTGTTTTATTTAACTAAATACATCATAATCAGCTAAAACCCATGCGGAGGATACTTTACTTCCTGAACAAGTGCGCACCCTAGTCTGTGTTGCTTTAAAATTTTCTTTCACCTTGTGCGTTTTGTGTGTTGTCTTTGCTCTAAGCTCTCTGTCTCCTCCTTAAGCCAATCTTTTGCATTTGACAGTGGTGTCTGGTGAAAAGGCATGTGCCTTGTACCTTGAATTTCACCTCTTCCACTTTTGTGAACCATCGGGTTAAAATCTCTACCATCTCCCGTCTCATCGTTTTAATCCCAAGCCCGACCTGTGGAGCCTTCACGTTTGGCCACTCGAGAAGGAGTCTTTACAGCTCTCCGTGAGAGTAACTAACTCTATTTTGGACGCTAGAGCCCCATCTATGAGGTGCCTCTACACCCTGTGCTTTGTCACTTTGCAGACCCTTTTCATGCTCAAACAGCAACATTACATACTAAAGAAAGTTGTGTAATGTAAAAAAAAAACCCATAATAGGCCCTCTTTAATGTTGTAGTTTGGAACTCACACTTCATTGATGACAATATCAGGCCTCCAGAGTTTTTGTCTTGGCAGTGTGATTCTGTCCGTTCCACATTCATCAGGATCCCAGCTCAAACCTTCAATTTTCCAGTCCTTCAAAATACAAATATCTTTATTAATTTTCCATTTATATATAAACCATTTATATATTTATATATTCCATTTAAAATAAACACTTTTACAAAGTATAACGGTATTATATTTAAAATTTTAGGAATGTTTAGCCTGGTTAAAACCAGACCATTCTCAGTTGTAACTGAGATATGGTCGTCACCAGCGGATGTCACGGGTAGACATAAAACCAATCAGAGCGATGAAGGAGATGACGTTTGCAGAGTGGCGGCCAGTGGAGAAACATCTCCGAGTATTGTTCTTTGCTCGGTTTTTAACAAAAAGGAAACATTCTAATCGCTTAAACAGACGCAATAGCTGATTCGAGCGAGTGATGTTCGACGGCGGCGTCCGTCTTTGTAATGTAGGCTACAAAATCTGCTTCAAAATCCCAGTGCTGTCGTCATCGAGTAAAGCCCGCCCCAAAGTTTCTGATTGGTGCCGCGATTTCTGCTGACTGGAAATCGGTTTGAATGAGCTCTTACTTTCAGAGCAAATCTAAATTTGCCAAAAGTTGTCTGGGTTTTCCCAGGCTATAGGAATTTAAGTCCAAGAGTAAAGTGCAAGTTGGCAGCTCAAAATAGATCCTTAGAGCTCTTACAAACCACAGCCAGATAAACGCATCCAAGATTTGAGCTTTTTCATCCTAAAAGGAAAAACGTCCACAATTTATATTTAGGCTATTTGCAGATTATTAATGTAATGTGACTGAATACTGTGATTGGCATAATTGGATATTTACTTACCACATCTAAAATGGCATACAAAATGAAACCCAAACTGATCTTTGTAGGTGTTTTTGGATTAAAAACTGGCCGCATTTGGGTTTTGTTGAAGACGCTCTCTCTGAGTGACTGTAGGAGAGACTCTGCGGTTGGCTGAGAGCAGTTTAAGGTTTCTGCAGATCTCATGAGTGCTGCTGCCCGAAGGATTCGGCCCCAAAGAGAGAAAACATTACCAAGATAAGCATAAAGGAAACAAGCTATATGCACACTAAGGGCCAATCCCAATTCTACCCCTTACCCCTTCATTTTCCCCTAGCCCTACCCCTTCGCCTTCCCCTTGACCCTTGAAACAGAGTGGCAATGCGTAGGGGTGAAAATATTCCCCTAAGAAATGGGACACCACTACGCCTCCGTTAAACGTCATTATAAGTCGTCGCTAGCGCCTACGTCGCAGGATATGCGCCGATGTTTATCACAACTTCCAAGATCCCGTCGACAGCTGCAGTTATCTCAGTCGCGTGGGTTACAGCTATTTTCTTGCATCTTGTGAAGTTCGCAGGAAACAACGGAGACGACGAAAATATGTTGCGGGACTATCGTTAGCAAACTACAGTAATTTTAGGGTTTTTTTTTTTTTTTTTTTTTTTTTTTACAAACGTTTCTATGAAGAAACTGACCGTAAATATGAACACAATATTGAATGTAACATAAAGCAAATCATTATTTGTCGTTATAATACTTATTAAAGCCACAAATACTTAAATTTATGGGTCTCCTTTGTCGCTTGGGCAGCCAGCCTGGGTTAGCAGTGACACTTCTCATACCCCTTCGTTTGAAGTGTGCTCCCGAAAAATCTTCGTTTGAAGGGCTATCTGGCCCTTCACCCTAGCCCTCCCCCTCCAACCAAAAGAGAATTGGGACAGCCCTACCCCTTCACGTGAACGCGCAAAACGGAGGGGAAGGGGAAAGTGAAGGGGTAAGGGGTAGAATTGGGATTGGCCCTAAACCAAAAAGATATATTACATTCCTTCTGTAATGTAGCTGAGGAAAGCAGGATGATTTAATGAAGTAACAGATAACAGAACTGGAGGAACAAACCCAGGGGATCACAGAGGCAACCATTACACGTACAACAACTGACAAAGTAACAAGTGAAACACAAGGGCTATAAATACACAGGAACAAACAAGCTTAACTAAGTAATGAGGAAACAAGATACACCTGGGAACAATCAACTAATCAACAGGAAAAGCTACAAAGGACTACAAACACATTGCACAAAACTAAAATAGTAAGTCCACACAAGACCGGAATCATGACATAGGAGGGTGGTGGAGCGGAGGCGGACCAGGGGGTAGGATGGAGGGTCAGGCCCATGGGTCAGAAGAGGGCCTGGAGACTACAGCAGGACAGGAGGCCAGGGCGGACCAGACAGTGCAGGCAGCCAGGGTGGAGACGACCCTTCGGGCGGACAAGAGAGTTCAGGCGGCGTGACCTCCATGTTCCTCCCAAAATTTTCTTGGGGCTAAATCCGGCTATGGGGTTATGGGCAGGAAGAGACACCGGCTCAAGAACAAAGGGAACAGACATCGGCTCAGGAACAGGTTCAGCTACGCCCATCCAACGCGTTCTCATCCCAAAGCGCCATATAGGACGCTTTTGCAAAAGCGTAAATATCCAACGCACATGGCACCCTTTAACGTGAAATGAGACGCTTCGGTTATGGTTAAGTTTAGGTAAGGTGTAGGGTAAGGGTTAGACCACTAGGGGGCGCCTTCTGCCCAAATATATCTGCGTCCCATTTTACGTTAAAGGGTGCCATGTGCATTGGATATTTACGCTTTTGCAAAAGCGTCCTATATGGCACTTTGGGATGAGAACGGGCTCGCCCATCTTGTCCGGAGACACTGGCTCGGCAGACATGACGTGAAGCACAGGCTCGACAGGACTTGCGTGAAGGACAGGCTCGACAGGACTTGTGTGAAGCTCAGGCTTGGCAGGCATGGCGTGAAGATGCTCAGGCTAGGCAGAGACGACATGGAGAGGCTCTGGTGTGGCGGCCATGACGGGTGGAGACTCTGGAAGGGTGGCCATGATGACTGAGATCCACAATTGGCCAAGCTCCGCTTCACCCACAGTGAAGGAAGATCCACACAGCAGCAAGGCAAAATCCAGATACTGTGCCAGGGTCCAGCTGGGCCCTCTTCCTGCCATTAGTTGGCTTATGTCATCATCCAGCCCACTCCAAAAACATTTAATCAGCATGACCTCATCCAAGGAAGCCAGGTGGCACAAAGTTAAAGACTCCCTCGCATAGTCCTCAAAGGGACAGCCATCCTGAAAAATTGAGCAGATAATGCTCATCGGGTCCTGATCACCTCCTGCTAGATCCATTAAATTGGTCAGTTGTTCTGTAACGTAGCTGAGGAAAGCAGGCGAAGACGAGGATCTAAACGCATGGTGATTTAATAAAGTAACACATAAAAGAGATAACACAGAACTCGAGGAACAAAGGAACAAAATCCCCTATCACAGAGGCAACCATTACATGTACAAAAACTGACACAGAAATAAGTGACACAAACACGAGGGCTATAAATGCACAGGGGCAAAAGCTTAACTAAGGCCATGTCCACACTAATACGTTTTTGTTTCAAAGCGTATATTTTTCTCTCCGTTTTGGCCTTCTGTCCACACTAAGACTGAGGTATTTGAAAACGATGATGTAAGTTTAGTCATGTGATCCATGTTGTACTAATAGATATTCATGTTTACCGGTATATGTGCTATTCACTTTTACACTGTTGCTAAAATTTGTTACTTTGCATATTCTTCATATCACAGTACTGCAAAGATGACAGAAAATGTACTCTCATTTACTGTCCTGCAGCAAAACAGGAGAGCAGTTGCGTTTTAGACCAACCATATGTTGACTGAGTGCGACCTGGATGCATCAGTGATGGTGAGATATCTTGCTAAATAAAATTTTCCTGTTAGAAGAATTGCGCAATAACTTCATTTATTGTTCCATCTGTTTCATCTCGGTGAGTTTTAACGCATGCGCTTTCTCATCCACACTGAAATGTCGGAAAACGCCTGAAAAGGCTCGTGGACGGAGAGCACTTTTAAACGAAAACGCCTTTTTCAAATGTATCCGGATTAATGTGGACATAGCCAAAGTAATGAGGAAACAAGATGCTCTTGGGAACAATCATGAACAAATCAACAGGAAAAACTACAAAGGACTACAAACACATGGCACAAAACAGGACATAATAAAAGTCCACACAAGACTAGGGGAACACAAGACAGGAATCATGACACCTAGAGGCCATGAATGACAGGCTCTTTTTATGAATTCCAATTGCTTGATTATTGAAGTAATTATCTTACATTGAATAATGAAGCAGGTGAAGATTAAATGAGTTGTAGAAGTTGGGTAGTTCATTGTGTAGCCTGCAATGGCAATTATATACATTTATTTATGTATGAAACAATCAAATATGTAACAAATCAATAAGCAGGTTACTTCTTGACTTTGGAAAATAGGTCAAAATGATCTTACCACAATTTTACCACACCAGAAATATGTTTCATTCACTGTAACATCTATGAAAGGCTATTCAAATTGGACCTTTAATTTGACCAGTTTACTTATGATTGGCAACATATGTCCACAAAACATAAGCGTTCATTTAAAATATTGAGCCAGAAGTTACTACATAGTAGAGAACTTAGACATGAAATGCCTTTTGTGTGAAACGCGTTATTTTTCGTCACACTTTATATTAGATGTCGTTACTTTGATTTGTCAGATACAATTTACTTATGATGTTGAATTGCAAAAAAAAAAAAAAAAAAATGCTACTATTGAGGTGAGATATGGGTAAGGTTAGAGACGGGTATGGATAGGTTTAAAGATAGAGTAAGATGAGTCTTTTTAAACATGCATACTATTTAAAATTATGTATGTACACAGCAAATGCATTGTATCAAATGATTAATTTAAATGTTAGTACATAGTAGTTAAAGAAACATAATATAAAGTGTGACACTGTTTTTGTTAAATGATACTGATAACTTTCTTGGAAGGCTAAAAAAAAAGGTTTGTTTCCAGTTTTAAATTTTATTTGGAATCAGATTTTTTAATGTTCCGAGACATTTTGGTCTTCACTTATATACACACACACACACACACACAAACTTTATGTATAGAAGACTGTAAAGTGCATAGCTTGTAGTTTACACTCATGCATCAAAAAGGTAAAAAGGTATAATTTGCATTCTATTGCAACCATTCCTCCTCTGCTTAAGTGTAATTTTTTAAAAACAAAATCATTAACTATCCTTAGATTGTCAGTTGAAACCCAGAAGGTTTTCTTATTAATTGCTGAATCTTACCTGAATATTGACAGAAGATTTATATCCATTCAATTCTTGGTCATTGATATGACTATCAGTGACCTATGGATTTTAATTTCAGAATCAGTTTGACGGGTAATGTATTCGACTGGTGGGTATGTACCCTAAATAAAAAAAAAAAAAAAAACTGATTTGCTTAGGCAAATATGTATTAGTCATCCAGCTTGTAATGGCTAGCAACAATGCTTTTGCAAAACTCAACATTTTACTTCAAAACCTTCTGGAAATACTAGACATTGGAGAAATAAGCCCAACATGCAAAATATCTAGTGTGTGTCTAAAATAAATGTGGTGGCAACTGGGGTTTCTGTGGTGGAACATACATTTGCATACTGATGGTAAGAAACATGGCATTGTCTATAAACTGTAGTGTGGATATGACATTAATATTGCATATTGTGACACCAATGCGAAAGTCTCTCTTTCTCATGTCACATTTCTATTTGATGTTTGACAATTAAACACCAGTTACCATACACTATCAATATATAAGCAATTTACAAACATATATTTACAGATATCAAATAGTCTTCAAACATTTTTTTTCATGCTTAACCCTCTGGGGTCTGAGGTGTTTTCTGGGCCCTGGAGATGTTTAGACATGCCCTGATATTATTGCTTATTTGAGTAACTTTTTTGAGTAACATTTTCATGACTTATTAAGTATGTAGCCCAAACATTGCTTCAAAAATATGTGAGCAGCATGTACGTAAAAGTTTGGACCTTTGAGAAAATTACTTTTATGCCTGGTTAGTGATTTAAAAAATAAATGTAAAAAATCACTGAAATAAGGCCGTAAAACCCAAACAGAATATTTGCTCAAAAGACCTGAGAACTGGATCTTGTACCCAAAAATGTTAGAAAGTCTGTAGAAAGAATGATCAGTGATGTGTTTTACACGTGGAAAGACAATAATCCGTCACCTAATGGGCCTAGCAAGGAGAATGGGACCGTGAAGAAACTTAAAAGAATGGCTTATTTAAGCATACTGATCTATAAACAGAGACACAGTCACACTCACTTGTGCCATTCCTAAAATAGTTCCTGTTCAACATACCTGTCATTCCCAAGGTGTTTTATTTTTATTTTCTATGCAATGAAGAAAAATCTCCCCTGCTATCAGTGGTCCATGATAGAGCTTATTTGACCATGTTCATGTATTATATCAGTCCAGTGTTGAACGTCTCGGTTACGTATGTAACACTCGTTCCCTGAGTAGGGAACGGAGGCGTTACGTCGGATGAGGGAGAATGGGGGTTTCGCCTAGAAAGCCAATCCTCTTTGAGTATTAAAAAACGAGCCAATGGCAGGGAAATGGCATGGGTCTGCGGAATTTGCATAGCATATCCCCACCTCACCTTGTGAGTATAAAAGGAGGAAGTGGACGCAACCGCTGTATATCTTCGCTGAGGAGCCGAGACTGAACTCATGCCTCGTGCCTTGTGGACGATGCTCTAGCGGAAGTGATGGTAGCCGCCTCATCCCGTCCAGGAGCCACACGTTGAGTCTCCAGAGATCGGGACGAGGGTGCCGTAGGGTGCCCCATCTCTGAGAAAGGAGGTCCTTCCTCAGAGGAATTGGCCAAGGAAGTGCTGTCGCGATGAGTATCAGTTCGGAGAACCAGGTCTTGGTGGGCCAATATGGAGTGACCAAAATGACTTGCTCCTCGTCCTCCTTGATCTTGCACAGAGTCCGTGCGAGAAGGCTCACTGGGGGAAACGCTTACTTGCGTAGGCCCTGCGGCCAGCTGTGCGCCAAGGCGTCTGTGCCGAGCATACCCTCGGTCAGAAAATAATACAGGGCGCAATGGGATGAGTCGTGGGAGGCGAACAGATCTATCTGTGCATCCCCGAACTGGTCCCGTATCCGCTGGACCGACTGGGGATGGAGTCACCATTCGCCAGAGATTGGACGGATCCGTGACAGCTCGTCGGCTGCCAGGTTCCTCTCTCTTGGAATGTAAATAGCACAAAGGACCTCAGGTGCTTCTGACTCCATAAGAGGAGGTGGCGTGCGAGTTGCGACATCCGGCGCGAGCGTAGACCACCCTGCGGTATTGTCTGAACAGACTAGTCCGTGTTGACCCCCGAGCCACAGATGGAAGCGGTGCAGGGCAAAGCGTATTGCCAGCAACTCGAGCCAATCGACATGCATAAGGCGCTGGGGTCCTGTCCAGGAACCCACGGCTGCATGGCCATTGCACATGGCACCCCAACCCGTAGCAGAGGCATCTGTGGAGACAACAACATGCCTGGAAACTCGCTGTAGGGGAACTCCGGCCCGTAAGAAGCTGAGGTTCGTCCACGGGATGAAGGTCTGACGGCAGGTCGGAATTACTGGAACTTTGAGCGATGCCATGTCCACCTCGGGACTCGATCGCGAAGCCACAGCTGAAGCGGTCTCATATGAAGCAATCCGCTGCAGATGCCATATGCCCCAGGAGCCTCTGAAAAAGTTTCAGTGGAACTGCACTCTTGCCCTCGAACTATCATGGTGTAACATTAATGGTGCAACAATTCATGCTTTGTGTTAACTTACTTGGTTTACTTGTGTTAACTTACTTGAATCATTGAAAATGTCATGGTCAAGTCTTGTTTGGACTTTAATTTATAGATCCCTTTCAAGGGAGCTCAAGCTGTGTTTGAGATGCAGTGGGAACGCTCTGCGTGAAGCACATGTATAATCAGTCCAATGGAAGAGCAAGACGTCATAGTGGGATGACGCACATCCGTTTGTTGTTGCTGTTTGGGAGTGGAGCATGCCAACAGTCAGTTTTCCAGGGGGCTGACTGTGAGCATTGCAATAAGCTATCCGTGAGGACGCTCCGCTCCCGCCGGATATTCTTCGAGGAGGACGGTTCGGTTTGCATTCCCCGTGCTGGCGAACTCGCATTTCAGGGTTCACAAATGGATCTGACAGCGAGGGTTGGGACGGTCCCTGCCCTATCTTAGCTTTCACATGCCAGATCCAGTGTGCTGTGATTTCCAGTTCCGAGGAATTGGTATCGTTAGTGTTTTGTTTGAAAAAAAAGAGAACAAAACAAATTTTAAGAAAAGTGAAAAAAATGGGGAATATCTCACTGTAAAACAGTTTCAGACTGGTGGGTCTCATGGCAGCTAGTCTCATGGTAGCTGCATCCAACATAAATACTTTTGGCTTTCTGTACACAAGACCCCTGCAGTGGTGGCTCAGGACCAAGGGGTTTTGTCCGAGGGGAAATATGTTTTTTACATGATCAAGGTTTTGACACCCTTCGGCTATGCCTACATGCCTCGGTCATGTGGAAGAACCTTGGTTCCTCACCTAAGCCCAGTGTTGGGGGCTTCTTGTCGACGCATAATGCTATCGACGGATGCTTCCCTCACAAGTCAGGGGTGATCATGAGTGGTCGCTCGGCGAAGGGTATTTGGCAGGACCATCTTCCTTTTAGCACATAATTGGCTAAAAGTGATGGCGGCATTCCTAAAAATCTCAATACTGACTGCCAGTCCCGAGAGGTCACCATGTGTTTGTCCTTTTGGACAACACACTGATGGTCTTGTATATCAGAGCAGATATCCTGTTAAGCCAGGGGCTGAGGCCCAGGGAATGGAGACTTCACCCTGAGGTGATGGAGCATCTTAGGGAGAACTTTGATCAAACTAAAGTCAAGTCGACCTTCCACATCGTTTGTACAATGCATTTCTCAATCCTCGGCTTGGACTGGATGTGATGTATTAGGTGGGGTTGACGCTACACCAGTACGCATTTCCTGATATCTTTGCTCCCGGAAGTTCACCCTCATTTGGAGTTTTGGATACTGTGGGCTCGGCCTCTGAGGGGGCCCGGCTCATAGAATCTTGTCTCTCGACTGAGGTCATTGAGACAATTCTCCAATCCAGAGCTCCTTCCACGAGAAAACTATGCATTGAAATGGAAATTATTCTTCACCTGGTGTGATGAAGGTCACTTAGATCCTGTTAACTGCCTTGTTGGTACAGTTCTTGATTTCTTGCAAGACCATTTGTCTGCTGGATTATCACCTTCTACCTTAAAGGTTTAAGTGGAGGCTACAATATATCAGCCTACCACACCCCTCTGGGGGGTACTTCTATCGGGAGAGATCCTCTAATTACTAGTTTTCTCCGTGGTTCATTGATGTTGTCTCCACTGCACTCTAGAGCACCGGCTTCGGATTTGGCCATTGTACTTGAGGGTTTGGCTCCCTTCGAGCCCATTGAAGAGGTTTCAGAAAAATTCCTCACTTTGAAAAATTCAGTTCTCTTTGCTATTCCACCTATCAAGAGAATTAGAGATTTGTATGCCCTGTTGGTTGCTCCTTCATGCCTGGAATTTGCACCTGGTATTGGTGAAAGCATTTCTTTACCCAAGACTGGGTTATATTCCTAAGGTCCCAGCTAATGTTACCCAATAGTGTTGCAGGCCTTTAATCCTCCACCTTTTAATACCCCAGATCAGGAACAACTTAATATGTTATGTCCAGTTGGATGCATAAGTTCACAGAGCGGCTCTGTGGCATAAGTCTGAGCAGTTATTTGTCTGCTTTGGGTCACTCAAGAGAGGGTTCTTTGCATCTAAACAGGTAATTAGCAAATGGATAGTTGAGGCTATCTCAATCTATCTGGGGCTATCTGGCTTATGAAGTGGCTGGACAGCCTTCACCTATGGCTGTACGGGCCCATTCTACGTGGAGTATGGCGGCCTCTAAGGCTTTAAATTCAGGTGTTTCCTTTCTTGACGTTTATAATGCGGCAGGATGGTCCTCTCATACATTTGTCAGATTTTATGACCTAGACCTCTCCACTCCCGGGGCTAGATTGCTTGCTTCTTAGTGTGCGCAAGGACTTCACACAGAACGGGCATTTCTCATTATGGCGTAGTGGGTATGGGGTTCCCACTGCGTCTCAAATGCAGATTGAGTTCCCTTGAAAGGGAACATCTCAAGTTACGTATGTAACCCTGGTTCCCTGAGAGTGAACGAGTGCGTTCGCCTGCCATACTTCCTGCATGCCCTGATCGACTTGCTTCAGGCTTTTTCAGAAGCTGCCTGTTTCCGGGGGTCCTTTATAGTTTCCTGGTCTATGACGTCACCCACCTATGGACTGATTATTCCATTGGACTGATTATACATGTGCTTCACAACGCAATCACATAGAGCGTTTCCACCCCGTCTAAGGAGTTCCCTCTCAGGGAACCAGGGTTACATACGTAACCTGAGACGTTTTTTTTAATGATGAATGCAGGTCTTTCAAATATTAAAAAGTTGCTCATTTAAAAAATCATACATACTTGTTGATTCCTTTATTATTGACTGGGTTATGCCCTGGCAGCTTTGTCTGTATTGTCTGTTTCATGTCTCTATGTTTGTGTGTACATATGGCTCTGTCTTTGTTTGTGTTGGCCATGTGCTCCTCTGTTCCTGCCACCTTGTTTCCCTGTAACATGCCCTCTTGTCTAATTGAGTCCTCCTTTGTTGTCACCTGTTCCTCATGTTCTCTCCTTCCTTGTTGAGTCCTCGTTTGCCTGAGATTGTTTCTTGTCTGTATGTGCTCACCTGTTTCTCTTGTTCTCAGCTCCCTTTATGCCAGTTCGTTGTCATTTAGTATGTTGTACTACATCACCTGTTACTTATTGCTCATGGTTACAGTTGTGTATAGTGCCTGGATATCTTGTCTTGTATTTGTTGTGTTCCCTGTTTGTTCCAGCCCTGCAAGTTGGTTGCTTCCTCTCTACCAAGCAGCCAGACCGGTGCAGTGACTGATTGTGCCCTGTGTGAGTCCATCTTTGTGTGCTGTATCATTCTTTCTGGTTCTTGCTGCATCCATTGGCCTTGTGCTGCACATCTACCCCAGAACACCAGTGTGTTCACCTTGGGCTGGTCTCAACTGCCACCCTCTCTGCTTGGCTGTCATTGAGCTTTGTCCCCCCGCCTACTGTTTGGACTGTTATCACTTCCTCACCTACCATTTCTTGTCAACTGTCTTTCAACAAAACCTGTTATCACTCATTCTGAGCTTGAGTCCTCCCTCATAGATTCGTAACAGATTTAATTTTTTTCACTTATTTCAGACAGAAAATATACATTTTTTTATTCATTTATTTTTTTTTCCACTTATTTCAAACAACAGTAAGAAGGATTTTTGTTATATTTCAACCATTTACCAACCAATCAACCAGTGATTTCTCAAAAGACCAAAAACAGAAATCATGAACTGGCTCTATATATAAACTCCCATTACAATACAGTTATCTAAAACCATTTGTAATATTAACACATAAGAATGTTTTTACAGTGCTTAAAGGTTCTCAAAGCGATCCTGGGTGTTGACGTTCGAATATTTTCAAACAAATCGGAGCTAGACCCACCCTCCTCCGCATCTCATCTCCTCCCCCTCCCTTCCGTGCTTCTTGAAATAATTGTGAACGTGCATAGTTCTAGCTAATTATATCCTTGTGTGGGTTTGGCGAACATAAGCGTCAATTTAGAAGAAAAAAAACAATTTAACGTTACCCACCTGTCCAGCAAAAACAGAGCAACCTGAATGTCGGACTGGAAGCCCTTCCGCCGGAGTTCTCGCCATCGTTCAAAAGCTTTGCTACCGATGTAAATTCGGAACTTCGCACATTCTTTATCCGAATCCTTCTTCTTTTTAATTTGTTCCTCAGAACGACGTCTCTTTGGTCATGTGTCGGTAATTTTTTCAAACTTCCCTCTGATGCTTCGCTGCTCTCCTTCACACACACACACCCTTCATGTGCATGCGCACTAACCCCCCAGACCCACCCTCAAATACTTCTTGCCAGTGATTGGCTGGAGCACTGTTTGTTAGGTTTCGTGGTCCGGGTGAGACATGATTATTTTTGTTGCCGTTTGTGGAGCCTGTGGTGTCTACAGAGACCGCGTTTTTTTACAGTGTGTTTAGGGGACAGGCAGCTAGCCGATAGTGAGGAGACGTTTGATGTATGTGACAAAAAATGTTTTGGCCCCACATCGCTTAGAGAACCTTTAAGTTTACAATTAATTTTCCACTGCTGTACTGACCCTTTGTCAGAAACTCAAGAGTTTCTTGAAGCAGTCATTCTATCATAGCTTATTAAACTAAGTACATTTGAAAATAAACATCCTACAACATGTATTTATACTGATCAATCAGTTGGATTACAAAATCAATGAAAACAAAACTTAACATTGGCAGAAAATCTTCATTACAGACCATTTAATTTAACAAATGGCAACATTTTTACAGGTTCAGTAATCATACACTTAACAGCACTCATTTTCGTGCAATGCAGTTATTTACTTGATGTATTTTCACCGTACCAGGACAGCCAAATTGCAAAAATGGTGATGAAACTCACTGAGAGAAAGATAAGATACATCCCAAAAAGCAAGCGGTCAATGACTTCACCCAAATGGACCCACTCATCTACGCTCTCATCAGTTTTAAAATGTTTATCAACCTGCTGGCGGATGGATAGTAACTCATGGCTTATCTTCCTCAGTTCCTGAAGTGTAGGATTTGTGTTATGGGCCGCTTCTCTCAGAGGGGTGTCAACTACAGGATCCCAGCATTTGGTCTCAGTTCGGCGCTCTACAGATACAAGAGAAGTTGTTGAAATAAACACATTTTTATATATAAATGGATTACTCTTATGGCTAGTTTCATCTAAGCAGGAGGGTATGGTACAGTACAGTACGATTTGGGATGGTAAACCCTAATCTGGCTTGCGTTTCCACCGCCAACTGTAAGTACCCTTAATTGATAGACGTGGTGTAGCCTATACTGAAAAAGAAATTATCTACGTAATTTTTGCACAAAGAAAAAAAAATGACATAGTAAACAACAATGGATGACATACAGTAGATCTTGTTCTTGCTTCTCGACATGTGGCTGTATGTGTCAATAAGATAAGGCATTAGGCGTTTCTCAATACTAAGTACGCAAAGTTTGGACTTGCCAAGTTAGGGTTAGTCCCTGTCTCTTTTAGTTAAATTTCAGTTTTATCAATAATAGCCATTATAAAAGTATAAGGTACAAGAAGCTATACAATAAGAAATGAAGCAAAAAATCTAGTCTAATGTTACAACAGTAAAGTTAAATAGCCTAAATATATAAAGTTATGAAACTTCACTTAGCCCTCAGCCAAAACGGTTGGCCAGGGAACAAATTATAGATTCACAAGACTAAAGATTGCCCATTAGGTCTACACAAGATGAATTATATCTCATGTTTAACCACTACAGAGACGCAGCAAATGTCTGAACGACTAGCCGAGGAAAGGCTATTCCAGGAGAGAAACATGAGTGCCGAGCGCCCGGTGATCGCCTGGAATGGATCTCACAAACTGGATCAAATGTTTATAAATCTTTATAAATAAACCATAGATTTGAGCTTTAAATAACTACATTCTCGCCTGAGAAACTCTTAAAACTACATTACGTGACACAATAACAGTAGAATTATATTTCAACTGTATATTAAAAAAATGGTGCTTCGTATGTTGTCATTCCCCTTGTAGCACGCGCAAGTGACGATTCTCTGTGAACCACTTAACGTTCTGCAGTGAGTCTAGCTCCACCCTTTTGGTAATGTACCACTGTGCTAAGGTACCCCAACGGATGGGTACTGAAAAAGTAGTACGGTACAGTTCAGCATTTTGGTACCATTCACAACTTTTGACTAAATGGAAATAATTGCGTACCGTACTGTACTGTGCAGTACCGTTCGGTGGAAACAAGCCATTAATGACATTTGGAAATGATTAGTTCAAAAATGAAAATAAAACTTCAGCCTGTTGTGTCACCACAGTAGATCATCAGTACATTTATCTTTTAATTTTATAAACAACACTAGACAGACACATTTAATTTTGCATAAGACTTACCTTCAGGACCATAGTTTTGGTCACTGGGTTTCTTGCTTAAAAGAACAAGTTTAGCAAGGTAGTTGAGGAAAAACACCTTGGCCCATCGAGGTAACGGTCCATAGTTACTGGAGCCACACTGAATATTTATGATAAGAATTGTCTCAAGAAGACTGGCCACCATCAGTGCCAAGCAGAGAGAGAAAAACACATCTGGAAAGAGATTTAATGTAAAAGAGAGGAAATGTAATGTTGGCAAGAGAGGAAATATGCTTTAAACCTGTCATAACTAACAATGACTGTGACAAGTGGCAAGACATTTTTGGGCCAGATTTATAAAACAGGCCAATTTCTGTGAGACTGAAATCCCAGAAAAGCACAGAAGGGTGTGGAAAGTTTTGCGAGCGATCTACTGACAATGTGCAAATTAAAGATGCTGCCAGCTCGTTTCCATAATGACCATCATAATCTACCAAGAGCAGAGCAAACTTTGCCACGCACTTTTATGGCTATATTTGGACATCGGATTGTAATAGGACATTTTATGATCAGTCCACAATTCAAATGGTTAAATCTGGATACACACTAGATTTTATCCAACAAACTTAAAACATGAAAATGGGTCCCACTTTATATTAAGTGGCTTTAAGTACTATATACTTACATTGAAATTAATAATTTGATACAACGGACTTATTGTGTACATACATGTTTTTACATTGTACTTATATTTTAAAAATACCAGCATGTAATTACAGCTATAATTACTATTACACAGTTGACCCTCCCCTCACACCTTAACCTACCCTTAAACCGACCCATACCACCACACCTGTCCCTAACCTTACCCGTATCACACCTCAATAGCAGCAAAAGTGTTTTACAATACAACAGGAACACAAGAATACATTGAACTTATTGTTCAATGTAAGTACATAGTACGTAAAGCCACTTAATATAAAGTGGGACCTGAAAATGACATGCAATTACAAACTAACCCCAATCCCTAATCCTACCCTAATCCTATAGTAAGTACACAAAGTCAATTACTATTTATCAGTACTTTTCTCAGTGGTTGGACATGTCAAGACTGATTTCCAAAGATGGCTCCTGCCTGTATACGTGAAGTGGACTGTCTTTATAATGCATCTTCTTATTAAACGGTCTGTACACTTACAAAAGTTCTCAATGCTTTGGTTTGCATGTAGGGACCCTCATTATGTTACTGTGTTAGTGTGGGGTTATTTCGAGCCTTGTTAGTGGTATTAACTAGTGATTTCTTTTTACTTTTTATTTGCCCCTGTATACTAGCGTTATAAGCTAAACAGTTTTTAAAACTCTTTACATTCGATTATCATGAAAACAAATCTCAGAGAACGGTAGCCTAGGTACCAATGTGTTTTTAGACCAAAGGTTAATTTTGTCCTGGAGTTCTCCTTTAACTTGAGCATTTTCTTACAGTGCAGCCAGAATAAGTACTTGACTCTGGAAGCTTGTCACATGCCTAGTTATGAAAAGTGTAACGCTACAATAAAAAGCTCCTATACAAACTTATGAGAGGTAAGCTGTTTCCTGTGACGGGCAGCAGGTCGTTCATTAGCAGCAGGAACACAGTGTAACCCAAGATGAGGGTCATTTTGAAGGAAGATCGATCCACATTCTGAGTTGGTAGAAGAAAGCTGAATAGATCTACAGCAATGAGGAAACAGCTGGGAATCAGGAGGTTCACCACGTACATGGTCGGTCGACGCCTGAGAACGATCTGAATCATAAAATATAAAAACTGTAATAAATGTTCCAATAAAAATGTTTTTTTTCCCTAATTTATCCTTATCCAAATGTAACTTCTGTGCGTTCATACATGGTAAATGAGTACATCAAAAGATGTTTTTAGCTCTTCAGGACGTAATGCAGGTTTTTCAGCTTGCATGGTGACTAGCTCCCACTCTCCTTTAGTTTGCATTGCATCTAGGGAATATTTAAGTGTTTCCTCCACTGGTTCAATAAAAGACAATTGAACATCCGCCGCTGTAGAAAAGACCAAACAAATGAGGGGTCACAAATGTTGTAGTTATAACTGAAAATCTACCCTCCAGTCAAGCCAACTTACCAAAGAGCTTGTATGAATTAAAAGTAAATGTGCAGTTCTGAATATCGAATGGAAAGGTGTAGATGTCCATGTTGCAGGAACTGATCACATGAATTGGAAGATCATCCGTTACTAAACCAGTATTTTGGACATAGAGGTAATATGTGTCTGGGACTTTATTTTCATCCATGCTTTAGAGTAAAAAAAACAAAACAAAGAAACAGCAGCATTAGGAAAGGGTATATGCAAATGTTACAGGGCATTCCATCTATCCATCACATTTATTAAAGCTTTTGAGTAGGCTTTTAAGTCAGATGTACTAAAGTGCAAAAAGTCTCGTAACATTTCATGATATGCTGGAATAATCAGATTTATTTGCAATAATCAGCATTGACATACAGTTAATCAAATATAATAGTTTGACGCTTTTGAACTCACAATTCATTGATGACAATATCGGGCCTCCACAGTTGTTTTCTTGGCAGTGAGATTCTGTCTGTTCCACATTCATCGGGATCCCAGCTCAAACCTTCAATATTCCAAACCTATAAAACAAAGTATCATTATAATAAAGGCTGCACGAAATTGTGAGGGATCTCACTTCTTTAAATGAATAAACAAACGCTGCAGAAGGTCTTACCATAAACACCCAAATGTAAGACTCAAATAATTGAGCTTTTTCATCCTGAAAGAAAATAATAAAATAAGAATGTACATCATTTCCAACCCCACAATTGTCTAAAGACATGCACCTTAACATTTATTTCTTAATTGATTAAATTCTAAAATATCATTCACACTAAATTTTAGGGATTCCTTAGGGTTCAATACTTGGCCAACTTTTTGAAATACACAACTTCACTCAGCCCTGTCGTCACAAAGGCACACTGGCTTTATTTTTGCAATTATTCTCGAAAATGAGTTTTTACGTGCATATGATACGCAGTTTTTCGTGCATTTGATACGCAGTTCATTTGCGTGCAATACACACGCACCCCACACCACTAATTCTACCCAAACGTATAATACACACGCACCCCACACCACTACTAAACCTACCCTAACCAACCCATGCATATCCCAGTATGCACGTAAAAACTTACTTTCGTGTATAAATTGCACGATAAACACACTGCGTGCTATAGAAACTCATTTAGTCTGACCGGGTTGCACAGATTTAGAGCTCTATTTTGTTTTTGCTCTAAAATCTGCTTGTATTTCTGCCCACTTTCAGATTCTTGCCTCTGGTATGTTTTTTTCTTTCTTAAAGGGATAGTTCACTTTGAAATGAATTTTTGATATGTTTTAACTTACCTCAAGGGCATCCAAGATGTAGGTGTCTTTGTTTCCACAGTATTTTCAATTTTGATATTTTTAGGTCAAACCGTTCTTGTCTGTCAGTCATATAATGCAGGAATAGGGGGTCCACGTCAAAGAGCATGCACAGAGAAGTCCAAATTAAACACGATTGAATGACTCGTAAATGTAAGGACACACTGATGGCCCAAGACACGAAACGAGCGGTTTTAGTTAGAAAACGAACAGTATTTATATCGTTTTTACCTCTTGTAACCACAGCCACGTGCAAGTGATCCGAGAGCACAGACGCTTTGTCCTGCGCAAGTGCTGGAAAGCGCCGGAAGTGATTTCTTGCGCGGTTGTGTTGTCTGTTGATATATCGCACTGTCTCAGACGAGCTGTTCTAAGATTCCGCGCTCTGTGATGTAGAATTGAGCAAGGGGTTTGATTGACAGTGTGGTTGTGGCATAGATCCCGCCCTCGGTGATATACACCATCCTCCATTGTTTCAACGACAGCCGGTAATTAAGTGGTCTGTTGTGGGATGGGATGTAATAATGACATACTGAAAACACAGTGGATGTATTGTATTTTGGAAGTTTAAGTGGCGCCTTTCCTTCATAAATAAGTTTATGTTTGAGCAAATCCTTTTCTGACTGTTTTGTGAACGAGGGTCAATTCAGAGCAGGTTTTGCTTAAAAGTTAATCCTCAAGTGTGGATAGTCATCGTCTACCGTTCGCGATCCAACGACAGTAACTCCAGTAACAGTAAGTGTATTTTACCTTTGTCTAAAGTTGTTGTCATCATCGTTGTTGTAGGATGTCTGTGTATACAATTTAAACCTTGTTTGTATAGTGTGTTTGTACTTGTTTGTACTCGTTTATAAATATATAGATTTTTAAAGATATTGTATAAAAAACTGCATATATGTTCTTGTTCTATAAGTTAGCCATCTCCTCACATTTGCCACAGAAGCACCTGTATGACAAGTACACATGACACCACAGGTCCCTCGCATTAATGTAATTTCGCTTGTACGTAGCAAACCTAGCAAATCCCAGTATGTTTGTAGTTTAAAAAAATTGCGCCAACGTTAGTGTTTGTGTGTGTCTGTGTGTGTGTTTTGCACATCCATACAGTAAATGCAAAGGGGACACGATTACAACTCTATAAGTACATAAATGTATCAAATAACCATACTGAGACGTACTGGTCCATTTTCATTTGCGTTTATTCTGCCGGAGTCTCTTCGTCATCTGGGTCTGATCAGAGACTATTTATATATTCCGATTCAAACATGTATGGCTGAATGACAGTGGGTCTCTCATCCTCAGTCTCATCCATTCTGTTTACTAGACCGACTGCCTTAGGTATGCAAATGACGCCCTCACCCAAAGGCACCCCAAAAATGACATTTTCAAATGGTTATAATAAACTAACTGTGGGGTATTTTGTGCTGAAACTTCACAATTACATTCTGGGGACACCTGAGACCAATATTGCATCCTGTAAAAAGGGGCATAATAGGTGCCCTTTAAATCATGTTTAATTTGGACTTCTCTGTGCATGCTCTTTGAGGTGAACCTAGGGTAGACCCCATAAACTTCCATTAAATGACTGACAGACAAGAATGGTTTGACCTAAAAATATCAAAATTGAAAATACTGCGGAAACAAAGACACCTACATCTTGGATGCCCTTGGGGTAAGCTAAAACAGATCATAAATTAATTTCAAAGTGAACTATCCCTTTAAGGGGCTCTTTTGTCTTATCTCCCACACATTTGATTGTCTGTGATATTAAATAAACTTACCACATCTAAAATTCCATACAGAATGAAGCTCACATTGATGTTTGTGGGAGTTTTCGGGTGAATAACTGGCCTCACTTCAGTTTTGCCAAAGATGTTCTCCTTCAGGGCTGTTAAAAGAGCATCTGTAGTCGGTTCAGAGCAGTTAATAGTCCCTGCAGGTTTCATTAATAGTGCTGTAAGAAGAAATTAATATATTAAACAAAATAACTAGAGGTAGTAATAAGTGTTTTCAGTTCAGTGAAGTAAAATATCAATTGAAAACATTTTTGTCTGAATTAAAGACCGAAACCGTTTATAATACATTTTTAGAATAGCATTACACAAACATGACATTTAATGTTTAATATAATGCTTGGCAAATCATCATCTGATCACTTAACAATCAATTTCTCACTTAACATTTATTAGTTATTCACCCAAAATTTAAAAATTCTGTCATCAAAACGAGCCGAGGGTTAGTTTCACGGAGCGTGCGCCTTCACATCTCTCTGGTCTCACCTGTCACCTGAACTGCAATTCCCATCATTCCCCTCCATCTGTTAATCATCACCTACCCTTTATCTGGACTGCTCAGTTCTTTGTTCCTTGCGAAGTCTTGTTTTGCACATGCTTCTTTCATTTCTTTCATGTTTCTTTCGTTTTATTATCAGTGATTCCTTGTTTTCTTTACCTGTTTCAATAAAGTGCTTCAGATAGATCTGACTGCCTCCACCCCGTCATTACAGTTAGCAATGATGACAGAATTTTCCGTTTTGTGAAATTCCTTTAACTTCACATTTTCACACATACAGTTTTAAAATCTATACACAAGCATAAACAGTATGCAACCATTAAGCATTACATACCTTTGTTAATTACCTTGTTAATTAAAGTTTTTTTTGATATCAAAATGAATAGATGATATCAAAGTGAAGAGATATCAAATATCAAAATTATATCAAAATTCAAAATTATGTGTGTACAGCTTTATTATTTTTAATTATGATCACATTTCTTCTTACACTGCATTAGGAGACTGTAGATAATGATGAGCCAGGATTGTGGAAGACAAGCTGTGGATTCAGAAGCCTGTAATGATAAAGTTTTTTGTCAGATTAGCAAGTTCTTTTTACCACATCTAATAAAAACAAAAATGGCAACGTGTGATTTTACCTGAAATGTCACGACATTTAGCATTATAATGTTACTTTTATAAAATGTGATGAGGATTTTCATTCAAAAAAATAAAGATTTGTGAATGATGTCTAGTAATAGATATTTGAACTCAATGAGTAGTATTTTACACAACAGTGTACATATTACATGTAATGTGTAACATGTTCATATATCATAACAGACATCTAAATGTGTAAACTGCTTCTGGAAATGATTACAAATTAAATACATTAAACATCTTCATTCAATATGTAATGGCACCACAAGATGAACCGCTCAGTATATTATTAATTACTATTGAATCAATTAAATAAATCTCATAAACCTGACATTTACACAGTTTACATGCAGTAGACAAATGAAATGTACTTGCTTTTATGTTTAAAAACAACAGACATTTTTGTTAATGCATTAAGATTTTGAAGACTATGTCTTACCCACGAAGCCATCACGTTCTCAAGAATGTGAAAACAGTTGGCAATGCGAATGCTATAAAATTAAATGAATCATTAAACTTACAGTTTTGTGTCTGTGAGTCTGTGATTTAAATACAATGTCAAACTATATACCAACACTGATTTGCCTAGATATTTTTGTGCATCCCATATCTCCGAGAAGCCAACAATATGCAAAGCAAAGCATATGTTGTGTAAATCCCACTTTACAAATATGGTGGTTTCTGTGGTGCTTCCATGAAGACAAAGGGAATAACTGATATTAAGGATTTATTTACAAATTTTATTAAAACAATAAAGAACAAATTAGTAATACATTTTCTCCTACAGCAACTGACAATAGATCCATAAAATACACAAAAACACATTTCTACAAATGTGTTTTTGTGTATTTTATTTCTTCTTTCTTTGCCATTTCTACAAGGATTTGACGAGTGAATCCATAACCTGTCTTGTAAACTTTACTTTTTCATTGTCATATTACATTTTAAAAGAACTCAAATACACACATAAAACTAAAAAAGATGATACACTTATTCACGTTCCAATAACATGAATTCGATCCTTTTCACTTTCACTTTAAGGGCTGTCCGGTCCCTGTATGACCGAAGCAGGAGATTGGTTCGCATTGCCGGTAGTAAGTCAGACTTCTTCCCGATTCATGTTGGACTCTGGCAGGGCTGCCCTTTGTCGCCGGTTCTGTTCATAATTTTTATGGACAGAATTTCTAGGCGCAGCCAGGGGCCGGATGGTGTCAGGTTTGGGGACCACACGATTTCGTCTCTGCTCTTTGCGGATGATGTTGTCGTGTTGGCCCCTTCACACCAGGACCTTCAGCATGCACTGGGACGGTTTGCAGCAGAGTGTGACGCGGCTGGGATGAAAATCAGCACCTCCAAATCCGAGGCCATGGTCCTCAGTCAGAAAAGGGTGGCTTGCTCACTTCAGGTTGGTGGAGAAATCCTTCATCAAGTGGAGGAGTTTAAGTATCTTGGGGTTTTGTTCACGAGTGAGGGAAGGATGGAACGGGAGATTGACAGACGGATCGGTGCAGCTTCTGCAGCAATGTGGTCGATGTACCGGTCGGTTGTGGTATAGAAGGAGCTGAGCTACAAGGCACAGCTCTCGATTTACTAGTCAATCTATGTTCCTACTCTCACCTATGGTCATGAGCTTTGGTTCATGACTGAAAGGACAAGATTCCAGATACAGGCGGCCAAAATGAGCTTTCTCTGCAGGGTGGTTGGGTGATCCCTTAGAGGTAGGGTGAGAAGCTCGGTCACTCGGGAGGAGCTCAGAGTAAAGCCGCTGCTCCTCCACATCGAGAGGGGTCAGCTGAGGTGGCTCAGGCATCTGTTCTGGATGCCTCCTGGACGCCTCCCCGGGGAGGAATTCCGGGCACGTCCTACTGGGCGGAGGACCCGGGGAAGACCTAGGACACGCTGGAGAGACTATGTCTCCCGGCTGGCCTGGGAACGCCTCGTTGTCCCCCCAGAAGAGCTGGAGGAAGTGTCTAGGGAGAGGGAAGTCTGGGCATCTCTACTTAGACTGCTGCCCTTGCGACCCGGCCCCGGATGAGCAGAAGAAGATGGATGGATGGATGGATGGATGGATTAATTCTTGAATAGCTTTTTTTAAGCTCTATTTCAGCACCAACAAAGTTCATACCATTGTCCGATCGAATTGTAGACACCTGCCCTCTTCTGCTGAAGAAGCGTTGAATGGCGTTTATGCATGATGAGGTATCAAGACTGTTGGCCACATCAATATGAACTTCTCTTATGTTCAGACATGTAAACAACACTCCATTCCTCTTTACCATGATTTTACTGAGACAGGACCAAAATAATCTACTCCTGTGTGGGTAAAGGGAGGATTATCTGACAACACCGATAACTCTTGGCAGATCTGCTATTTTCTGTTTGTTGATTTAGGCATTTCATCTTCTGCACACTGTGTATTTTGTAAATCAGCTACTGTATGGCTGCGTATGGTACGTATGGTAGCTTGAATTTCACGTCTCTTGTGTGATAGGTGTTGGAGGATTTCCTTCTGCCTCAACATCCAAGCAATTGCTCTCTTCAATCTGTACTATTGTCACGGGGTGACAAAATAAAATTTTTTTCCCTAGGTTGAACTAATGTTTGCCGGGATTTGCCTCCCGCCGGACCCATAACAACGGGCTAGTTCCGGGTTAGCGCAAAAATCCCCTCGAACAGGATAATCAGCCGAAGATCGCTGGCAGCTGCGCACGGGGGAACAAAGCCTCGCGATTGGGACACGTCATGACAAAAGGAATATAAAAGGAGGAAGTCGAGACTAAACAGGGCGTTGCTTTTGGGAACAGTGTTCTCGTGGAAAGAGTGAGCTGTGGTGAAGAGGAAGTGGGGCCGGCACGGGCGCGGGGCTGTGAGTTGGGAGAAAGAGGTAAACATGGGACTGAAGATCGTTTGTGAGAGATAGTGAGTAGCCCAAATCAATTTCCATCCTCCTCTCTTGTGTGTCTGTGGGACGTCTTGATGTGAAAGCCAGATCAGAAGATGGGCGACGGCCATATGTGTATTTCCCACTGAGTGCTGATGAAGTGAGATGAAGTGAGATGAAGTGATGTGATGCACTACTTGCTATGTGAAGTGTGAACCTAATCCCGCTGGATGTCCATGTCTTACCTGAGTTTTCTATCACATTCTGACTATACAAGAAGAGGCTAACACTGTTGTACTCCACAGACCGTTTGAGTGTATTTATCTGGCAGCCCGCTGTGAAGAGACGCGTAGTGAATGTTTAACTGACTGCTTTGCAGTGAAGAGGATTACGTGCCTGTATACTCACACCTGACTGCTTTGCAGTGGAGACCTCCAGCCATAAGTTCTCTGTCTGTCCATGAGAGAAGAAGAGGATTATGAGCTAAGAAGAGGATTGTGTGTCCGTTTGCCAGAGGATTACGTGCCTGTATATTCACCTGTCTGCTTTACAGTGAAGTTCCCCCGCTGTAAGCTCTGTGTCTGTCGGCCCTTCAAAAGAAGAGGATGACGTGCCTGTATACTCACACCTGACTGCTTTGCAGTGGAGACCTCCAGCCGTAAGTTCTCTGTCTGTCCATGGGAGAAGAAAAGGATTATGAGCTAAGAAGAGGATTGTGTGTTTGTATGCCAGTCTGCTTTACAGTGAAGTTCGCCCACTGTAGGCCTCTGTCTGTCGGCCTCTGTGTTCTGCCAGAACACAGATGCCAGTTTGTATGCCAGTCTGCTTTACAGTGAAGTTCCCCCGCTGTAAGCTCTGTGTCTGTCGGCCCTGCAAAAGAAGAGGATGACGTGCCTGTATGCTCACACCCGACTGCTTTGCAGTGGAGACCTCCAGCCCGTAAATTCTCTGTCTGTCTATGGGAGAAGAAGAGGATTATGAGCCAAGAAGAGGATTGTGTGTCTGTATGCCAGAGGATTACATGTCTGTATATTCACCTGTCTGCTTTGCAGTGTAGTTCCCCGGCTGAGAGCTCTGTGTCCGTTGGCCCTGCCAGTGAAGAGGTTACATGCCTGAATACTCACCTGTCTACTTCGCAGTGAAACCTCCAGCCTGCAAAAAGGAATGAAGTGCTTCAAATTCCCCCTGACTGACTCCTGGAGAAGTTGGCAACAGAGCAGCCCTGACCCTACATTCTTTTGAATAATTTTATCCTTATTATAAAGCCTTGTTTTACCAAATTCTTCTTGTCTGTCCTCCTTGCTCCGTCCTCCTCAGGCTCCCCAAGGGTGGTACAGGTCTCGAGGGACGGGTGCAGGTCAGATTGGCCCGCCCCGACCTGTGACACTATTCTGAATAATCAGTTTATCCAAAGGTTTCGCTTTTCCTGTAGCACTGACACAATTTACTACAGCTGATTTTTTTTTCAATTCCACTTCCATTGCACCTGCCTGATCTGGTCACCAAGGCCATTCACTTTCAAGTTTGCAATTCTGGTTCTTTGACCCATTTTTCCTTTTTCATGGAGTTTTCCACTTAAATGCCTCTAGAGGCCATGTCGGAGGCCTGGGTTGAGCAAGATGTTGACATACGTCCACTGTAAGGACTCAGAAGCTTTTCTGATGAAGGAACCCCTATTGCCAACAAACGGTTTAAAACATGAGGCTTCATTCTCAATGCATTGCAGCACTGTGATGCAGTCCAGAACATAGTCTTTGAGTTGTAACCAAAGCTCATATTTTAAAATGTTGTCATATTATTGCTGCTTTTGTCAAACAACTGCTGCAGTCAACTCCATCCTAAGCATTGTTACCTGCTTCAGAGGTGCAACTCTGAATGTAACCATTACGAATGGACAGTGTTTTTCTTGCTCATTTGTGAGTACTAGATAAAAAACAGTTATTAACAGTTAATATCCATTTTCACTTGCATCTGCAAAATTATGTAATTGAGCAGACTTAGTTGTTCCAAAATTGTCTGGCTTAAAGCATCTAATTACACTGAAGTTTGGCTATTGTTTGTCCTTTTGCCACATGAACCATTTTTGTGCTTGATTTTCCTGCATGTTCTGATCCTAGCCTAGCCTGGATTCCAGCCCGAACTCCGCCCACAACATTTTTTGGTCGGGAAGTTCGGTCTGGACTCGATCCATTGAGGAGAAATTATGATCAGGCAAAAAATGATAGGGCCAATCAAATTGCCAGGGCGGGCTTTATAGGATGATGGACAGATGATCTGCAGGGACGTAATCATCACGTTATCAAAGAGCGCTTGTCAAAGATGGCTGCAGCTGGAGAATTGAGATGTATAGATTCCAAACAGAGAACTGCATTCAAGGCATTTGTCGATCTGAAAGATATTTTTGGCGTCCTTCCTACATGATTCTGGAAAAGTGTAACTTATCAGCTGGCTCTGACAGTCGTTAAGAAGATGGGACGTAATAAAAAGCCTGTGGTCGTTGTGGTTTCTCCTTTGGTGGCACTCATGGAGAAGTAAGTAAAAGAAGCAACACTTGTTATTTAACTTCTAAAATAAATAAAGTTAGGCTACGTTCTGTATTTGAAAACTGCGCTATGCAAAGGAGTTGAATTACTGCGTTGCTCTGACTGGTTGTAGGTCTACCGACTATCCAATTAAGTGCAGAGGTTTTTTTTTTCCTGGTTCGGTTAAGACATGCCTCATAATCAAAGCCTAATAGAGCGGTTTCAGACTCATATTCTCTCTTCAATATGAGTATGACGGAGTCAGGCTAATCCTAGCCTAATTTGTCTTTGCACAGTTGTCTCAAAATGAGTTTCGCTGGAAGAACACAGGGTGCTACAAGACTGTCACGATTTGGTCTTGTTTCTGTCACTTTTTCTTCTTCTTCTTCTTTCCGTTTCATGGCCGTTCACTCCTTTGGAGTATTACCGCCATCCACTGTATACCTTACGCACATGATTAATGGATTTAATTAGGAAGCAAAAAAAAAAAAACCCTACCATCCTACAGTATCAGAGCCTGTGCATTATCTGACGCTGCGTGTTCAGCTCCTCCAGCTTCCACACTGAGCTCTTCAACCTCCAGAATGATCAGAGCTACTTGCTCTTCCACCTCAGGCTCTAGATCCTGTGATCTAGCTCTGTAAGCTCTAAAAATGTTATCACTGCCTTAAACCTCTCTCTGTCACTCAAACCCTTTCCCAATAGGTCCATGATACTCACAGGCCTGTTCTTTATATTACTCAAAAGACCCCATACGCTGTTCTTCATATTTACTACACTTAAAAAACACATGTTCTACTGTTTCAACAACATTCATCACACATACCATTTCCATGCTTTCCCATTAATGCAAGTGTTGATTTTAACCATGTATGACCCATCCTTAATCTAGAAGTCATGTCTTCCATAGCACAATTATTTTATCCCTACTGATTTTACAATACTATAATTCCACCTACGTGCACTGCTACTTACCCATCTTTGTTGCCATATTCTTATTATTTCTATTTACTTCTATATATATTAACTTCATTTTTTCTAAAGGTATCTTAATATCTACCATGTTTTCACTTAATGCTTCTAATTCTAATCTGTTTCCTACTATGCCAATATACCCAACAAAAGTATACAATTATACCCTCTATGCTCAGCCTATATAATAATGTGTACATTTCTACTATCAGGTCTTCTCTGTCAGTTTTTGTTGACAATATATATAAATAGTTCTGATGAATTTACAGACGTTTTGTCACTCAACCTTAGACTTATTTTTGTCTCAAATTTTGGAATATATACTCCTACTCCCACTTTTTGTTCGATTGGGTCTTTAGATCCATCTGTATAGATCTGTAAACAAGAATACAAATTTTTTTCTCATAAAACCATTGATTTCATAACCATTAGTATATCTTCCTTCTGCTTTCTCCCGATCCCCAAGCAGTCTCATTTCAACATTAGGCTCAGGAATATTCCATATTGATACCCCTTTTAATGGCATATTGGGACAAATAACTACATTTTCTAACTACACATTCCTTTAACCATTGTTTATACTTCCATTCAAAACTATTCCTATTATTCTTTTTATATTTCCAAAAGTCATTTAAAATTGCTTGTGTGCAATGACTCTGTAACACTTTACAGTAAGGGTACATGAATTATCATGAATTCATGTATAAATTAATGCATGAATTATGCATTCATTCATGCATTATTTGAAGAATTCAGATGCAAAAGCCTCTAAATGCCATTTGAAATTTTCTTCTAAAATGACCATTTTTATCAAGCTTGTATATTTAAGTTCAGTAATTTCACTTAAATGGCAATGAAGATTACCTATTAATTGCCATTTAAGTGAAATTACTGAACTTAAATATACAAGCTTGATAAAAATGGTCATTTTAGAAGAAAATTTCAAATGGCATTTAGAGGCTTTTGCATCTGAACTCTTCATTTGTCATAAATCATCAGGAACTAACACAAATTCAACGGTTTTCATTCATGACTTCATGAATGAACAACACCTTAATTAAAACATTAACATAAGATGAGCACATCATTATGAATTATGATTTATTACGCATGATCATGATGTTTTCTTTGTTCTTTGTCTAGGTCAGTGACCTAGTCACCACTTTAGTTAAGGGGCCACACACATGATGAAGTCATTAATAGATTAATGCTTAGTTAATGATGACTATTGGACAGACACTATAATAGACCAATCACAGCTAATAGCACACACATTCATCAAATACAGAAGTCATCATTAACTAAGCATTATCTATCAATGACTTCATCATGTGTGTGGCCCCTTAACTAAAGTGGTGACTAGGTCCTTTGAAACACTGATGAACAATGTACTATTGAAAGGTGGCATAAATGTGAACAAAGAAAACATCATGATCATGCGTAATAAATCATAATTCATGATGATGTGCTCATCTTAGTTAATGTTTTAATTAAGGTGTTGTTCATTCATGAAGTCATGAATGAAAAATATTGAACTTGTGTTAGTTCCTGATGATTCATGAGATATTAATGCATGAATGAATGCATAATTAATGCGTTAACTTATTCATGAATTCATGATAATTCATGTACCCTTACCGTAAAGTGTTACCAATGACTCTTATTACAACCCTGCAAATTAACCCAGTACATCATTGTAAGCTTTTCCCTTCTTAAATCTAGTGGCATCTCCTCCATTTCAACCCTGATATAAGTCTCTAGGAAAGCACGACTTGATCATCAGGTTCATGAGAGGAGCGAAGAGACTGAATCCTCCTCGCCCTCCTCTCGTTCCCTCTTGGGTCCTTTCAGTGGTTTCAAATGCCCTGCAGAGGCCTCCCTTTGAGTCTGTACAATCAGTCAAGCTTAAATATCTGTCTATTAAGACAGCACTCCTGGTTGCACTGGCCTCCATCAAGAGGGTAGAGGACCTGCACGCATTTTCTGTTGACAAAGCGTGCCTGGAATTCGGGCCGGCTTATTCTCACGTGATCCTGAGACCCCGGCCTGGATATGTGCCCAACGTTCCCACCACTCCCTTCCGGGACCAGGTGGTGAACCTGCAAGTGCCGGCCCTGGAGGAGGCAGACCCAGCCTTGGCACTGCTCTGTCCAGTACGTGCCCTCCGTGCTTACGTAGACAGAACACGGTGCTTCAGGACCTCAGACCAGCTCTTTGTTTGTTATGGTGGGAGACTGAAGGGAAAGGCTCTTTCAAAGCAGAGGTTGTCTCACTGGATAGTGAATGCCATTGCTTTGGCTTACCCGCAGCAAGGCCAACCATGCCCCTTGGTGTGATAGGACACTCCACCCGGAGTGTGGCTTCCTCTTGGGCTCTAGCGCATGGCGCCTTGCTAACAGATACCTGCAGAACTGCAGGCTGGGCGACACCCAACACATCCGCCTGATTCTAGAATCTCCGAGAGGAGCCTGTGTCCTCTCATGTACTCGCTTCAACCAGCCGGTACTAGGACCCGCTCAGGTGTAAGTAAGTAAGTAATAATTCTACTACTTACGTAAGTAGCACTCCATGGACTGGATACGTGCGATATTCTCCTCAGGTGAGCTTTCCTCTTAGAAACCCTGAGTTCCTCCAGCACTGTTGACGTTATTGCCTGTGCATTGGCTAGGTGCCTTCCAGTGATGCGCGGGTCAATGTATAAACAAACCGCAACCGACCGACGTTTTCAACTACCCGCTCGCAACTCGGACCGCAAAAAAAAGTAAAAAAATATTGTACCCGACCCGCTTTCTGACCGCATTTTTTAAAAGTAGTTAATGCTCATCGGAGCGTTATTGGGCCATAGACGTGTAACAACACAGCATCGCAAGAAGACGTAGGCCTGGCCTATACACATAAAGACAAAGCCAGCACTTTGGTCATTATATTTCATTATTTCAGCAAATGTCTCCCACACTTTTACTCTTTCTATTTGCGGAGCTTCCACTCCCCAGTCTTCACCTGTTCTCTTGCCGCCTCCATCTCTGCAGACTGTAGTGATCATAGACATGGCCGGTTCGTGAACGAATCGTTCTTTTGAACCGGTTCTTTTTAGTGAACCGGTCGAACCTACACTAAATCGAACTGAATCGTTCGAAACAGTTCGCGTCTTGCGTCAGTGCTGCTCCACAAGTTAGTTACTTACTTTCAGACATGCCTGACAATCGAAATAAATCAATATCCTGAATTCTATTTTACTCCAGTAACTCCAACAGTTCACTGAACCGAGACATGTTGGTGCCACTGTTGAGAGAAGTGATGAGCACGAGCAGCTGATACTGCGCATAGATACTGCGTACTACCGAACGCACAGGGACAGCGGTTCTCGAATAGAACCGAGAACTGTTTAGACTGAGCTTGTGTGTTATCTTCGTGCCAGTTATTCAGCCAATAATGTGTAGGGCTGTATATTTCATCAAAAATTGTGTCTAGTACTAATACAAATGTTTAATTGGCATCTTTTTTCAAACGACCCGACCGACCTCGACCCGAATATCATTAAAAACATTTTTGGATGACCCGTAACTGCGGGTAACCGCGGGTGACCGCAGGCACCCGCTCATTTCGGATCAACCCGCGCATCACTGGTGCCTTCCGTGTGCATGGTTCCTCCTCTGAGTAACCCCCACATGTGTATTTCCACTGTAAGCCTCCTTGAGTATGTGTCTTTCCCCCGGCAAGCCACCTTACCACTCCCGGAGTTGAAAGTTGCCACCCCACGGGCTGGTTACTCCAGTGTCCATATGAAGCCCCCAATCGGGCCATATGTGTAGCCCTAAGTCCTCCCTGGGAGTAGGCATACTGTGGCATATTTCCTCTGAGATATGCCCCCCAGTGTTCCTTGGTATTCCTGTGTTAAGTAGGACTCCTTCGTTCATGCCAGTATCACGGCAGGGAGATCAGACTTTCGCAGGGCACTGGAAGACGGCTGTGAAGGTGGCGTGATTACACGGGGACCCCATTCTCGTCATCCAACATTACTCGGAGTGACTACGAAAGGGAACGTCTCGGTTGCGGATGTAACCCTCGTTCCCTGAGTAGGGAACGGAGAGGTTACGTCTCACTGCCACTTCTACTGTACCTCTGGATAGACGCCTGAGTTCAGTCTCGGCTCCTCAGCGGAGACATAACTGCCTTTGCCGCCATTGTGCTTTTATACCCATGAGGTGGGGCTGAGATACGCTATGCAAATTCTGCAGACCTATGGCATTTCATTGCCATTGGCTTGTTTTATAATACTCAGAGATGATAGGTTTTCTGGACGAAACCCCCATTCTCGTCATCTGACGTAACGTCTCCGTTCTCTACTCAGGGAACAAGGGTTACATCCGTAACTGAGACTTTTTGTGTCTTTGAAAGTTACTTATTAATACCTATGTATTAACAATGAGATCATGCTGGATCATTACATATTTCCCATTACATTAAACGTATTAACACTGATTATTTTGAGGTAGTTGCCAAAGCACATGAAATGTTCAACTTCAGAAGAGTTTACAGAATCTTGATCATTTTTTTAAAACTATAAAGTATTAGAGCAATAAAGTTAGCTATCAAATATGACATTTCAGTTCAAATTGTATCCATTAAATACTTATCTAATATCTTTTGATTCAAGTGATTTGAAATGAAGTGTGGATTTTTTTCTAGAGTTTTTTTTTTATCCTTTCAATTGACTGTAAAATACAAAAACACAACAAAGTTGACAATCTAATCCAAAATACATTTAAAATAGGTTTGATTTAATTAGGTCTGTTTTGGTTCTATTTTCAAAAATAACTGGAAGGTAAAGTCATCTATTTTAAGTATTGTTGAGTGACTCAAAAAGTAAATTTTTATTTTGCAAATCATAAGAAACAAAACTGAAACTTAGCTGGCACATACTGTACAGTATCAGTTTCTGTCCAAAGGTCAACACCTCACACTTTACCAGTCAAAGTAACAGAGATAGTGGACTATAGCAGAATAAAAACTTATGAATAAAGATACAATTTGTATTATCACTATGATTTTTTCATGTAAGCAGTAGTAATTTGAGGGATGAGCTTGCTAGACTGAATGTCTCATTCAGTCTTGGCTGATTGAAATTGAATGAAAACTGTCCAAAGACTATGAATATGCATCACTGCAGCTGTCACAACTGATCCAGTTTGTGACAGCCCAAATCACAGCAATGCAAGTTAAAGCTATTTTTTCACCCTCTACTGGACAACATGTTACAGAAGTACAGATAATGCCACCATGAAATGTAATACTCTACATTTCTGTAAGTACATTTGTAATTATTTGTTTCGAGTCTTAAAGGAGAACTCCGGCGCAAAATTAACCTTTGGTCTAATCACACATTGCTACCTAGTCAACCGTTATCTGAGATTTGTTTTCATGATTGCCGAATGTAAATAGTTTTATCTCTAAAAACAGTTTAGCCTATAACGCTAGTATAATGCTAGTATATAGGGCATAGAGTAATGACAAATAAAAATCGCTTGTTATCACCACTAACAAGGCTCAAAATAGCCCCACACTAACACGACAGCATAATAAGGGTCCCTACATTCAAACCGAAGGATTGAGAACTTTGTCAGTGTCCAAACAGTTTAATAAGAAGATATTTTATACACACAGTCAACTTATTAACATCATATTAACAGATAAAAGATAAATATAACTTCCTTATATATGATATCAGACAATTTTAATTTTTCAAGAGGAGAAAAAGAAACAAACAGAAGAAAATGACAGAGCGTTTTAGAAGAAACAACATGGTAACATCCATCCATCCTTGTCATAGGTAGTGGGTAGACAGCGACAGTTAAATTATACAGTATTTTTCAAATTTCCAAACCATTTTTTATTCTATTTAACTCATAATATATCATAAGGTATCTGTAAACTACGAGGTATTATAGAAATACATTTGTGACGCGCATTTATTTCCAACAGCTCAGTGTATATATATATATATATATATATATATATATATATATATATATATATGTATGTATAAACCCTTAGACCTAATAGGACTACACATTTATGATAATTTGAAATGTAAAAAAAGAGAAACAAAAATAAATATAAAAGTAAAGAACTTTTGCAGAAAATATTCTCTATTAGCTATACAGCATTATTACATTCCATTATATTTAAAGCAGCACTATGCAGGTTTTTTTTACCTTAACTGAATAGCTTCGGATTTATTGCAATGGTTATATCATAACTATTTTCGGGTTGAATTTTGGGCGCCTATGAGCAGAAAAAATGCACTTGCAACTTTGAGCCAGTGGTGCACCGGCCGCAGCATCAGGAAGTGACGCGTGATATCAGGTCTCGCGATGTAACGAATTGGCAACGGCATGAAAGATCTGCTAAAATTAGCATAACCCGGTGCCGTTCGAGGTGTTTGGTGGTGTTCGAGGCGCATACAATACAGACTGCCGACAGTTCAACAGGGCGCAGCTCTTAAAGGGGCCACCCCTTATTTCCACTCGTTACAGCTTCCATCCTACTGAACAGGTACCGGTATACAGGGGGAGGGGATCAGGCCATGAGAGCAGAGACATCTTTGAATGAGTGCTATTTACGACAATACAAGTACTCCACAGCGACTCTAGGGGTCACAGTTTGACAAAGTTTGACAAAAACGGAAATTCTTCATAGTGCTGCTTTAATGGTTGCTTTATTTTACAGTACGTATACTTGCATTGTAGTTACCTAAGAAAGTAATGGTATAAGTTACTGTAACTACATGGGTTATGGTTAGGTTTAGGGGTAGGTTCAGAGTTAATATCTAGTTATTTCCCAGTTTTTGTAATTACTCAAATAAGTACATAGTATGGGAAGCATGACTGTACAACAAAGTGCTACCGATTTAATAAATGGCAATATGTTACAGGTTCAGTAATCATGTACACTCAACACTTATTCCTATTTAGTTTCAGTTGGTTTATTTATATCAAAGATGCTTGTTTGTTGTACCAGTTCAGCCAGATGAGAAATATAGTGATGAAACTCACTGAGAGAAAGATAAGATACATCCCAAAAAGCAAGCGGTCAATGACTTCACTCAAATGTACCCACTCGTCTACTCTCTCATCAGTTTTAAAATGTTTATCAACCTGCTGACGGATGGATAGTAACTCGTGGCTTATCCTTCTCAGTTCCTGAAGTGTAGGATTTGTGTTATGGACCGCTTCTCTCAGAGGGGTGTCATCTACAGGATCACAGTGTTTGGTCTCAGTACTGTGCTCTACAGGCACAAGAGAAGTTATTGAAATAAATACATTTTTATACATAAATAGATTACTCTTATGGCTCATTTACACAGAGTACACAGTACGATTCGGGATGGTAAACCCTGATCTGGCTTGCCTTTCCACTGCCAACAGTACCCTTACTTAATTGACGTAGTCTATACTAAAAAGAAATGATCTACGTAATTTTTGCCCGAAGAAGAATGCGTTCTTATTCTTGCTTCTCGGCATGTGGCTGTATGTCACAATAAGACAAGCAGCAACATAAGGCGTTTCTCAATACTAAGTATGCAAAGTTCGGACTTGCCAAGTTAGGGTTAGTCCCTGTCTCTTTTAGTTAAATTATAGTTTTATCAATAATAGCCATTATAAAAGTAAAGGTACAAGAAGCTATAAAATAAGAAATAAAGCAAAAAATTCAGTCAAACATACAAAGTCAGCACTCTAGTAGTCTAATGTTACAACGGTAAAGTTAAATAGCCTAAATATATAAAGTTATGAAACTTCACTTAGCCCTCAGCCATAACGGTTGGCCAGGGAGTCAATTATAGATTCACAAGACCAAAGATCGCCAATTACTTCTTGGTGCTTGTCTTAACTGAGGGTCGGTAGTGGCCCAGTGGTTCATGTAGGTTGTCTAAAAACTGGAAGGTTGGTGGTTCAATCCCGGTTCCACCTGGTCATGAGCAAGACACCCAAGCATAGCTGCTCCTTGTATGGCTGACACCACCGTCGGTGTATGAATGGATGAATGTGAGGCAAAATGTAAATGCAGTCCATTTACCATTCTACACTAGATGAATTATGCAATCACAATGACTAGCCGAGGAAAGGCTGTTCCATGCGGGGGACATGAGCGCTGAGCGCCCGGTGATCGCCTGGATTGGATCTCACAACCTGGATCAACAGTAGATTTGATCTAGGTTGTGAAATGTAGCCAAATATTTGAGCTTTAAACAACTACATTCAACTACAACCAATCAACGTTCTCCAGTGAGTCTAGCTCCACCCTTTTGGTACTGTACTACTGTAGCCAACAGGTACCGAGAAAGTAGTACGGTACGGTTCGGCATTCTGGTACGATTCACAACTTTTAACTGTAGAAACGGAAATAATTGCGTACCGTACTGTACTGTACAGTACCGCTTGGTGGAAACAAGCCATTAATGACATTTGGAAATGATTAGTTCAAAACAATTGAATAAAACTTCAGCCTGTGGCGTCACCACAGTAGATCATCCGTACATTTATCTGGCAGGTTTTAAATTTATAAACAACACTAGACAGACATTTAATTTTGCATGTAGGACTTACCTTCAGGACCACAGTTTTGGTCACTGGGTTTCTTGCTTAAAAAAACAAGTTTAGCAAGGTAGTTGAGGAAAAACACCTTGGCCCATCGAGGTAACGGTCCATAGTTACTGGAGCCACACTGAATATTTATGATAAGAATTGTCTCCAGAAGACTGGCCACCATCAGTGCCAAGCAGAGAGAGAAAAACACATCTGGAAAGAGATTTAATGTAAAAGAGAGGAAATGTAATGTTGGCAAGAGAGGAAATATGCTTTAAACCTGTCATAACTAACAATGACTGTGACAAGTGGCAAGACATTTTTGGGCCAGATTTATAAAACAGGCCAATTTCTGTGAGACTGAAATCCCAGAAAGCGCAGACGGGTGTGGAAAATTTTCAGCTCGTTTCCATAATGACCATCACAATCTACCAAGAGTAGAGCAAACTTTGCCACGCCCTTTATATGGTCATATTTGACATATTTGGACATCGGATTGTAAAAGGATATTTTATGATCATTCCACAATTCAAATGGTTAAATCTGGATACACACTGGATTTGATCCAACAAACTTTAAACATGAAAATGATATGCGATTAACAAACTAACCCCAATCCCTAATCCTACCCTAACCCTATACATAGTCAATTACTATTTTTCAGTATTTAAATGTAAAATTATAAAATTAAAATTATAAAATTATAAGTGTAACCATTATTTCTCACTGCATGTCCGTAGTAAGTCCTGACAGTATTTTTAATGCTAAAAAAGAGGTTTGCACGGGTGTAAACTTAACTTGAGCATTTTCTTTCAGTGCAGCCAGAATAAGTACTCGCCTAGTTATGAAAAAGTGTAACGCTACAAAAAAAGCTCCTATACAAACTTATGAGAGGTAAGCTGTTTCCTGTGACGGGCAGCAGGTCGTTCATTAGCAGCAGGAACACAGTGTAACCCAAGATGAGGGTCATTTTGAAGGAAGATCGATCCACATTCTGAGTTGGTAGAAGAAAGCTGAATAGATCTACAGCAATGAGGAAACAGCTGGGAATCAGGAGGTTCACCACGTACATGGTCGGTCGACGCCTGAGAACGATCTGAATCATAAAATATAAAAACTGTAATAAATGTTCCAATAAAAATGATTTTTCCTAATTTATATGCATTCATACATAGTAAATGAGTGCATCAAAAGATGTTTTTAGCTCTTCAGGACGTAATGCAGGTTTTTCAGCTTGCATGGTGACTAGCTCCCACTCTCCTTTAGTTTGCATTGCATCTAGGGAAAATTTAAGTGTTTCCTCCACTGGTTCAATAAAAGACAATTGAACATCCGCCGCTGTAGAAAAGACCAAACAAATGAGGGGTCACAAATGTTGTAGTTATAACTGAAAATCTACCCTCCAGTCAAGCCAACTTACCAAAGAGCTTGTATGAATTAAAAGTAAATGTGCAGTTCTGAATATCGAATGGAAAGGTGTAGATGTCCATGTTGCAGGAACTGATCACATGAATTGGAAGACCATCCGTTACTATACCAGTATTTTGGACATAGAGGTAATATGTTTCTGGGACTTTATTTTCATCCACGCTTTTGAGTAAAAAAAACAAAGAAACAGCAGCATTAGGAAAGGGTATATGCAAATGTTACAGGGCATTCCTTCTATCCATCACATTTATTAAAGCTTTTGAGTAGGCTTTTAAGTCAGATGTACTAAAGTGCAAAAAGTCTCGTAACATTTCATGATACATTTCATTAGCACTAATCAGCATTGACGTACAGTTAATCAAATATAATAGTTTGATACTTTTGAACTCACAATTCATTGATGACAATATCGGGCCTCCACAGTTGTTTTCTTGGCAGTGAGATTCTGTCTGTTCCACATTCATCGGGATCCCAGCTCAAGCCTTCAATATTCCAAACCTATAAAACAAAGTATCATTATAATAAAGGCTGCACGAAATTGTGAGGGATCTCACTTCTTTAAATGAATAAACAAACGCTGCAGAAGGTCTTACCATAAACAACCAAATGTACGACTCAAATAATTGAGCTTTTTCATCCTGAAAGAAAATAATAAAATAAGAATGTACATAATTTCCAACCCCACGATTGTCTAAAGACATGCACCATAACATTTATTTCTTAATTGATTAAATTCTAAAATATCATTCACAAACCAGCTCAATATAACAGCAAAGTGGCGAGCAGGAAAAGTAAGTGTTCTTTAAATGACCGTTACCGACTGTAAACTGTAATTTTATTTAATTATATAAATTATAATTTCTAAATTTTAGGGATTCCTTAGGGTTCAACTTGGCCAACTTTTTGAAATACACAACTTCACTCAGCCCTGTCTTCACAAAGGCACACTGGCTTTATGTTTCCTATTAATACAGATTTGGAGCTCTATTTTGTTCCTGCTATAAGATCTGCTTGTATTTCTGCCCACTTTCAGATTCTTACCTCTGCTATGTTTTTTTTTTTTTGTCTTATCGCAACACATTTGATTGTCTGTGATTAAACAAACTTACCACATCTAAAATTCCATACAGCGTGAAGGTCGCACTGATGTTTGTGGGAGTTTTCGGGTGAATAACTGGCCTAATCTCAGTTTTGCCAAAGACGTTCTCCTTCAGGGCTGTTAAAAGAGCATCTGTAGTCGGTTCGGAGCAGTTAATAGTCCCTGCAGGTTTCATTAATAGTGCTGTAAGAAGAAATTAATATATTAAACAAAATAACTAGAGGTAGTAATAAGTGTTTTCAGTTCAGTGAAATAAGAATATAAATATCAATTGAACAACTTTTTGTCTGAATTAAAGACCGAAACTTAACGACCGAAATTTAATGTTTATTATAATGCTTGACAGATCATCAACTGATCACTTAACAATCAATTTATCACTTAAAATGTATTATTTATTCATCCAAAATAAGGGTTAGTTTGGACTGCTCAGATCTTTGTCCCTTGCGAAGTCTTGTTTTGCACATGCTTCATTATCAGTGATTCCTTGTTTCCTTACCCGTTTCAATAAAGTGGATGGATCTGACTGCCTCCACCCAGTCATTACAGTTAGCAATGATGACAGAACTTTCAGTTTTGTGTGAAAAAACTCTTTAACTTATGATTCATGTATTTTCACTCATACAGTATTACAATCTACACAAGCAACAACAGTATAAATACTGTTTATACTATAAATAGTATAAAAAGGTTAAATTTAACCTTTAAGCATTACATAACTTTGTTAATTACCTTGTTAATTAAAGCTTTTTTAACTAAAGTGATGTGAAAATTATTTAATGTGTGTACAGCTTAATTATTTTTAATTATAATCTCATTTCTTACACTGCGTTAGGAGACTGTAGATAATGATGAGCCAGGATTGTGGAAGACAAGCTGTGGATTCAGAAGCCTGTAATGATGGTAAAGTTTTTTGTCAGATTAGCAAGTTCTTTTTACCACATCTAATAAAAACAAAAATGGCAACGTGTGATTTTACCTGAAATGTCACTACATTTAGCATTATAATGTTACTTTTATAAAATGTGATGAGAATTTTCATAAGATTTGTGAATATATGATGTCTAGTAATAGACATTTGAGCTCAATGAGTACCATTTTACACTACAGTGTACATATTACATGTGATGTGTAACATGTTCATATATCATAACAAACATCTAAATGTGTAAACTGCTTCTGGAAATGATTACATATTAAATACATTAAACATCTTCATTTCAAATGTGATGGCAACACAAGATGAACCACAGTATATTATTAATTATTGAATCAATTAAATAAATCTCATAAACCTGACATTTACACAGTTTACATTCAGTAATGCATTAAGATTTTGAAGACTATGTCTTACCCACGAAGCCATCACGTTCTTAAGAATGTGAAAACAGTTGGCAATGCGAATGCTATAAAATTAAATGAATTAAACTTACAGTTTTATATCTGTGAGTCTGTGATTTAAATACTGTATCAAACTTTATACCAACACTGATTTGCCTAGATATTTTTGTGCATCCCATAAGTCCGAGAAGCCAACAATATGCAAAGCAAAGCATATGTCGTGTAAATCCCACTTTACAAATATGGTGGTTTCTGTGGTGCTTCCATGAAGACAAAGGGAATAACTGATAATAAGGATGTATTTACAACTTTTATTAAAACAATAAAGAACAAATCAATAATAAGTTTTCTCCTATACAGCAACTGACAATATATCTATAAAATACACAAACACACAACATAAATTCACAAAAAACACTAAAGGTGATCTGAGCGTTTTTTCTTTTTTCTTCCTTTGCTATCTCTACAAGGGTGTAGCACAAAGGATTTGACGAGTGAATCCATAACCTGTCTTGTAAACTTTACTTTTTAGTTGTCAGGTTATATTTTAAGAGAACTCAAATACACACACACGCACACAAAAAGAAGTTTCCATTCCAATAACGTGAATTCGATCCTTTAGTTTTCAAGGTCAAAAGACAGTCTAGCACCAACCCTTTCTTCTTCAACTTATTACACATACAACGTAAAACTAGTAAAGTCCTATGATACCAGACAAATAACACAATATTCTTTTATCAAAAAACATAACTCTCAATATAAATATTACAAAACGATTAATGTAGCCTAGTTATGTCTCTAAAACTCCAGCCCCCAATCGTATATGTCGAAAGTGTAACAATTATCTATTATGATTATAGCAGATGAACCCAAGCGCTGACAGTAGACAACTCACACAATGTTTATTGTAACAGAAAACAGGGGAAAACAAAACCCACGAGGGGGCAAAACAGAGGTAATACAAATGAGATATAACTAAACTAGATAACACTTGGCAAGAACTAGACTATTACCTGACAGCAACTACAACACAAAGTACTTAAACAAAACTCTCTACTAAGACAAGGTACTCACGGAGAGAATCTCACAAAGTACAGTATGAAACAATGAACCAGCACAGGACAGTAGGGGATTAAATAGGGGAACACTAATGACGAGGACAGGTGAAGCGGACTAGACAATAATGACAAGAAGAGGATAACATGGGGGCGGGGTTATGTAACGAGAGACAACACAAGCACATGGCCCAAACAAAAGACCATGTGCTTGTACACAAAACATGGGTCTGTCATGATCCAGCCTCAAGACTTGGGGAAATGGATGACAAGAAGGCCGGATCATGACATTATCTAAAGTGTCATAACAAAACTTTTCTTTTAAACAGTTATTTTAGAAAATTATAATTTTCAATGAAATTTCCATTTGCAGTCTTTATGTCTTATTCTCCTTCTGCTTCTTGCAATAAGCAGAGTTTTGTTATCGGCCTTGAAATGTATAACACTATCAAAAACAATAGCATAATAGCCTACAGATGTTTCAGAATGAAATATGCCAAATACTGGCCAGTAGGAACACGGCAGATGCTGTTTAGTTAACCTTTCACTAAGTCATCATAAAAACATTAATTGAAGCAGTGTTTCTAGTAGTCCACACCATTTTCGTTTTTCTTCTGTGGATGTCCACAGCTCCTGATTGGTCAAGTTCAGATAGATCGACAAATCGGCTCATTCAACAGCACACACCTCATGAATGCAAGCCGACAGCTCCCGATCTTTTTCGACATGCTCAAAAATTATCGGGAGGTCGAGAGGTGCTCGGCTCGGCTCGTATCTTCCTCGCACACCGTGACATGAGAGTATAACCGATTTACACGCGATTTCTCCCAAGTGAAAAAAATCATCTGTGAGCTCGTAAAAGAGCCAAAAATCACACCGTGTACGCCCGCCTTTAGTGTTTGCATAGAGGGAGGATTATCTGACCACACACAATCTCTTGGCAGATCTGCCCTTTTCTGTTTGTTGATTTAGGCATTTAATCTTCTGTACACTGTGCATTTAGAAATCAGATTCCGTATGACTGAACTGGCAGCAGCAACCCAAAATGTGTTTTGCAGTTTTGTAAGGATTTGATTTCTGCCACTATGGCCTGTGTTTTTATGTATATCCTTCAGAATCAAAGACGTTACATTCTGCTTTTTATCAAGAATTGCTGGATGCTTTCGCAGATTCTGGCATTGCGGACTGATTTAAATGACCACCTATTCATATTATACCATTTTGCACCAGTGGGTCCAGTTTGGACAGTGGACTACTTCTTTTGACATGGTTACTGCTTTGCAAAGATTTGAATAGATCAGGGAATGTCTGTCTTTGACTGTAACTAATCAAACTCAGTTCAACATTTCTACATGTTCTACTAAAATATTTTTTTTGTTTTGATTATTTTCAGTTTGACTTATGGTAGCTTGAATTTCACGTCTCTTGTTTGATAGGTGTTGGAGTATTTCCTTCAGCCTCAACATGCAAGCAATTGCTCTCTTCAATCTGTACAATTCTGAATAAAACTCAATCAGTTTATCCAAAGGTTTCGCTTTTCCTGTAGCACTGACACAATTTACTACAGCTGATTTTTTTTCAATTCCACTTCCATTGCACCTGTATGATCTGGTTGCCAAGGCCATTCACTTTCATGTTTATAGAGGAATACTGGTCCTTTGACCCAATTTTCCTTTTTTCATGAAGTTTTCCACTTTGATGCCTCTAGAGGTCATGTATGCTGGGTTTGCATGAATGCACGAGCCTCTGAAAAAGTTTCAGTGGAACCACACTTTTGCCATCGAACTGTCTCAGGCAAGCCAGCAGTGACTGCGCGCGTGCGCTCGCTTGTAAGCTGCGTGGACATGGCGACCGAGTCTACATCCATTCCGAGAAAAGAGATCCTTGTTCCCGGAGGGCTGCCTCGTCGACCTTCGTGAAGACGCGAGGACACAGGGCTTGCCCGAAAGGGAGAACCGCTTACTGGTATGCCTGCCCGTTGAAAGCAAACCGTAGGAACGGTCTGTGTCGAGGGAGAATGGAGACATGGAAGTACGCGTCCTTCAGGTCGATCGCTGCAAACCAATCCTGGGGCCACACACATTCGAAATGCGTTTGGCGGAGAGCAGCCTGAACGGCAGCCTGTGAAGGGAGCGGTTTAGCATGCGTAGGTCCAGGATTGGCCATAACCCACCGGTTTTCTTCGGGACAAAGGGCTGTAGAAGCTGGAACTCATTTTGGCTGGAGGGTCAGTCCCAGTTGCACTCTTCGCCAGCAGCGTAGCAATCTCCGCTCTCATGATAGGGGCATTGCCACCGGCCATAGTGGAGCGGACACCCCTGAAGTGGTGAGGAGACTGCGCGAAATGAATCGCGTAGCCGAGCCTGATCATCCGAGCGACCCAGCGGGACAGGTTGGGAAGCTCTAGCCAGGCTCCCAACGACTGTACCAGTGGGGTAATACGAACCACAGACTTCCCATCAGTGGTGGAATGACTGGCCCAAACGTGGATAGCATAGCGGCCTGGTGAGGGGGCACAGTCATCGACAGAGGAGGCCAGGGAAGGTAGAACATTCCACGGGGTCTACTCTGCCAGGGGCTGGCGACAGAGGGGAATGAGAGCGGCACGGTCCGGGGACGGCGCTCACAGTCATCCGGCTCTGGGACAGAGGAGGACGAGGGGTGCATGGCTTGGAGGCGCCGCACAGTGTCGTTCAAGAACTCTGTGTGCTCAGAGACGGGAGAGTCAGTTCTTTGGGAGAATTAGGGTTCTCCCCTGGCCCTCCACCAGGGGAAGGAGTGGCCTGCTACCAGCTCCTGGTAAGAACTGAGTCCCATTTCTGAGCAGCCCATCTCAAGAGTGCCGCTTAACCCGGCATATAGCGGGGGGCGGGGCTCAGAACGGGCGGTGTGGGAACCGCAGGAGGGCGCCTTTGGCTGTGGACAGACTGAGGGATCTGAGCGACAGCGAGACCTTCGGGGCAGAATCTGCTCTTGGCCGGTTGAGAACTGTTGGGCAAAGCACTCAACCGCACCACCGAAGAGGCTGACCTGGGATAGGGGGGTGTCAAGCAGAAGGGTCCGCTCGACATCCTTCACATCGGACAGGTTCAGCCACAGAATGGTGGGCATCACCTAATCCAGGGAGCGTACGACCACTTTCATCACTCGGAGAGCGAGGTCAGTGGTCATGTTTTGAACATTCCTATTCGAAGAGTACATACCCTGCTCCATCACCGCTGTTCTGGAGGATGGGGAGACTGAGTTACTTGTATTGCCGAGGGCCTCCTCACTTGAAGCTCACCATACTCTGCTCCACCACGGTTGTCCTGAAGAGTCTTGTGTCTACTTGAGAGTGTTTTAGAGTAATTTATATTCAATAAAGCAAAATCTGTCCTTTTTACCTTGTTGTCCTGCCGCGTGTTGTCCCTTTTGGTGTAGCTCCTCAGAGTGGTAGTTGTTGGGGGTGGTGTGTTAGAGGGCCCGTAACATTTCCCTGTTTTACCGGAATCTATTTCTGAGTGAACATTTTTGGAAGTTCTATGTTGTCTTCACTCTCTAATCCACTTATTTCCAAGTCTGACAGAATGTGACTATGAACAGGTTTTTCTTGTCCCGTCTTTCTGCCTTTCAAGTTTAAACTTCCTTGAAAAATGAAAGCATATGCTTTTACTAATTTGTCGCTTTTCTTTGACTTGATCTTGACTGGAACTGTAGCAAGAGTGCATTCACTGTTTCCGGCCCCAGTGTACCCACAAGTTTCATGTTCTATGGAAGTTGTTCTCCTGCTAGTTTTGTTCTCATCACAACTTCTGGATGTGGGGCTATTCTCCTAATTCAACCCTTTTGTCCAGCGATCTTTGTCTTAGCAGTGACTGAAACATCAAATTCCACGCTCTATGATGAATTCAAATTCAGAAATTTCCCCCTTAAGAAGCATTATGACATGTTTTAAGGCTGTGATATCAGATACTCATTGGCTCTTGCCTGCTTCATCACAGATTGCAACATTTGAAATTGGGAAATGAGTGCATTCATGGTGGGAAGCAGGATTAACATTTTTATGGATTAATAACTTCTATTCTGCTCTGTACCTCATACAAAAATGAAAGCTTTAACATAGTACTTCTAATACTTGTGCTATAAAAGATAGGTACTTACACATCTCTTCCACTCACCTCCATCCTCCCCACCAACACCAGGATGGTCCCTTCCTGTACCTCACAGGGGGTCGGCTGCACCCCCTGCCTTCATCTTCAGGCAGGAAATGCAGATTCCGGACCCTCGGATTGCGGGCTATGGATGGGGCCTATGCCAAAGAACTTTAAATCATAACATTGCTTGCTGGGTTGTTAATAAATGGTTAAGTATTTCTGGTAGAGCTATTATATACCACCAGAGAGGACTGCGAGTGCAACGCATCGTCATTTGAACAACTTTTAATACTGCTTTTCAACATTTTTGCAACAAATAAATTGTTATGAATACACTTGTCTGTCAGGGCTCAGGTTTGGTCTGTCTCTTTTGTCTGTGCTCCCTGACCAGTGGCTTGTTCATCATGATTTTGGACTCTTGCTCTGAATTCTTATATATATCCCTGGATCCTTCTAAGTTTGATTACCTGAGCTGTCATCTTTAATGACCCTCGCCTTACTCTGACTATTGCAGCTGCTCGCCTGGTATCTGACCAAAGCCTGGACTTTGACCTTTCTTTCTATTGTGCCCTTGGATTGCTGATCTAGAATTTAGCAGCTCGCCATAAAACTTTTTGATTGTGCTTCCAACTGCATTTGGGTCCTTCATTTCAGTGAATCCTGGGTTACTTGTCGGTCTGTTATGCTTTTTTCATAACTGTATGTAGTTTAAATAAATGGTTAGGGTAGAAGTAGGATTAGCGGCTCAAAAAATCTTTTTAATGATATATTGTTACTAAATTTATTTTCCTACACAGACATTTTATTATTTTTATAACCCTTTCAATATGGGTATGTTTAGGTTTGGGAGTTATGGTTAAGGGATCTTCTTACATTGATTTATAAAATGGTAAAAGGGAAATTAACAGATATATTCAAGATATTATGTTAATTTAATAATGCTACGTTTAAATGTTGCTGATACGTCCATATTATATGCTTCAGAATCTATCAAAACATACAAAAAAAGTTTTGTCTTTGAAAGTTACGTATTAATTCCTATGTATTACCAATGAGATCATGCTGGATATTTACATATTTCCCATTACATTAATAAACGTATTAACACTGATTATATTGAGATAGTTGCCAGAATCCTACAGAATCCTGATATATATTTTTAACTATAAAGTAATAAAGTTGCCTATCAAATAAGAAATTTAATTTCAAATTTTATCCATTAAATACTTATCTAATAAATTGTCTTTGCTCAAGTGATTTGAAAATAAGTGTGGCATTTTTCTGCAGTTTTTTTCAATCCTCATCATTGACTGTAAAATACAAAAAACACAACGAAGTTGACAATCTATCTAGACAATCTAGAAAAAAAAAAGGTATTCTGTTTTGGTTTCAAAAATAACCGGAATGTAAAGCCATCCATTTTATGTATTGTTGAGTGACTCAAAAAGTACATTTTTATTTTGCAAATTATAAGAAACAAAACTGAAACTAGCAGGCACATACTGTACAGTATCAGTTTCTTTACAAAGGTCAACACCTCATACTTTACCAGTCAAAGTAACAGAGATAGTGTCACGGTGGGTAGTGGGGAATAAATCCGTGGACTCAAGTGACAAGAGCACATGGCTCAACATAACAAAACACCCATGTGCATCACAAGACAGGGCAGACATGTGACAGATAGTGGACTATAGCAGAATAAAAACTTACAAATGGTTATAAAATTTGTATTATCAATGTGATTTTTATATGTAAGCAGTATTAATATGAGGTATGAGCTTGCTAATGTCTCATTCAGTCTTGGCTGATTGAAATTGAATGAACACTGTCCAAAGACATGAATATGTATCACTGCAGCTGTCACAACTGATCCAGTTTGTGACGGCACAAATCACAGAAATGCAATGTTACAGAAGTACAGATAATTTTCCAGTCTTAATGTTTATGATTATATAAAGCATAAATTGATAAATAGTTAAGTTAACAAATTAGAAATTGTGTCCATATATTTTGCTCCTCTGAAGCAAGTTTCCTGAAGAGTCAAAAAATCCTCCATATTAACATCATATTAACTGATAAAAGATAAAGATAACTTCCTCATATATGATCAGATGATTTTTAATTTTTCAAGAGAAGAAAAAGAAACAGCATTTTAGAAGAGAAACGACATGGTAACATCCATCCACCTTTGTCATATGTAGGATAGTGGGTAGACATCGACAGTTAAATTATACAGGATTTTTCAAATTCCCAAACCATTTTTTATTATATTTAACTCTTTAATTAAATATTATCATTAGATATCAGTAACCTACAAGGTATTACAGAAATACATTTGTGATGTGCATTAATTTCCAACAGCTCAGTATATATATATATGCATAAACCCTTGACCTAATAGGACTACAAATTTATGATAATTTGAAATGTAAAAAAAAAAAAAAAACTAGAAACAAAAATAAATATAAAAGTACATAACTTTTGCAGAAAATATTCACTATTAGCTATACAGCATTATTCCATTATATTTAATGGTTGCACTTTATATTACAGTACATGTACTTACAGTGTAGTTACCTAAGAAAGTACTGGTATAAAGTATCTACATGGGGTTTGGTAAGTTTAGGGGTAGGTTCAGGTTAATACCTAGTTATTTCCTAGTTTTTGTAATAACTTAAATAGGAAGTATGTACATGGGAAGCATGGCAATATGTGCAGGTTCAGCAATCATGTACACTCAACACTTATTCCTATTTAGTTTCAGTTGGTTTATTTATATCAAAGATGCTTGTTTGTTGTACCAGTTCAGCCAGACGAGAAACATAGTGATGAAACTCACTGAGAGAAAGATAAGATACATCCCAAAAAGCAAGCGGTCAATGACTGCACCCAAATGTACCCACTCATCTACACTCTCGTCAGTTTTAAAATGTTTATCGACCTGCAGACGGATGGATAGTAACTCATGTCTTATCTTCCTCAGTTCCTGAAGAGTAGGATTTGTGTTATGGGCCGCTTCTCTCAGAGGGGTGTCAACTACAGGATCCCAGCATTTAGTCTCAGTTCGGCGCTCTACAGATACAAGAGAAGTTGTTGAAATATTTTATACATAATTTGAATACTCTTATGGCTCGTTTACAGTGAGCAGTATTATCTTTGCACTAATTGTAAATAGTTGTTAGATGCTATTTATAATTAGAGCAAATAGTGGCACATAGCTTACTATTTGCACCCTAAGTGCATTGTTGTACATTATAAAACAACATGCAATTATAACAACATATTCAGTGTATATATTTATTAAAATCCTAAATGGATGTCGTCTTATTGGGACAGTACTTGTCCTTGCCCCTAAAGCCCTCCGTTCACCTACCCCTATCCATACCCTTAAATGTTAATTATTATGCTAAATTCACTTTTACATGGTATTTGAGCATAAATGTGTTGGGAATGTGTACACAATCATCTTACAATGGTAAAAAATTTTGTTTTTACTTTTTAATTTTCCTATAAATCAATAATAGTATCTCAAAATTAGTCAATCACATTTTTGCCCAATGTGACTTCACAATGTTACATGCCGCGCCCACGACGGGACACAGTCCGCCATGTTTATCTCCTCGCTAGAGCAGCTTGTGGAAACACAAGCATGTAAATCATGTAGCTGAGACAATCTTAGAACAGGAGAGTCACGAAGGCGCATCACAGAACAGAGAAAGGCGAGCATTTGTGCTTATAAAACTTCAACTTTTTCATTTATTTTTGAAATGACCAATCGTTTCGCTAGATAAGACCCCTATTCATCGTCTGATGTCGTTTAATGTACATTTGCAGTTTTGTTAATAGTTTTCTATCTTGAATAGCTACAGCTGGTATGAATGGCAGTTGAACAATATGTAAGGTAGTGTTGGAAATTAATCCAGTTATTGTAACCCTAGAGTAGCCTAGGTCAGACAGGCCTAGCAAAAATAAGTATCAGGCCTTGAAATAGGCTGGCAAAGTCAAAGTAACTGTAGAGTAGCCTTATACATATTTGCATTTAATTAAGTTCTACCATTTAATCATGTAAAGTTAGTTCTATGTTTAATTGCAATTGTCCAAACTGTGGCCCTCAGTTTACTTTGCCAAAGTAACTGTAGCCCTCAGACTTCAACTTTGGTCCACCCCTGATCTAATGTATGTTTGCATCGACAATTATGGAAACGGAGCACAGTGGAATGCAAAAACGCGTTCTGTGGAAATGGTCTCATGCTGTTTCTTCTGTTTTGTTGTTGTCTGGAGTATCAGAGGCATTAGATGTAAAGGCTCCGCCGTCTTCTGAAAAGGGGAAGGGAGCAGCAGATAATTTTCATTTAAAGTTACACACGTGAAAACATCGCAGTTACGGATGTAACCCTCGTTTCCTGAGTAGGGAAAGGAGACGTTATGCCGTGATGACGAATGGTTCCAGTGGTACAGCCGAAGTGGTAGGGAGATGTAACGTCTCTGATCCCTACTCAGGGAAGGAGGGTTACATCTGTAACCGAGACGTTCCCTTTCGTAGTCAATAGGAGTTATGTTGTGACGACGGATGGGGTTCCCAGTCCAATCACGCCACCTCGGCTCTCTTTCAGTGCACTGCTTAAGGTGTACTGGACAGAGCAGTGCCAAGGCTAGGTCTGCTTCCTCCAGGGGCAGTGCTTGCAGGTTCACCAGCTGATCTAGAAAGGGAGTGTTGGGAACCTTGGGCACATATCCAGGCCAGGGTCTCAGGATTCCAGGCATCTACAGAAAATGCATGCAGGTCCCCTACCCTCTTAATGGAGGCCAATGCAACCAGGAGCACTGTCTTAATCAACAGGAACTTAAAACTCCACTGATTTCAGAGGCTTAAAGGGAGCCCTATGCAGGGCAGTTAGAACCACTGAGAGGTCCAAAGAGGGAGCTCCTTTCAGGAACCTGATGATCATGTGTTGCTTTCCCATAGACTTACCTTCAACTGCGTCATGATGTGCAGCGACAGCAGCAGCATTCACTTTCAGGGTGGAGGGAGACAGTCTTCACTCCAACCCATCTTGCAGGAAGGAAGGCACAACTCTGATTGGGCATTTTCTGGGGTCTTCTCGGTGAGAAGGGCACCATGAAGAGGTTCCACTTCCACGTGTAGGCATGTCTAGTGGACGACACTCTAGCGGAAGTGATAGTAGCAACCCCCTCTGGTGGTACGGTACTCAAACCTACCTCCTCCCGTCCAGGATCCACACATGGGGGTTCCAGACCGTCCCTGACAAGGAGGGATTCCTTCCTCAGAGGGATTGGCCAGGGAGGTGCTGTCGCAAGGAGTTCTAGTTTGGAGAACCAGGCCCGGCTGGACCAATAAGGTGTTGCGAGTTGCACATTCTGAGTTGGAGCAATGTGACCTGCTCCTCGTCCTCCCTGATCTTGCACAGGGTCTGTGCAAGAAGGCTCGCTGGGGGAAACGCATCCTTGTGGAGGTCGCAAAACAGGTCGCAATGGGACGAGTCGTGGGAGGCAAACAGGTCTACCTGTGCATCCCCGAACTGATCCCAAAATCAGCTGAACTGTCTAGGGATGGAGTCACTATTCTCCAGGTAGCTGCTGAGATGTGAAAAATCGTCAGCTGCACAATGGCTCGAAGTGACCTCAGATGCTTCTGACTCCATAAGAGGAGGTGGCGAGCGAGTTGCAACAAACGACGAGAGCATAGATGACCTTGACGGAAGATGTATGCCACTGTTGCGGTATTGTCTGATCGGATTAGTATGTGCTGGTTCTTGAGCAATGCATGGAAGCGGTGCAGAGCGAGACGTACTTCCAGCATCTCAAGGCAATCAACATGCCAAAAGGCACTGGGGTCCATACCGAGATAAGAGATCCTCTGCACAGGGCAAATTTTGCTCATTTCCCAGTTGACCTTAAGGCCCAGAAGAGCTAGGTGCCAGAGCACTAGGTCTCTGTTTTCGCAAACCTGGTCTAGAGAGTGAGTTAGCATCAGCCAGTCGTCGAGATAGTTCAGGATGCAAACCTTGTGTTCCTGAGTGGCACAGGGGCTGCCTCGACGACCTTCGTGTAGGCGTGAGGAGACCACTGCAGCTGCCGTTGTGATCATGCCACTGCAGATGCTGTTAGAAGCTCCGGTTGCTACAGTGTTCTTGGACTCGCATTTAGGACTGACTTTTTAACGCTATTTTGAGCATAAGAAACACCATTTTGAGTTTGATGGTGATTTTAAATATGTTATTTAAATGCGTGTTCAGCAAGCAGTTTTTGAGATTTCAGGATTCCGCCATTCAGATAGATAGAACTTGGTCTTGTATTCCTGAAACAGCTGTCCGGAAGCTTTGCAAATATGGCCAGAGTGAAAAGAAATTCCGCTTCATTTTCACAATTTTCACTTAATGTAGACACCTCTCTGAGTTGAAATGCGATGGTAAAAGGGAGAAGAATGAGTTCAGTAAAAAGTGAATTTGCGTCGGTCACCTTACTCTCCGGACCCCTGATCCTGTTTTCAGATGGGTCTCTTGTGTAATTTTGTGAGGCTCAATCAGACAATGGTGGACAGAGTTACTGTAAATAGCACTCCGGAATACACTCCGGAAACTATTTACGCTTGTTGAACATAATTGTTACATAGCTAACTGAATACTTGATTCTGATTGGCCAATCGTGGCATTCATGGCAATGCTGATCAGGCTGCTTATTTTTTATAGAAACACTTCTTTGTTGTAGTATTACATTTTTCACATCTAGGATAATATATATTCAGCGATTCATTATCGCAAAGTATAATAGGTGAATCAGGACCCCAATAGGAGTGAAAATATTGCATAGACTTGCATTGTAAGACTCACCTTCAAGATCATAGTTTTGGTCACTGGATTTCTTGCTTAAAAAAACAAGTTTAGCAAGGTAGTTGAGGAAAAGCAACTTGACCCATCGAGGTAACGGTCCATAGTTACTGGAGCCACACTGAATATTTATGATAAGAATTGTCTCCAGAAGACTGGCCACCATCAGTGCCAAGCAGAGAGAGAAAAATGCATCTGGAAAGACATGGTTGGCAAGAGAGGAAAAAGGTGATTTAAAACTGTCACAACTAGCAGTCACTCTGAAGAGTGACAAGACATTTTTGTCACTTAACATTGTATTGTTCTTTCAGTGCAGCCAGAATAAGTACTTGACTCTTTTACTTTTACATGCCTAGTTATGAAAAGTGTAACGCTACAATAAAAAGTTCCTATACAAACTTATGAGAGGTAAGGTGTTTCCTGTGACGGGCAGCAGGTCATTCATTAGCAGCAGGAACACAGTGTAACCCAAGATGAGGGTCATTTTGAAGGAAGATCGATCCACATTCTGAGTTGGTAGAAGAAAGCTGAATAGATCTACAGTAATGAGGAAACAGCTGGGAATCAGGAGGTTCACCACGTATAGCGTTGCCCGACGCCTGAGGACAATCTAATGAAGGACAAAATTAATTTAAACAATTTAATTTATAATGCAGATTCATTCAATTAAAATACTAACAAAGGCTAATCTGACATCTTAAGCCAACACACTGATATCATACTTTGGTTACACTTTACATTAAGGTGATGTAGTTACATTGCACCTACTCAAGTGCTGATTAATATTAATTAACTACATGTACTTACTATAGAGTTACGGTTAGGGTTAGTTACATCTTTTACTGTTATTAATATCGTAAGTGAATATAGTAAAGTGTAACTAGGTCACCTTAAAATAAAGTGTTGCCCCTATTTAAGCTTATTATTATCATTATTCTATGGAGCCCCCCTAGTCCCACTTTGGCCAAAAAAAATAATTATAACTATCTCGTGGCCTCAAGATAGTAACTCGTGGCCTCAAGATAGTAATTCATGTCCTCAAGATAGTAACTCGTGGCCTCAAGATAGTAACTCGTGGCCTCAAGATACTATCTCGTGGCCTCAACATACTAACTCTATCTTGAGGCCACGAGTTACTATCTTGAGGCCACGAGTTAGTATCTTGAGGCCACGAGATAGTATCTTGTGGCCATGAGTTACCATCTTGAGGCCACAAGATAGTTATAATTATTTATTTTTTTTTTTTGCCAAAGTGGGACTAAGGGGTCTCCGTATTATTCAACTTCAGAGAGCAAAATGAGAGTATGTTGGTTTTGATTAACTTTATTTTCTTGTATATAGCTAAGTTTTTTATTTGATTTTAATTGTGATAGAATTGTAATACATAGTAAGTAAGTGTGTCCCGTGAGATATTCATTTCCTGGGGAGGAATGTCATGTTTTTGAGCAAGCATTTCGACCAGCTCCCACTCTCCTTTAGTTGTCATCACTCCAAGAGAATATTCTAATGATTCATTCACCGGTCTACCAATGGACAACCGAACATCCAGCACTGCAGAGGCGACCAAACAAATGAGAGTTAATGGAGTCACACAAAGGTAGTAGTTACTGTAAAAGTGATAATTTACTCATTAGTCAAGCCAATTTACTGGTGTGTTGGTATGAATTAAAGGTGAATGAACAGTTCTGAATATCGAATGGAAAGGTGTAGATGTTCAGGTTACAGGAACTGATGACATGAACTGGAAGATCATCCACTACCATACCAGTATTGTCGATGTAGAGGTAATATGTGTCTGGGACTTTATTTTCATCAATGCTTCAAAGTAAAAAGAGGTTTATGTTAGGGATGGATGTTACATTCTTTTTATTATCCATTCAAAGCTTTAATAAAAGAATTAAAAATAAAATTAAAATCAGTCTCAAGCCACAAAAAATCTAGCACCCAGAGGGCTGAAAACATTTTATTAGATGTGTGATAATGACTGCAGCATTATATGCAATATATTCAAGGATAATGGTCAGATAATCACAGAATTCAGAAATACAGATACTTCTGAACTCACAATTCATTGATGACAATATCAGGCCTCCACAGTTGTTTTCTTGGAAGTGAGATTTTGTCTGTTCCACATTCAACAGGATCCCAGCTCAAGCCTTCAATATTCCAATTCTTCAAAACACAAAGTCAAATGCAAGTTTTAAAACCCCTTAACTGTCACCGTCCCGCTACCACGACGCCTAAGTTTACTTCACTATTACAATTAAATCCTAATCTAATTATGACAAACTATATATCGTTGGAAAGGTCTAAGATAAATAGATATTTTAGCACTGCTTTTTTGTTACAAATTATGTAGGAACAGTAATAGATGAATTAATAACAAGGGTGCACCTCAAAAAATCTACATCATGACAGGAGTTCTAACCTTTGTCACAAAAAGTTGACGCGCACACTTTTAATAATTTAAACTTTGCTAGAAGTTCATAATAAATAAGTGTGAAGTCCGCATATTTTATAGCAATTAGCCTTTTAATCCTTCCCAAGTGTATAATATGCACGCACCCCACACCACTAATCCTACCCAAGGGTATAATACACACGTACCCCACACTACTAATCCCACCCAAGCGTATAATATGCACACACCCCACACTGCTAATCCTACCCAAGCGTATAATACGCATGTACCCCACACCACTAATCCTATCCAAGCGTATAATACGCACGTACCCCACACCACTAATCCTACCCAAGCGTATAATACGCACGTACCCCACACCTCTAATCCTACCCAAGGGTATAATACGCACGTACCCCACACCACTAATCCTACCCAAGGGTATAATACGCACGTACCCCACACCACTAATCCTACCCAAGCGTATAATACGCACGTACCCCACACCTCTAATCCTACCCAAGCGTATAATACGCACGTACCCCACACCTCTAATCCTACCCAATCCAATCCACACAACTCATGAATTGCACAATAAATACAACGATAATTAGTCATCAGATGTCATGTCCGTAATTTATAAAAAAAATATCTGGCACTAATTAGATTTCCAACAGATTAATTTAAATAAATTAATTACATTTTAAAGTCAATAAAGTAAACCAGACTTGTTAAAAGAGGCCAATAAAACTTACCAAATTCAACCAGAGGAATGTGTTAAGTTTCTGTGCTTTTTCATCCTGAAAGAAAAAAAAAATACGATTTTTTTTCATGATTACCAATAAGCAATTGCTATTCATAAACAGGGATGTGTTTCCTGAAAGCATCGTTAGCCAACTATGGTCGCAAGTTCTGTCGTTATCAGCATAGTTCAATGAGTCGGTGTTTACCAAGAACATAGTGTTTCAACGAACATTCACAAGCAGCATCGCAAAGTTGTGTGGTTGGAACGACAGCTCTCGAGCTGTGATTAGAAGCAGAGTTTCTTGCTTACATGATATGTGGCCTCCAAAAATCATCACCTTGAGCCAAATAAGCAAGCTGACATTCAGAACAATCTTTAGCTTTTATTTAGAATACACACAAATGTCATTTACATCTTTTAGTTTGTCAAGAGATTCAAATCACGTTTTTTGAAGATTGCACGTGTGCGGGTGTGCTCTATTTATTCAGGTGCCATGTCTGTAATTTATAGCATAGCATCTAGCATTAATTCAATCTCAAAGCGATTCGTTAAAATAAGCTATTAACTAATATTAATAAAGCTTTAAATACTACAAACTCTGAAAAATATTTTTTTAACCTATTGTTTTATTATAGACCCTGTGCAGATGTGTTTGGAGTGCTGGAAATTTTCATATCACAACAACGCAGCTAGCATCTTGTCTGCAAATCGTAGAGCACAGTTTCTAATGTAATGAATAGTGAATTTGTATGGCCATAATTGAGAATGGCTGGAATCATCACAACTTACCACATCTAAAATTCCATACAGCGTGAAGCTCACACTGATGTTTGTGGGAGTTTTCAAGTTAAAAACTGGCCTAATCTCAGTTTTGTCAAAGATGTTTTTCTTCAGGGCTCTTAGGAGAGCTTCTGAGGTGGGTTCAGAGCAGTTAATAGTCCCTGCGGAGTTTATTAGTAGAGCTGGAAGAATAAAATTGCAAATGAAATATTACAAGGCTTGTCAGTTGTATGGTCAAGTTCTGTTTAAAGGGAACCCCACACATGACATACAGGAGGAAAAAACATTGTGGCCACAAATTACCGAATCTGTTCCCACGACTTACTAATTGTCACCATAATTCGACGACGAGACCCTGAAGTCCTTGTTCTGGATTGTGGCGATTGTTGTCCTGGAGAGCGTCCGTCCCTGATCCAGAACCCAGCCAGATACAGAGCTGAAGTTACCACCTTCGACTTTGGAGAATGCGCGAGAGACCCCTCAGACATTGAGGGACCACTTGCCGTGCAAGTGAGCCAGACCCCGAGGACCAAGGAACAGAGTTCACCATCCCGCCAGAAGTAGAGCCCCCGAGTGAGTCTGACCAGGGGTGTGAGCCTGTGACATTAACGGACGAGGGAACGTGAACCAAGAACAGGCTGATAAACTTCAGGAACTGTCGACTTCCACCTTTACCCACCTGGTATTTGAACATTCATCGCCGTACAAAATTTTCCGTAAGGAGAACAAAATTACCGAAATGGACTGTAATATGCATATCTTTGACTTGTGTGGAAGTTACCCTACTCACCATTGTTATGTCCAGTCTCCTGTCACTTCCATCACCCCAGAGCTCAGCGAGTCCTTCAGCCCCAGCGTTACTGGCAGTTTACTGTCCTGCTATGTCCCTGAAGATGCCAGGACACCGAGCAGCAGGTCGAGCAACCATCAGCAGCGCCGGTAGTTGACGATCCTGCGTCTCCGCCTACAACCTCAGACACCCCGTTTCTTCTCAGTGCGTTGACCTGTCGGCTCTGCCCTGGCTCCTCAGACCTTTGGCTCCTCCAGGATCCCTTGTCCATGTAACTCCACTGGGTTCCCTCGTCCCACTGGCTCCCCCTTGGTCGTTACTCTGCCTACTTTCGGATCTTCTTGCAGATTCTTCAGCGTCACCAAGTGTCGCCCATGTCCTCGGGTTCTCTGACTCCACATGTGATGCTCGTCGCCGCCTGGGTCTCTTTCAACAGCGATGTCTCTCGGCTCCTACAGTCCTCCGTCTGCGCCTGTGCATCCATCGGCGTTGTCTCCCCCAGCTCCCCAAACTGTCATCAGCCATTACACCACCTTGGCTCTTCCCTCCCTCGACTCCGCCGTGGACTGTCGGCTCTGGGTCTGTGCCATCAGGCTGCTCCTTTTTGTATTTTTTTTTTCGCCTTTGTCGCCATTGGCTTTTGGCTTGCTTAGTTGGGGACATTTAATTTAATATTCAACAATATTATTGATCTGCCTGCATTGACACCATTATATGAGAACTGAATTGACCTGGGGTGCGTTTCCCGAAAGCATCGTTGGCCAACTATGGTCGCAAGTTGGTCGCAATTTCCATTGAACTCTATTGGAAAACGACGGAACTTGCGACCATAGTTGGCTAACGATGCTTTCGGGAAACGCACACCTGGACAATGGCGTCACGGTTTTCTCCAGAGTGGCTATATACTGTATATATATATATATATATATAATATATATATATATATAAATGTACTAAATTAATAACTTTTTACAACAAAAATGGAACATCACTGAGCTTAAACTGGACAGTGATACTATTTTCAACTCTGTTGCGTTATTTTACTGTTATTTATGTAAAGAACCCCCCCCCCACCCCCCACCCCCCAACCAACCAAAGGGGGAGTTGTCACCATTCTGTTCAATTTAGTTTCAATTTAATTCTACTCGCATGTTGGCTGTTTGTGCGAAATATTATTTTATCTAATCCTCGTCTTCATCTTCTATGGAACCTAGTGTTACATCATGTCAGCACGCTTTTCTAACTCGTTCCCTCGTTTTAAGTAAATTGTGCGCACAATATAATAATTAATTCCCCCAATTTACTAAATCATGGCCACGTTGTAATAATTTGTTCCCTTGTTTTTAGTTCAATCAAATGTAGGGAACGAATTAACGTGGCTATTATTTACTAAAACGAGGAAACAAATTAATAAATTGTGGGACTAATTCTTAATTTGTGTCCACGATACTAAATCGAGAGTATTAATTATTTTGTCTATATGTCATGTGCGGAGCTTTGTATTATTAAACAATTTAAAATATCTGTAACATTATTATTACAAATAAAATTTAAGGGGGTTACCCTTTATTTTAAAGTGCCACTGTTACAGTGTAATTATAAATTTAAGTACTGAATAATAATAATTAACTACATGTACTTACTATAGGGTCAGGGTTAGGAGTTGGTTTAGGGTTAGTTGCATGTGATTATGCATGATTTATAGTTATTACTACAGTAACTACATGTAACACCCGTAACAAGGACACTGTAAAATAAAGTGTTGCCCAAAAGAGTCATGAGTCAAATTACAATATACTACTGTTATACATACACACAAAAGAGTGTTTGTTGATTGTTGGTTTTCCATAGAGTCTATGAACTTGTACTGAAATTTGTACTGAAAATCAATTTTCTTCTTACACAGCATGATGAGACCGCAGATAATGAGCTGTAACTGTAGAGGGCTGGCTGTGAATCCAGCAGCCTGTAATGACAGTATTCACAGACACGACAATGAACACTTTTATAAACCTGTAAATCACTACAACAACCCTAAACAATGCTGTAAACTTTACCTTAATGCAAATTCATCATTGCATTACTGGTTCATGACTGTCTTACCTGTGATCTTGCCATCAGCTGAAGAATGAGAAGGCAGATTACAGAGAGAATGTTATAAAATATATTTAAGCGTTTACCTCTCAGTTCATGATTACTGCGAGGATTGAAATGGACCATCAGACAAAACTATATACTGCAAAAAAGATTTGGTTAGGTAAACTTAAACCAACATAGACTTAGTTTTTAATCCCAGGATACAAAAGTAACAACATGCAAAGCACAATATGTGTGATGTAAACCCCACAGTAAAAAAATATTGTGGTTTGGTTTCTGTGGTTGCACGCTTTTTTACATTGGCCTACAAGGTTGGCAATGAATTTGTATAGTCAGTAAATAGTAAAGATTAAGACTTTGTAAAGAATATTAGTCCATTAATAAAGAGCAAAATTCATCAGTGATGAATATATCATCTTAATTTTGCTGCAGTAACAGGTGTGGCTCCACTAAGTAAGTGCCAAACAACACAATCAACACACTAACCCTTTATAATGGATAATACCTATTTATACATATAAGTATGTACTATTATATATGTAAATATTTATAGAGTTGTATATACAGTACTGCAAGTCTGTGCGTATGCCTTCTGCTTAACATTTAAATGTATATTACTTTTTTAAAAGTCCACATATTTAAGTCTTTCTCTCTATTCTATTGTGTTATATGTAGGCCTATATAAGTACCTAAAGCACATTCTGATTTCTCTAATTTGTACTAAATGATTTGTGGCCTATGGGATGCATGGCACGACACTGATGTTTAGACGTCTTGACCAATCAATTAATATTAAGTAACTTACATGTTAAAACATACTATTTACAAGCTTACTTACTTAGTTTCAAACAAAGCCACAACAGCAACACATAGATGATTTTTTTTTCTGGACTGAATGAACCGTATTTTTAAACAAATCGGCTGAGTGAACGATCAGTGAAAAATCCATATCTAATGCACAGACTGATACACAAACACTCTGATATCAATGACTCAGTGTTTATTGCACAATATTACACATATTTTCGGTAATATAGAATAATATAAAATAAAATATCATATGGACTGCTATTTTCTCAAGGATTTATTAGTAGTCGACAACCCTACTCTATGCAAAAGCCTAGTCCACATTGGATACATCATCATTATTTGCTGAAACAAATTATGAAAATAAATAAAAATGAACCATTTATTAATTCTGAGCAGATCGATGAAATCATTCTCAGTTGGCCTGAGTACAGACGCCAAGCCGACAGGCTTCACAGTGAGCGGTTTCATGCGGCCCGTTCACTATGCCTTTGAACACTGAGGGTCTGTTCTTTTCTCCCAGGTCTTCTTTGTAGCATCTCATGCGGATTTTTTCTACTAGTCTCTCAATCAGTACGTCAATGTTTTCCACTGGAAAGTTCGGATCCTCCATCCGAGCTTCATTGCACCTCCTGCACTTCTGTTTGAAGCGTCGCAGTTTAATGGTTCCCTCTTCCTTTGCTGTGTCCAAGTGGAAATGAAACACCACCAGCACTCTTTTAGACATCCAGCTTTTTTTACAAAGAGAACACGTGAACCTACGTATTGAAATGGAGAATAGATCAGTTTTTTTCTTCATTCATTACAAATACTTTATATATATACACACATATATATTAGTTTAATATATACATGCTGTTTGATTCACACTTGATTCATGCTACAACCACTGTTTATATATATAAATAGAGTGAATTTTGAACAGAGAAAAATCTATAACATTGTAGAATGGAAAAAAACAAAACAAAACATTGTTTAATGCATTCTAAAAGCATTTTGAATGGTCACATGAATAATTGTAACCACACTTAAAATACACGATACTAGACAATTACTAGACTTTAGACAGTATAATGCATTAAAATACACAACAAACAGACAGTTTTAGATGAAACAAGGAATATGCAAATATTATTATTTATAATGCGTTTTAAATTTGGTTACAGTTATTTATGAAAAAGATAATGCATCGCAACACATTATAAACACATTTATAAGACATTATACATACATATTAAAACATGTTTAACTCATCATTACCATTCTAACGTGTGTGTTTGTAACATGCTTGAACATGATGTGTGTATGTGCAATAGAACTGATAACAGGGTATGACTGTGCATTTTTATACTAGATTATACTAGATCCAGGCTAGATTCTTCCAATATCATGAAGGGTTTTAATAAAAACGACTCATCAAAATATCCCCATACAGCATAAAGCCTATATAAAACACATGGACTATTAGATTGTGATAAAGATGAGCACTTACTGTGCAAACGAGCCCGAGATGTATTGGAACCAATCACTAGCTTGTTTGTCTGGCTCAATAGAGTCAGTAATTGTGATGTGCCATGCGTCCCCGTGAAGCTCGCTCGCCTTCTCCTGTAAAGAACTTTCCCACAGATCTAATGCCATGTCTTTGTCCTTACAGTGATGTGCAGAAATGATCTTACCTTGTTATTACCACTGAATATATACTGTACAGGCATGGCTCGTCTCTCAATTCATAAGAAACGAAACTGAAACTATCAAGCAAGTATCTGTTTTCTGCAACACAAAAGTGAATAATGCTTTTCAATGCTTTAAAATTCAAACAGGCTTGCCATAAAATTACATAACTCTATTATAATGCGCTTAACCTGAAATAATGGATAAATGTAAATATAGTAATAACATCATATTAAATAGCTTCAGATACCAGACAGTAGTCAAAGCTTTTACCACTTTGATACTTGATTTTTATTATGAGTTCTTTGTGAAATAGAATAAAAATAGTTGAAAACAAATTGTCTGATTAATGTGGACAGCTAAGCAACTGTTTGAAGAACGTTACAGAAAGAAATGGTTGTTATTGTTTTGCCTCCATCTACTGGACAACATGGTTGCCTACACACGGTGTGTGCTTGTTCTTCTCTGTTGATTTAGGCCTTTTCTCGTTTAAATTGGCGAAATCTGATATCAAGTATTAGAGTCTCAAATGTCAATATGTAAGAAATGAAGAGTTAAGATGCAAAAGCCTCTAAATGCCATTTGAAATTTTCTTCTAGAATGATCATTTTTATCAAGCTTGTATATTTAAGTTCAGTGATTTCACTTAAATGGCATTGATAATTACCTATTAATTGTTATTTAAGTGAAATTACTGAACTTAAATATACAAGTTTGATAAAAAATCATCATTAAAGAAGAAAATTTCAAATGGCATTTAGAGGCTTTTGCATCTGAACTCTTCAAATAATGCACAGTCAGCTAGTCAATATTGCAAAAAAACAAAAACAACATCAACTGCTAAGGTGATATGGGGCCTGTGCCATGATGGTAGTTGAACAAACAGGGTGGCAGGATTAGTTTCGAGTTAACAAAACCAAACCAGTCCAACCAGGCTTTGTTGGAACCATGATGCTGATCATCAACTTTCTCTGTCAACTCAGGCTTTGATCTGGAGTTTAGGTGTGACATCAGCAGCGAACAGCCAATCACATGCTGAGAAAGACTGAAACTGCGATTCCCTTCTCTCTTCTGCAGATATTACGAGATTGAAAAATATGAAGAATTTGTAACAAATTTACAGAGCAAGAAGAAAATAGCTGTCTATGAAAGAGGACAACTAAAAGAAAAAGTCTTGCTAGATCAGTGCAAGTATACATTTTGAAGTTTGTTTATACAGTTGATAAAGGTATAGAGAGAATTGAACATTTAAGCTAATTTTTGAGCGAATAGAAAACACCACACACTATCAGGGAGAATTTAATTTTACCATGTGTTACTGCAATTGTGAGATAATTGTTTGAAATCTACCTTTTGAAAAAATAAGAAAGAAAAAACAAAGCACATCTCCCATTTGAACAAACATGTCTAGTCAATTGCTAAAACCTTAACTTATTTTTATTCTTGATTTATTAATTATTATTTAAAGCTGTAGTCTGTAGCTTTTTGGGGGTTAAAAATGATCCAAAATACATATTTGAGAAAATACTTAACCAGCCAATGTTCAAAACTCTCTGCTTGCAGTAGCTCGATTCAAAGCGGTAATGTGTTTAATTCCAGAGGTACTGGTGGATTTCCGCGGGAGATTCGAGCATGTCTTTGCTACCCGGTGGGTTCTTCTGCTGTTGTAGCCCATCCGCCTCAAGGTTGTGTGTGTTGTGGCTTCACAAATGGTTTGCTGCATACCTCGGTTGTAACGAGTGGTTATTTCAGTCAAAGTTTGTCTTCTATCAGCTTGAATCAGTCGGCCCATTCTCCTCTGACCTCTAGCATCAACAAGGCATTTTCGCCCACAGGACTGCCACATACTTTTATTTTTTTCCCTTTTCACACCATTCTTTGTAAACCCTAGAAATGGTTGTGTGTGAAAATCCCAGTAACTGAGCAGATTGTGAAATACTCAGACACCAACAACCATGCCACGCTTAAAATTGCTTAAATCTCCTTTCTTTCCCATTCTGACACTCAGTTTGGAGTTCAGGAGATTGTCTTGACGAGGACCACACCCCTAAATGCATTGAAGCAACTGCCGTGTGATTGGTTTATTAGATAATTGCATTAAAGAGAAATTGAACAGGTGTGCCTAATAATCCATTAGGTGAGTGTAGATTTATGGTATGGTATGGTAGTACGGCCTTAAGTAATAAATTGAACATACCCGCAGGGATGGATGGTGTTCGCAAATTCGCCTCCTTTCGCAGCCAATCTCAGTCCAAATTTCTGGACTCAACTGCATATCAATCTCCCCTGAAAACCCTGCTTTCGTTTTTCGAATACCCAAATAATTCCACACTGCAGATTTTAACTTTTGTTCGGCGGGGGATCGAGATTACAATTCGCAGCCTCTGTCTCAGACATTTTCTCCTCTACACATGTATAGGTGGAGTCTAAGCGTCAAGTGGAAGAAAGTTGCGTGAGATCTGGTTTAATTTTTTTTCCCCAAACCGTTGATAAGCAAACGCTCACAATGTGATAATCGTACATATCAATATCGTTATAAACCTTACAACCCTAGTCCAAAGAACAGTGTTATGCGAATCTGCACAGGAATGTCTTAGCTATACAGATAGAAGAGTTGCACAGAAATGCTCTAGCTACACAAGATATGGTACTCTTCACGTTCTACAGCAGGCTACAATGATTGTTAATGATTGTGGCTGCTGAAAACCACTCAACCAGAAATGAGATGGTTATCCCGAGGACGAATGCTGACACGTGTCTTTAAACTAAGTGGGAAGCTTTGTTATTTCCTTTCAGACAAGAGGTCTGTCTGAGGTTTCTGATTTCTTTAAAGATAAAAAAAAATGTCTTGCACTACTTGGCTACCTTGCAGACATACAGTATTCAATGAAACAAATAACTTTATGCTTCTCAACCTCTACGATAAGACGAGTGTCGTCCATTATTGGTGCATCGTCTTTTACATTTTCATTACATTTACATTTATTCATTTAGCTGACGCTTTTATCTAAAGCGACTTACAATTGCTACTTTATATATGTGAGAGGTCGCACGCCTCTGGAGCAACTAGGGGTTAAGTGTCTTGCTCAGGGACACATTGGTGTCTCACAGTGGATTCGAACCTGGGTCTCTCATACCAAAGGCATATGTCTGATGAGTGTTTTTTTTTTCTTTTTAAATTGCTGAAGGTCATTTGATTGACTGTTTAAAACACAATAGATATCATCAATGCGTTTTTGGGTAAAACTGCTGTGTAGTTTGGCCATGATCATTGTGTAAAATTGACCTGCCTGAATGACAGTCACAGGATGCAACTGTCTCAATGAGCACAATCAATGGAAAATGAGATACAGGGTTTCCTCATGAGTAGGCTACGATAACTGCTTAACCAGCACTACTGTGGTTATCTTAATGATTAAAAGGAAAACATTTTGCTGTAAACTTGCACCGGCCCACAGTTTTTTAATAGGCCTCTTCTCATCAGATATTCAGGACAAGCCCTGTGTGGGTGCTGGAAAGTGTTCGACATGCAGGTTAGAGTCACACTTCTCAAGGTGTTTGCATGTTTTGCGGTTTGAAATGTTAGGTTTGGCTGTTCGCAGAAATTTCAGAGAGAAAGAAGTCTACTTTTTCTCCAACTCTCGGTTTAAAACGCAGTTTATGACTCCATCAAAACACTCCTACTCACAACTGCCAACACACACAGCCACATCTGATGGTTATCTACGTGGCCATGCTTATGTGAACCTTCTGACAGAAGTAAACAAAAGCAAATGCTCTGAGGCGTTCAGGACTGTGTAAAGAACAACTGCAGTTTTTCTTTTGTTCTTAAATCAGGATTCAGAAATGACAGACTGTGTAAACATGCCTATATTTTGAAGTCCTTTAGCATTTTTACAAATCTTATTACAATACTTTATGGCAATACATTCATATGTACTACAGAAATCATTCAAGTACAATATTTACAGTACAAACATAGTGCAATAATCAGCATGTTAAATTTACAAAACAGTACACTAAATATAGTCACTTATATTTTTAACTACATAACTATATCACATAACATTAACATGAATAGTGTTAGGAAATACAGAAGCATTTTAGTAGGGCGTAGGAAAATAACAGCAGGTGTATTACAAAACCATAACTAATTTTCATGTTTTCTGATGAAAATGTAAGTGATGTTTGTCAATGCAAAACTTGCCACCACACTCTCAAGTCACTATGATTTCCAGGTCTCGATATGACTCAGGGGATATGACTGGGGATTTTTTGGCCAGTTTTATCAAATCATAAGTCTTATTCTAATAAATTTAATAACATATAAACCTCTCTTTATAAGCCCCACAGTTTGAGGTATCATTCCTGTGTATACCACAGATGGTGCAAGTATGAGCAATAATATGCTTGTGGTTGCAACATAGCCTCTGTGTAAAAAACGTGCCTCTACATACATTTTTGCAAAACTTTAAAACCGTGCCAATACAGACAATTCACTGCAGTTTCCTGCTGAAATGAACACTAGTGGCAGTAAAACACCACAAAGTCAAACAGACAACTTTTATTCCAGTTGATACAAATAATGATTATGGGGTAGATTATATCATATTTTCATAGTTCTACTAATAATACTTAGTATGTTATGACTTCAAAACTATTTCACAATAGTAGATGATATACTGTACAAACATATGTTGATGTTTGCGTCACATAACCAGCTCCATATGGCTTTTCTGATGTAGCCCAGCTAACAAAAATAGGTTATTTTTTTTTCTAATGTTCCCATGAAGTTATAAAAATATATTTTCTGAATCCCCAAAACATTTAAAAAAAAAAAAAAATGTTTTCCCTTGGTGACATTTCATTTTATAATTTTGCAAACATTATGGGAACGTTACTTTTGAATGTGAACATTCAGAAATAAACAAACAATTTAAAACAAGTAGTAACATTAAAAAAAAAAAGTCCGGCGAACATCCAACTAAAAAAATTCAGTAAGCAAACTATGTTAAATAATTTTTTTTGTGATGACATTTGGAGAATATTAGTAAAGACAAGAAAACTTTGAGCAAACGTTCTATTAAAGTTACTGGAACAACATTTGACAGAAACCTACGAATGTTCCCTGTTAGCTGGGAGTAAACTTGCTCAGTAGCTCACCGGGGACGGGTACTAATACAGGTAAGCTACTGATGCTAAGCACCTGAGTACAAGTCCCGTGAAACTCACGACAAAAAGCTCAAAGACTTGTAGAAGCGAGTGTAACCCTTCCTGTTCTAAACGCACCGCTCTGAATGGGATTTGAACCGGTGTTTCTGGCATGGGAGGTTAACAAGCCACAGTCTCTAGTGTCTGTTGCAAGTGCACCTCTTGAGGCCAGGGGAGTGATGTTTACTCGCACAGCTCTTTACTAGCTGAACTCCATTACACTCACTCACCCAACCAAACCAAACCTTCCTCCCATCCGCGCCAATGTAACTCCTGGTTTACTCTTACAGCTCTTACTAGCTGGACTTCGTTACACTCACCTCCCTAAACCTCACTCTCACCCGGGTCACGGCACCAATGTAACCCCTGGTTTACTTTGCACAGCTCTTGCTAGCTGGCCTCTGTTACACTCAACCCCCTAAACCTCACTCTCACCCGGGTCACGGCACCAATGTAACCCCTGGTTTACTCAGACAGCTCTTGCTAGCTGGCCTCTGTTACACTCACCCCCCTAAACCTCACTCCCATCCAGGTGAAACCACCACTGTAACCCCTGGTTTACTCACACAGCTCTTGCTAGCTGGCCTCTGTTACACTCAACCCCCCTAAACCTCACTCCCATTCGGGTCATGGCACCAATCTAACCCCTGGTTTACTCGCACAACTCTTACTAGCTGGCATGTGTTACACTCACCCCCTAAACCTCAGTCCCATCTGGGTCACGGCACCAATGTAACCCCTGGTTTACTCGCACAGCTCTTAATAGCTGGCCTCAGATACACTCACCCCCTTAAACCTCAGTCCCATCTGGGTCACGGCACCAATGTAACCCCTGGTTTACTCGCACAGCTCTTACTAGCTGGCCTCAGATACACTCACCCCCCTAAACCTCACTCCCATCTGGGTCACGGCACCACTGTAACCCCTGGTTTACTCAGACAGCTCTTGCTAGCTGGCCTCAGTAACACTCACCCCCCTAAACCTCACTCTCACCCGGGTCACGGCATCAATGTGACCCCTGGTTTACTCAGACAGCTCTTGCTAGCTGGCCTCAGTTACACTCACCCCCCTAAACATCAGTCCCATCCAGGTCACGGAACCATTGTAACCCCTCCGTATCTACTTGCACAGCTCCAAGCGGGATTTGAACCGACATTTTTGGCATTGGAGGTGGGTGCATTTACAAGGATGCTAAAGACCACAGTCTGTAACATCAGTCGCAAGTGTGATGCTTGGTTGCTTCAGCAAATGTATTTGTATCTCATGTTAACAGTATCGGTTAGGATTTAGTGTAGGTGGTACATTATTTTCAAACGGGATAGCACATTAACATTTAGCGCCACACACTGGATATTTTCTTTCAGAACTGCCGCAATATGTGTAACAACCAACATAGTAAAACATTGCTAGATTCACGTTCTGTTTCAGATAAAACTGAGCGGTTTCAGTGCCACTAAATAGACATTTCACCTTGAAAGTGTGACGAAGCGTGCAAGAAGCTGCGAAATATCATTTTGCAAAAATGTCACCACAGGCACGTTTTCAAGTGAGCCTGTGTAGCATAATCCTAAACAACAATATTCAAGTACCTCAAGTTTCCTCATGGGGGCTTCTGTGGTTAGCACCTATGACTCAGTGTTAAACTCTGGCACATTTACAGTAACAGTTTGAACTAGTTAACATGAGAGGATGTGGCAGTTTGTGATCATAATTATTATCAAAAAGAGTCCTAAACTGTTCGTGATTTTCTCCCAAATAGTATATATTAGGTTTACATGATCAAATGTTAAAATAGACTAACTTTAGTGGACAATGCGTGATATGATTATGATTTCACTCTGTCTATCGCTTAATGGCAGGTACTTGCTGTTTATTTCTCATTCGCCCACTCGGTGTCTGTTTTTGCTGAGGGAAAATGATGGCAGCATATTCCACTCCGTCCTGGGCCTTTGATGTCGCCTCGGCAGGTTTTACTCTGTCATCTCTTTCAGGTCTATTTTGAAAGTCTAACTCCCCATACTCCACACAGCTGACGACCACAGCACCGGATCTCCCACACTGCCCCTGCAAACAAGCCCAAGCCATAAAACATAAAGAGTGACGAAAACAGAGCTGAAATGGAATTAGTGTCCAAATGTTATTGAGTAGCTTTGAGAGATAAAGAGGTCAAGATCATACCTGTTGTGTTGTTCTGTTGTTCTGAACTGCTGGGTTTTCTGCGTCTGAGAAGCCGATTAGCATACAGTTAGCACTGAACGATTTCCACAAGCAAACTATCTAACTGCATGATCTTATAATGGGCTACAAAATGGCCACTTATATAAAATTACTTAATTAATAGCTGATGTCAACTTTAGCAAATATTAATATAAAAAAGCTGAAAGACCTTTAAGACTATGACAGTTTCTTTGCCATAGGATGAGAATGTTTTAGCATTTCCCCAGCCCAGTGTTATAAATCTCTCGCTAACATAGTAAATCTGCAAATCTTACTTATTTTAATTTAATATTTAAAGCTGTGTCCCCAAATTGTGTTAAATTGATCTGTTACTATATTTATTTTCCCTCTCCCTGGATAAGTTACTGTATATTTGGCAGTAATGGATGATATTGATCTGTAAAACCTCAACCCTGTTATCATCAATGCTTTTATTAGCGCAATTGCTGAATGCGCAAATATGCCAACATACCATTCAAAAGTCTGGGTCCATAATATTTTATAAAATGTTTTAGAAAGAAGTTTCACCAAGGCTGTATTTATTTGATCAAAAACAGTAAAAATACAGTAAAAATAGTAATATTGTGAAATAAGTATTTTAATTTAAAATAACTGTTTTCTATGTTAATATATTTTAAATTGTATTTTATTCCTGCGAATTTTCAGTACATTGCTCCAGTCTTCAGTGTCACATCAATTCAATTGAAGTGCATCCTTCAGAAATCATGCTAATATGAGGATTTGATGATTAAGAAACGATTCTGATCATGTTTTCTGGATTCTTTTGAAATAGAAATCTTGTGCAATATTAAAACTGTCTTTACTCTCGCTTTTGATCATTTTAATGTGTCCATGTGGAATAAAATAATTAGTTTCTTTCTAAAACAGACCCACATTTTTTTAAAATGCACACCAGAAGTTATGAATTTAGCATGAGATGGCACAATGCACTTAAAACATGAATTGTCTGTTCCAACTTTGAAATCTTTCAAACATTTAATTGTTAAAATCAGCCTATATCCAACTCTTAAAGCAGCTGTTTTATAGAATAATAAAATAAACCTATTAGTATCAAATATTAATACTAGCATACATTACCTGTTTTTCTTGGATTGGTCATGTAAAACCAGCACAATATGCCCACGAATATACATATAAATATTATGAGTGATGCAGAGAAGAAAATTATGAATGATTTTTGTTCCGATGTCTCCTGTTTAGGAGTCGTCGTCACTACGCCTTCAGGCGGAGGTGTGAGTACAGTTTCTGAAAGGAAAAGCACATCTTTATAAACGGCTAGTTATTATGAATAAAAACTTTCATTACAATTATCTAAAAATACAGACCCAATGGCAACAGCACATAATGTTATATATTTTATAGTTATAGTATTTCACTGAACAAAAATAATACAAAATTGAGGTTTTAAGAAGAAAACCCACCTGTTGTTTTATTCCATAATTTGACTGTAATATAGATTTTGTTGCTCTCTATAAGAGGGTTTTGATCATCAGGAAGTACCGCAATTTGGTACAGTCCTTCATCTTCCAGTGAGAGATTTGTGATGTGTAGTGTGACAGTACTGTTTTTCACATCACTGAGTACAAATCTTTCTGAGCAAAAAGAGGACATTTGTCTGCAACTTCCTTTCCTGTTGTCATTTTTGTACAGATTGGGAAAACTGCTGTCAACAGAATCTAGAAAAGTGAATTTAACCGTGATGTTTTCTTCCGACGTCCCATTGACTGTATGCGTTGATTCCACTGAAATAAAAAAAGCACACTGTCACTTTAAAATGTTTAACTGCTTAATGGCAGGTTCTCATTGGGACAATTAACCCCAATAATCAATAAATATATATTTTTTGGAACCAAAGCATGAATTTATGGTAAAACTTTTCAATAAGGTTTCATTCATTAGTTACAACTAGGGCTGTCAAACGATTTATCATGATTAATCGCATCCAAAATAAAAGTTTGTGTTTACATAATATATGTGGGTGCAATGAGTATAATTATTTTATATATATATATATATATATATATATATATATATAAATACACACACATGCTTGTATACATTTAAGACATATTTTCATGTAAATAGACTTATATATAATTTATATTATATATAAATATTTCATATATAAACAATTTTTTTTTCTTAAATTTACATGCATGTGTGCGTATTTATATATGAAGAGTTCAGATGCAAAAGCCTCTAAATGCCATTTGAAATTTTCATCTTTAATTATGATTTTTATCAAACTTGTATATTTAAGTTCAGTAATTTCACTTAAATAACAATTAATACGTAATTATCATTGCCATTTAAGTGAAATTACTGAACTTAAATATACAAGTTTGATAAAAATCATCATTAAAGATGAAAATTTCAAATGGCATTTAGAGGCTTTTGCATCTGAACTCTTCATATATTAAATAATTATACACAGTGCACCCACATATATTATGTAAACACAAACTTTTATTTTGGATGCGATTAATCGCGATTAATCGTTTGACAGCTCTATTAACAACATTAGTTATCATGATCTAACAATGACAAATACTTTAACATAGGGCTGTACAATTGTTCGTAAACAACTTTTCATTGAATTTTTTATGGCTTCCAACGATTATGAAAATACTCAAGGTAAAATAACTATTTGTTTTCCACGGCGCACATTCCTTTTCTTTACTGCGACCCAGACAGCAACACAGTGTCGGCTCAGATCCGGCCCACGTCTGTTACACATGCGTTCAATCTGGGCCGAAACTCTGACACTGTCTGGACGTGCTCTTTCGTTCCTCCCTAAAAGCCTGGACTTTGTTTCAAACATCCAAATCAGACAAATAAGTGAGTGTTGTAAAAGACGAGAGCCGACCGCTGACATGCAAAGTATACGTGGCCTTCGGATACACGCCTAAGCGGTCAAATATAGCCTACACATACACAAGTGTTCTCGTAAACACAGTCGATTGTATCTTAAGTGTCTTTTGTGTAACAGTATATGGCATTTGTGCATTCGGTCTTAAAGGGACAGCAGCCTAATAAACCTGCTGATAATCACACAAAAAGGATATTAATTGACTAATCTCGACTAAATAAATCAAGTACAGCTTAAATAAGGCTTAATCGATTAACTACACAGTAAGAAAATGCAGTGCTATTTTACATTTGACTTATTCAATTTTTGTTGTAGGATATTACTTATCTGAATGCCACTGTTCTGTACATCTTCCTGAACAATATTTTGCTTCAGATATATTTGTTTTGTCTGTTTAGTTTGTAATTAGTTCTTTGTTCTTATTGTATTGCTGACTGTTGACCCGTCTTCGGTTTTGACGACCTTTTACGCTCATTAGTTGAAAAAAAGTGAAGTACCGATTGCTGAAATTTCACTTATAACTATATAAAAATTATATATATAAAAATTAGGGCTGTCAAACGATTAATCGCGATTAATCGCATCCAAAATAAAAGTTTGTGTTTACACATTATTTGTGGGTGCACTGTGTATAATTATATACTTTGTATATATATATATACACACACACATGCATGTACATTTAGGGAAAAAAATATTATTTATATATAAAATATATTTATATTTATATATAATATAAATTATAAACAAATGTACATACAGTAAATACATGACATTATTTCTTAAATATATAAAAGCATATGTGTGTATATATATAATTATACACAGTGCACCCACATATATTATGTAAAGCACAAACTTTTATTTTGGATGCGATTAATCGTTTGACAGCCCTACTAAAAATGTATCAGATGTTTTTTTCTCATATCGTGAAATAAGACGTTTTATCGTGCACCAAAAATCGTGTGAAAATAATCGCGTTTTTAATGTTAACCAAAATAATCGTGATTATGATTTTTGCCATTATCAAGCATCTCCACTTCATCAGCATTCATAAATCTAAGTTGATCTCAACATTTCCGAATACATTTTTAAAGATCAAAAGTTGTATCTGAACATGAATGCGAAGATTTGCATTAACAAAGGTTAATAAATGCTGTAAAAAATATTGCTAGTTCATGTCATGCCTACTAATGTTATCAAATGAGACATTAACCCCTTTGCCCTACATTATAGTAAAAGCAAGTCTGTGTCATGATGTTTCTTTTCATGTTAAATAAAGCAGAGTTATCTCATTATCAACATGACGGTACAATAAAGGTCTGAAACTCTTCAAAAGGTTGTTTTGCAGATCTCTGGTTTGGTTTCTCACATTTTCCATGAGTCAAAGGAAATTTTTCGGTACTTCGTTTCTCTCTTTTTTTGTACAATACTACAAAACCTTTTATGTAATTACCAGTACAGTGAACAAAAAAAAAGGACATTATTTGAAAATTTGAAATATCAAATCAAGTGGCATTTACACGCTTGTACTGTATATCAAATACTGTTTGACTATATATATGATATTTATGCAATTCAATGGATAGATTTACTGAGTTTTCACCAACTTGAGTGTACAAAAATGTTCAAATTTCATTGGTTTTATATAGTGCCTTAATGTAGGAAACATGTTTGCAAAGCTGAAGTGAAAATGCCGTATAAAACAGCGAACTCAACAGACAGGAAAAACAACCCCCCAAAAAATGATCGTGACCTCTTTTACTCACCGCTAAGAATCAAGTACAACATGAACGATACAAGTAAGAGTTTCTTCTTGAGGTCACACTTCATGCTGCAGATGGAAGAGAGCAAGTGGCAGCCACCAGAGATGTAGACGCCTTCCCGTTTCTGCTGATTTATGCTAGCACTAACATTCTGTTTATAAGAAAACCTCCTGTTTCAGTGGGAGGTACAGTCATCGCATTCAGCCTTTTTTTCCTCTTCCTTTCATTCACTTTCAGTTCTCTATAAACCAATAGCATGAGGCAATTAAACAAATCTAAAGAAATTGCTAATGCAACAGCAGAGGGTTTTTAAATGTGGTCTGTTACATATTTGTGATGTGATTTTGGATCCTACAGTTTTGTCAAATCATTTGATCTTATTGCTCACACATTGTCACCACAAGACCACCACCGAGAGACCACCTTGAGTTTCACAATCCCACAGAGGAAGTGTGTGTGTGTGTGTGTGTGTGTGTGTATGTATTCATGCACAAACAAATTTTGGTTTGTTCAAACAACCCAAACCTAAAGTTGGTGGACTACTTCGATGGCACAGTTTAATTATTAAAAAAAATACTGGGTTATTTATGTTAATTTCCTAAGTTGCGTTTTTGGAGAAGCAAGGTTTCCGCTCGACAGCGACAATTAGTTTTAGGCCTACATACATAGGCTAAGTAATATACAAAATAAATAGGCCTACATTTGATTAGAATAAAAGAATAATACAAACTGAATATTATTTTATACATATTTTTTTAAATATATTTCATGTATTTACACATTACAACATATAGCAGCCTTTTAAATTTCAGGATGAGGATCGACCTCACTATTTTGATGGTCTATGGCATCCAAAATGTGACCCTTCCTTAGCTAATGTGTGGTTTATTGTGTTTAACGTAGGCTATTATGTCTTCCACGTTCAATATGAATTAACGTAGGATAGTTTTGTTTTTCCAGAAATCAAGACAACACGAATGTATGGCTCTGTCGAACACGCCGAGCACGTTTCCAGCCATGACGTACGCATGTTAGGTTTTGGACCGAACGCATCCGTTCATGTTCGTGACGTCATGACGTTAGACCGTTCCCCGGATGAAACCGAGTTGTTATAACAACGACGGTAAAGCGAAAGGACGGCTGCACACCAAAAGTACACGGTGTAGCTGGAGTTTTTTCACTCATGGATGCCGGAGCCAACACGTATCTCATTAGACCGAATTATAAAGACAAGTAAGATGAACTGCTGTTCCTTTTCAACGCTTAAAACTAAACTTAGCCGGTTAAAATAGCTGCTAGCTAAGCTTAACATGAATTAAAACTGGACACGCACAGAACTAAACCGCATTTATGGAGTATTAATTTGCTAAACCTGATCCAAATACCTTTTTTTTTTCGTTCGTTTTTCCTGTCGTAGGTTCAAGGCAGGGGTGGCCAAAGAGTGCATCAGAGAAATCCTCAGGGAACAGCTGTATGGAGTGCAGTATAATCCAGACGAGGTTCCCACATTATCCAGATCTTTAGCAGACTCTATTAAAAACAAGCTGAAAGGTAAGCTGTTCTTTCTGACAGGGACACAGTAACTTTACTTCATTGCAGTGCTTGAGGAATTTAGGTCGAAAATAAGGGGAAAAGGGCGTTTATTGTGTTTAAAAACGGGTTGATCTTTTTTCGCGAATTAAATGAATCAATACTCAGATCACAGTTAACAAAAATATATTCTATGAACGTTTCGCTAACGTTGCAATTAAGCTAGATTTCTGCATACTGAACGCTCAAAAACGTCACCAAAAATAAAACGTTACTTTTGAATGTTCTCTGATCATTCTGAAGCAAATAGCAACCTTAAAAAAATAAAATAAAACGCGTTCAACCAACGTTTTGTGAACATGATTAAATATCGCTCTGAACAAACTGACGTTAATGGAATATTGTTTGTTCATAACTTTGAGAGAACTATGCCAAAATGTTAGCCAAACTTCTTGAGACTGTTCCCTGTTAGCTGTTTTTTACAATTTCAACATTCACAATACCTGTTTTCCAGAGTTTTAATTGGCACCAGGATTTTTGTTAAAAAAAGAAAACGATGCCAATATTGAGTTTGCGCAGTTGACAGCAGCATTAAAAACATTACAGTGCTTCTATCCTGAAAAATAGCTTTGTTTTCATTTGTGAAATATGGCGTCTACTATGATTAAAGCCGGGTTCACACTGTACGATTTTAGCCTAAAAGATTCCCATGGTCTAGAATCTGTAGTTTGATTGCTAGTTTGACATGTTCACCGACAGCCGATTAATGGCCATTGCCTGCAGATTTGACCTCTGATGAAATTCTGGCAGTTTCAGAAAATTGAGGGACAGTCCTGCAGTTTTGCTTCTCCTTCGACAGCCATCAAACCAGAAACCAGAAGCGCATAACCTGATGACGCAATTAGTGTGACATCTACACACAGTTTCATTTTTTCCCATTTTTTTTTTTAAAGAAAAGCCATGATCATTATTAACATTAGAGATTGTTTTTTTTATGCTAGCCACAATTTCAATCCTGTATGTAAATGCAGCTCACATTTACTGAAAGTGTCACGGATTGAGTTTTCGTCCGTTCGTCCATTTTCAACGCATCTTGACTGTCGTAGTCTGACATTATTGAAAAAACTGAGATCCTAAAGTGTGACGTGGCTTACAACGGGATCATGATCGCACAGTCTGGCAAGCAACAGTCGTAAAGGACTATTATAAATCATTCAAGAATTCATATTGTTTGTGCATTTATTAACTATCCACTGCCTCAGGATTCCATCAGTCAATTTACAAAACCTATTAATAAATATAGAAAAACAATTGAATGACGTGGAAACCTTTTTTCTCATTTTTTTAGAAATTTTTTTTAGCTGAAGTATGTTTTTTGGCTAGAAACGTTGAATTATTTTGATACTTAGAGTAGATTATAAGCATAGAGTGATGATATTTGTGCACTTTTCAGATGTGGGCTTTGACAGATACAAGCTCATTGTGCAGGTGGTTGTTGGAGAGCAGCGTGGAGAGGGAGTCAAGTAAGTGTAATACTTCCTAGGAAAATGAATGAATTGTGAAAACAGGATGGTCTTTAGGAAACCCGAGCACTCGCTCTGCATTCTTCTTACGGCATAGACCCACAACCACAGACATTATCACATGCAAAACATGTCCTCAGATGTTTAGCTGTGACCTTTGGGGTGTTTGCCACTTAGATGAGGTTTCTACTGAGAATACTGATCTTTCTAGGACAGCCTTTCTCAAAGTGGGTGCCGCGGCACACTGGGGTGCCCCCTAGCTGTGTCAGGGGTGCCGCCAAAAAATTACGTAGGCTAAAAAAAATGTGGAAAAAAAAACCCAGAAAAAAAAAACAGCTGACATTTCATATATAAATATATTTGAATTTACATTCTTCTTTTTAAACATATGAACATATTAATAAAATTGTAAATTCATTTTAGATAAACATATAAAATTAATCATAAAAAAATCCGTCTCACAAGACCGAAGAAAGACACACACAACTTGACGCAAGTGACGCAATCCATAGCAACGCGTTATAGCAACACCTCAGACTGACAGAAACGTAAAAATAAACGTGAATTTAGGCCACTTTAGTTACAGCATTATGGATCGTTTTTTGAAAAGAAAATCCCCACAAGAGCCGGGGATTTTTATTTTATTTTATCTGCATCCTGCACTTCATTTGAGTTCTGCTGGTCTGGATTTGTTTTTGGGTTCTTGTATTGGGCGGTCCACCTCTTACGGTTTTATGGCGTTTGTGTCTCTGATTAATTATTTTGTGAATTACTTTGCAAACCTGTGTTTTTAAAGGTGCTATAAAGTTTTTATTATTATTGTTATTTACAGTTCATATTATGCTCTGTTCATTACTGTTCTGTCTAACTAAACAAGACATTTGCATTTAAATTTGGGTTATGCAGTGTTTTTAAATTATATTTTACACTGGGGTGCCTTGAGATTTTATGCACTTTTGAAAGGTGCCCTCACTGAAAAAAGTTTGAGAAAGGCTGTTCTAGGACACCCACATCGAGTAAGGTATAATCTGACTCACTGTGGTCTCATGTTATGAAGCTAATATCGCAGGGCATCTGAAACCCAGTGTTTAAAGTATTTGCAGATCTAATTGTAAAATAATTCAATAAGGCCTTATCCCAGATGTTTACAAACTGTACTTTATAGAATAGATTATCCATTATCATCAACGGAAAAAGTGCAGTGTTGTCATTTACATAGTTGTATATACTATACATATTATAGCATATTGAAATTTAGTAATTTTTTAGATACAATTCAAGTGTTGGTTGTAGAATAAGTCAATAATTTTCACTAAATATATTTTGATAGGATGGCTGCACGCTGCTTCTGGGATGCAGACACTGACAGCTGTGCTCAAGATATATATTTGAACGTGAGTGAGGAATTACTTTTACTGACTTTGCATTAAAATTACTTTTTTAACTCTTAGTTTATCTTTATTTTTCTGATAGGACAGCTTGTTCTGTGTGGCCGCCGCATTTGGTGTGTATTATTACTGAAGACACAGAAGATTGAGATTTTGTAGAGGGCTTATTTTTGTGATATTTATTGAAATTCAGTTTTTAATATCAATCGCATTCATGTTTGTTTGTTTGTTTGAATACCTATGTATGATATGCCGAAAATGTTAATATTACAGCAGATTTTGACATGCAATGCAGTCTGTTTCTTATACATTAAAGACACATAATTCCATTCCTGAATGCCGTCTTAATGAAAAATATCTACATAAATTGGTTAAATGTGAAAGGTTCCCCCTACTGATTGTTTATGGAAGTTACAAGAGTCAGATGACCCAGTTTCATCTTGCAAATGGTAATTTTTTTGTTTTGCCGCTGTGTGTGTTTAAAAATCAGTCAGTGTGATTGTTGAACTGACAGTGATGGACAAGCAGAGAAACCCCACGGGTGTGAAAATAAACCGATACAGATCATACTCTTACCAACAAACACTGAGAGGGGGCACTCAGATTGCAGATATATTTAAGAGGTCAGATATTAGAAACATACTAAAAAAGGCTAACATTCCTGCCTGTGGATGTTTAAGGAAGCCTTATGTTTTTTTTTCTTAATTCTTTTACATATTGGCATTTTTTTTAATAGTTAATAAATTCATACTTATTATTGACAATGAGTTATGATGACATTTATATTGTATAATAATAAAGATATATTTGACTGAAGACATACTGCATCTACAATTGCATACTGTAGGGTAGGCACTACATTTGGTTTGAAACTTAATTGCGACTTAAAAATGATGTTGCATATAGTATATCGCTGTAAAGAGTCCATCGGATGCACACTTCAGAATCTTGCAGAAGTAGTAGGTCACCCAGGAACTTTTCGCTTTCTGTTCTTTGAACACTATTCATTCAGACCATACTTCTCAGTAGGGATGGGCGATATAGCCTAAAAAATTTATCACGATAATTTCAGGAATTTATTGCGATAACGATACAAATGATGATACACTGTTTTCTTCTTAAACAAAATATACTCTTGGCTGACATGAGCATGTCTGGTAGTGCAAGTTGCAACACACATACTAGTGTGATTCAGTGGCTTTCAAAAAGAGAACAGGGCTCACACCTTAAGATTTTTGGTCAAGAAGACCAACATATTCGCTGTAGCTGGTTTCAGAAGAGACCTTTGGCATGTCGCTACATTTCCAGCAGCGCTGTACACCCTCTCTCAGGGTGTACTAGTGGCAGATGCACAAACTTTTTCACCAAACGACTGATTCACCTCACGTACCTTCCACTACTTAAGGGGATTGCTTTCATCATCTTCTCAGCAGCTGGTTTCTTGAAAACTTCCAAGACTCTTCTTCTGCCTTTTAGATGCACTCTGAGGTTCTTTTGTTGATTCAGATGACATCACAGGGGTAAGAGCCAGCATCACTTGGCATGACAGAAAGAGATTCCACCTCTCTGACTACTCTGGTTTTGATGACCAGGATCTCTTCTTGACTCATGTACTGAGTATGGAAGTGTGGCTCAAGAATTGTTGCCATGTTGATCAGTTCCTGAACCTCTTGGTCACCATATTTGATGTTCATGTAGTCCAATATTGAACTTTTAATTGTCCTGGTGAGATCGGTGTCTTCATCTTTCCCTCACTTTTGAATAGGTGAAGAGTAGGCTTCAAGCATGACACTGTGACATAGTTTTCAGAAGAGGGGGGATATGTAAAATCAAGAAGAGGCCCAAGTGCTTTACTGACAGAGTCTAGAAAATCAATATCCTGCCAAGCAGGTACTAGATGCCTGGTTGACCTGTCAGCAGCCAGGACTTTCGTAATGGCCTTCTCTTGCTCAAGTATCCGGCCGATCATCTTATGCCTTGATCCCCATTGTGTTGCTGATTCAGTCACAAGTTTTTGTGGTGGAAGGCCAAGTTCTACTTGAGCATCTTTGAGTGTTCGTGGCTTTTTCCAGCTGTGCAAAAAAACACTGACAATCGTTTTACAGACTCCCACAGCTCTGTCAATCCTGGTATACCTCTTGCTTTTCTCTGCAAAACAACAACAAACCTATTTATTTTTATGCATTTATTTGTTTCTTTTGCACAAGAATAAAATTAATACAAAAAAAATAAAAAAAGTTTAAATAAAAAAGTTAAAGTGAAGTTAAAATAGATGAAATTGTCAAACAAACGCCACTGCTTCCGTCAATTCGTTGAGTTCCTCCATCACTCCAAATGCCCCCTTGAGTTCCTCCATTACTCCAAATGCCCTCTTGAGTTCCTCCATTACTCCAAATGCCCTCTTGAGTTCCTCCATCACTCCAAATGCCCTCTTGAGTTCCTCCATCACTCCAAATGCCCTCTTGAGTTCCTCCATCACTCCATATGCCTTCTTGAGTTCCTCCATCACTCCTTATGCCCTCTTGAGTCCCTCCATCTGCAATTATGAGTCCCTCCATCACTCCAAATGCCCTCTTGAGTTCCTCCATCACTCCATATGCCCTCTTGAGTTCCTCCATCACTCCATATGCCCTCTTGAGTCCCTCCATCTGGAATTATGAGTCCCTCCATCACTCCAAATGCCCGCTTGAGTTCCTTCATCACTCCAAATGCCCTCTTGAGTTCCTCCATCACTCCATATGCCCTCTTGAGTTCCTCCATCACTCCATATGCCCTCTTGAGTCCCTCCATCTGGAATTATGAGTCCCTCAATCACTCCAAATGCCCGCTTGAGTTCCTTCATCACTCCAAATGCCCTCTTGAGTTCCTCCATCTGCAATTTTGAGTTCCTCCATCACTCCAAATGCCCTCTTGAGTTCCTCCATCACTCCTTATGCCCTCTTGAGTCCCTCCATCTGCAATTATGAGTTCCTCCATCACTCCAAATGCCATCTTGAGTCCCTCCATCACTCCATCTGCTCTTATGAGTCCCTCCACCCCTCCATCTGCCCTTATTACCTCAGATTGTGAAGCGCAACGCTGCACAGCAACAAGCTCTGGCATGAAGGTACGGCTCACCTCTGGTGAATTCATCAGAATAAAGCCATAGAATGGGAACGGGTGTTGAGATGGCAGTAGGGTTTGGGGTTCAGTGCCTGTAAATACATGCTTGTAGTTTGAATAAAGCTTTGTTTCATGTTTTGTTGACTTTAATATTTAATATTATTATTTTGTTTAGGTTTTGGGGTGGGCAAACAATGCAATTCATTCTGAGGTAATATTAATTTTTAAGGAGCGAAAGCAGAGATCTTCGAGCAGCTACCCGTCACCTTTGTGCAGATATTACAAACGCAGAGGAAAACTGTTAGGTTGTGCTGACAAGTTACTGTTGTTTTGAAGTGTTAGTGCACCTGTCGCTCATATAATTTAAACGGTAACGCTTCCTTTTACAGTACAGTACTTACAGTTTACTCACCTAGAAAGTACTGGCTAATATAAGGTAAGTACATGGAACAGGGGTAGGTGATGGGTTACACCTACCCCTTGGTACAAGTTATTACCCAGTAATTGTAGTTACTAAAATAAGTACATAGTATTTACATGGGTAACTGGACTGTAAAAGGAAGCGTTACCATTTAAACTTATAAACTTATTACATACAAGATCATAGAAAGATACCATATTTGTTTCTAACAATCATAATGACAAAACAGAAAACAAAGATCATTGGTTTGTGTACATCATAATATGGCATTTATACACAGGAAAAAAGAATAATAACAAGGCTAAATATCTTTAAATAGTTCTTCATAATACCTAAACATTTTTTTTTTTCACATCTGAACAAAGCCCTCATGAGATGGCCATTCAGAATGATAACTACCAAACAATTGCTTGTGCAAGTTCGCCCCTGTGTTTGGTTTTTCATGGTGGACCTGAAAGATGCTACTTTCACATTCAGATAACACCCAGCCACAAGCCATTCTTGAGATTCACCTTTAAAGGGCAGCCTCATCAATACCCGGTCCTGCCATTCGGCCTGTCACTAGCACCCCATAAATTTAAGAAGTGCATGGATGCAGCGCTTTCTCCCCTGAGGCAACGGGCAGTGCACGTGCTGAACTATCTCAATGATTGGCTCGTTATGTCTCAATCGAGGACCGAATAATTGACACACAGATTCATGATATTCAGCCATTTGGAATGTCTGGGTCTCAGAATCAATTATTCCAAGGGCAAACTGTTCCCCAGCCAGATTGTAATCTTTTTGTGCACAGTTATCGACTCTATAAAGATGAGAGCGCAGCTCACTCTATGCAAAATCTGATAGCCTCCTTCAGGGTAGGTGCATGTGTGCCCCTCAGGCCGCCTGCACATTATGGTGATCCAGCACTGTGTGAAAGCTCTGGTCCTTTGGAAATCACAGAACTGGTACCAGTCAGGTAATTAATTATGGGTGTGGCACTCAGGAGAAAAGTAATATTCACAGACGTCTCCAACCAAGGTTGGAGAGCACTGCACAAGGGCAAGGCTGTCTCCACTCTCTAGCTGAGCCCGGAGAATTGCTTGCATATCAACTGTCTGTAAATAAGAGCAGTTTGGTGATCCCTGAATGCTTTTCTGCCAGACCTCAGGTGAGACCACGTCTTGGTCAGCATGGATAACATGTCAGTGGTATCCTATATAAATTGCCTGGGTAGCCTCAGATCACAGTCTGTATGTCATGGCCAGAAAGCTCCTCCTTTGGTCGCATGCCAACCTGTGCTCCCTGAGAGCTGATGATGTTCCAGGAGTCCAAAAATGTGCAATACTCGTTTCCTTAGTCTCAGGGAACTGAGGTTATGTTAGTAACAGAGTACATTTCCATGTGTGGAAAACAAAAATACCTTTTCTATAGATTTGGCTTATTTTATTAAAAAAAACAAAAAAAACATGTTGAGATATTGTATTGTATGTTTCATGGTAACTGATTTGTTTGCCCCACAATAAATCATGCCCCCATAACTAATGAGACACCGACTGCGTCTATTATTGGAAACAATATATTTTTACTGATACATTTTCTTAGATGCTTTGATATTACTACCGGTAAGACCCCATGTGCCTCATTATGATTGAAGAGACTCTGAATTATGAATAAACCTTCTGAAGCGCAGTTATTATTCAGGTGGGAGGACAGGCTATTGATTTGTGGCTTTTAGCATCTCCTCAATAAAATTCTCCGGGATGAAATGACTAATGTAATTGGCTTCACAGACTTCATTTAACTTTCCCTGGAGGGACCAGTGCCATTATCCATCTCCCCTTTATCCGGATTTTACCAGTCTTTCTGTGTATATATATATATATATATATATATATATATCAGCAAACTGTATGAAGACATTCTGCTGTGGTTTGCAGACCAATACTTTTTATTTTCAAAGCTTGTCACACGAAGAGAGATTAGCTGTAAACTCATTTTAGATTATTTTAGAGATACCACACAACATTGGACATTAGACATAAAATACAAAACATTTCATCATACATTTTTTTTCTCATAAACATTCATGTGCACCATAATGTGCACTGATGAATCATCAACAATAAGACTAGGAATATGATTTAAGAATTTAAATAGGGCCACTTTTGATAGCTTAAACTAATACAAATTATGCTAAAACAATGGCATATGCTTCAATTATCAATTCCACAGTGCATGACAAAAGCTGAATGTTACATTCCGTCAAGGTTCCTAGGCTTGAATCTCTTTGTTTAGTAGATACATTTATTAAATTTACATGTATAAATGTGAATTTCACAATTCGCATACATAGTACAAACTAAATGATCTATGTTTTGAATTGGTGTTTTCCATATATTATGTGTGTGCATGGTTCAGGGCTGCAGTACATGGACTTTACCTTATGAATGAACTTTCTGTCTTATTCCTCTTACTTTAGCCTGTAAAAGAATGCTTATTGTTCTCATTATCAAATGCCATATTTTAGGTCATGCAACTGCACAGCAAACATGCCGAAAGAATTATGTATGCAGCTCGCACAATAAAGGCAAAAGTATCAAAAGCTAGCCTAATATTCATCTGCGAAATCACAAACATTGCACCACTTTAGACGTTTTCACTAACACTATCAAGCTCAATTAACTTTTATTTTTATTTTTGGTCAGATATGTTGTATATCTGAATTTCACCAACAGCTAGTTAGTTCGTTTCTGCAGGTCTTTTGAGTGAGTTATTCGTTCATTCAACCAATTTGCTCAAAACACTGTTTCGTGAGTGACTTCACGTAGTGTAACAGCGCAGCGGTACTTCAGAACGTAGGCTCACTATTGGCCAGCATCACACTCACTACAGTTTCATTTAACTTTTGGTGCGAAACGGGTTTTTACATTTGCCAGGAACAGAACTTTTTTGTTGTTATTACATTTCAAACAAGCAAGTCCAGCCCAGGTGAGATAAAGTAACACAAAAGCGACATAACCCATTACTTGCCATAAAAAGTAACTAAGTAACCCATTTTGTTGCTTTTTTAGGGAGTCGTGCAACATTGTAATGCATTACTTTTAAAAGTGATTCATTGAACCATTCACTCAACCATTTTGTTCACAAACACACGTATTCATTCTGTAACAAACACAGCGACTGTATAGCCGTTTCCATCCAGCAACATGGTTTCCATCCCATGTATTCAAGAGAACAAAATGGTCACTTCCTGGGAAATTGGTGCAAAATATCTGTAGAAATGGAAGTTATTCCAATCGGGGAAGCCATTGTGGCTCTTCATTGGGCACCAAACGGTTCAAGGTCCAAATGAGAGTTTCAGTGCAGCTTCAAGGGGCTTTAAACGACACAAGACGATGAATAAGGGTCTTATCAAGCGAAACGATTGGTCATTTAAAAAATAAATAAAAAACTTTAAGGTTTATAAGCTTAAATGCTCGGCTTGCTTCATGACTCTCCTGTTCGAACTCGTTCATCAAAATGAACAAATCTTTTTTCAAGTCATTTCGTTCATTGAATGAACCAAATGACTTGAAAAAAGATTCGTTCATTTTGATGAACGAGTTCGAACAGGAACAGAGCAAGGTGAGCATTTGTGCTTGTAAAACTTAAAGTTTTTTTTATTTATTTTTTAAATGAGCGATCGTTTCGCAAGATAAGACCCTTATTCATCGTCTGGAGTCATTTAAAGCCCTTTGAAGCTGCACTGAAACTCTCATTTGGACCTTGAACCGTTTGGTGCCCAATGAAGTCCATTATATGGAGAAAATCATGGAATGTTTTCATCAAAAACCTTAATTTCTTTTCGACTGAAGAAAGAAAGATATGGACATCTTGGATGACTTGGGGGTGAGTAAATTATCAGCAAAAGTTTTTTTTTAAAGTGAACTGCTCCTTTAAGAGTAAGAGGGAATCCCAGATTCTTTGTTTTGTTAGAAAATCACCAAGCCATGAATTTTTTTGCCCAGTGTTGCCTAAACCAGCCTTTCTCAAAGTGGGTGCCGCGGCACACTGGGGTGCCCCCTAGCTGTGTCAGGGGTGCCGCCAAAAAATTACGTAGGCTAAAAAAACAGAAAAAAAAACAGCTGACATTTCATATATAAATATATTGGAATTTACATATTTACGTTCTTCTTTTTAAACATATGAACATATTAATAAAATTGTAAGTTCATTTTAGATAAATATATAAAATTAATCATAAAAAAAAATCCGTCTCACAAGACCGAAGCAAGACGCACACAACTTGACGCAAGTGACGCAATCCATAGCAACGCGTTATAGCAACACCTCAGACTGACAGAAACGTAAAAATAAACGTGAATTTTGGCCACTTTAGTTACAGCATTATGGATCGTTTTTTGAAAAGAAAATCCCCAGAAGAGCCGGGGATTTTTATTTTATTTTATCTGCATCCTGCACTTCATTTGAGTTCTCCTGGTCTGGATTTGTTATTGGGTTCTTGTATTGGGCGTTCCACCTCTTACGGTTTTATGGCATTTGTGTCTCTGATTAATTATTTTGTGAATTACTTTGCAAACCTGTGTTTTTAAAGGTGCTATAAATTTTTTTATTATTATTGTTATTTACAGTTCATATTATGCTCTGTTCATTACTGTTCTTACTAACTAAACAAGACATTTGCATTTAAATTTGGGTTATGCAGTGTTTTTAAATTATATTTTACACTGGGGTGCCTTGAGATTTTATGCACTTTTTTCAGAAGTGCCCTGACTGAAAAAAGTTTGAGAAAGGCTGGCCTAAACATTTGTATACCTACATACAATTTATGTTTAAATGTATGATTACTGATCCTTCTGTAAAGCTGCGGCGTTAATTTCAACTTCAAGCACTGACAATATAGTACAAAATGTACAAGATGAAGTTTGTTTCTCAGGAAAAATTGGTCTTATTTTCCTGGCATTCATCCATATCATAATCTTCTCCTTCAGTAGTAATGGTGCCATTGCAGGGTGGTATTTCACTCCCAGTGCTGCGCACGGTAACCCTCGTCATGCTCAGAGAGTATTTTCTTGGGGCGGGATGCCATTTGTGGTGGCACATCACCTCTTTAAACATCTCCCTGAAGCGGGTGGACATAAGGTTGTAGAGAATTGGATTAATGGCTGAGCTCAGATAGAAGAAGACCCCAGAGATGACATGGACGTACTCATAGACCTGGAAAATGTTCATGTGTTCACCGTTCTTCTGGTCCATGAAACTCCACATGAGACGATCGGTGTGGAATGGAGCCCAACAGATGCCGAACATGACCACTAGTACAACTGAGGAGAAAATGTGTCACAGATAAACAAGTTAAATATTATTGAGCATTTCAGCCTGTTTCTTTTGACCTTAATGTGTCACTGATTATGTGGAGTAATAAGGGGAAAACAAGTATGAATTGTCACTCACTTTGAAGAGTGATGACCTCCAATTTAATGTTAATAACAGACAAAAATAGATATGACTAAGAGTGCTTGAAGGAAGCACACACAAACCAAATTGTATCTCAAATGCAATGTTACTCTACTGCTTGCCCACATTTCCAGCAGTTTTAAATTGTCCTGCTCTATGTGACTTAAATATGTAACCTTATGGCTGCGGAAGACTTTTAATTAATTTGATATATTTTAATAATTTGTACAAGACATTCAGAGTCTGAACATTATTATTATTATTTTTTAAATTTAACACTCAGTATTATAGGATCAAGGTTGCTGCCACAGAATAATAAAAGTTTCACAATTGACCTATGGCTAAGCCACGCCCCCTCCACTCACTCGCACAAAGAGTCAACATTCGGGGTGAGGCACTATGGCAGCTGTCACAGTAGGAGACACAGGAGGCAATTAGCCTTTCGCCGAGCCCCGCCCCCCTTAGTTACTGCTGCTACCTCCGTCAAACAAATGGTCAAACACGGGCAGCGTGACAGATTGCCATGACGGCAAAGGGTATTCCCTGCGTGTCAGTGACCTTTTTTGGAGCAATACCTCCGCGATATCAAGCAAGATCGAAGCAAAAGGGGTTACGGTATGCGGTGGAGGGATTTATTCCAAATATAAAATTAAGAAATGAATGAGACACGACTACTATTGATGCTAATGCTTACCAGTCTCAAGAAAAATCTGAAAAACCCCATGACCATGCTAAGTTACCTCAAATGCAACCAGCACAGCCTTGAAGATTTTATAAACTGGTTCAGTGGCTAATTGTTTGGAGTTCGAAATATATAACTTGCGCTGCATATTTATTCATTTTGCCTCCGATACAGGATACAGGAGTAGCACGTTCGCTTTAACAAGCAGGTTGTTCATTAGGCTACCACAGCAACCGATTGCGTGTCATGCTCATGCTGAATGCGATTTTCGTGTTTAAAAAGTAACTAACATTATGCATAAGAGACGGAAAGAGGCAGAGAACCATACGTTATTTAAGGTTATTTCTATTCGTTACGATATTGATATATGAACTGATGTTGTCATGTAAGCTTCATGCTTTCCCCGTTGCGAACGTCCTCTAAACTGTAGTCTACGGTGCTGCACTGCTAACTTAGCTGACTGCTGCTCATTTTCCCAGATAATATCATGGTATGTTAACAACAACCCTTTAGAAAATGTACAGTAAGTCCTTTGTGGATCCTCTTGATCTGCTTTCTCCGTGCTTCTTTGACTAATCTCAGTCGCACGCACGCTGCACGCGAGAAGAGTTAACCATGTTCGACACATTTAACTGGAATTGGGGCGTCCACACTGTTTAATACATCTTAGGCACGGCTCGCGTTGTGTTTTGGGCTTTGGAAAGGGAAAAAACACAACTTCTCCAGACAATCTCTCGGGGTATCATGTGTCCGATTTACTAACGCCGTGGGCGCACCGCTCACTGTTTGACGGAACAGCTCACACAGTAACGGTTGCTATGATGTGTGATTGGACAATGGCCATTTTGTGGGAGGGGCCGGCGAAAGGTCAATTGGTGATTTTTGGAGACAGAAAGATTATATATCATCCCGAAGTCATCCAAAGGACCTTAACTATGCATTGGATGGTTATATTAATAATTTTATTGATGAGAAGGTCGATGAAAAGCTTCAGCTCCAGACAAATATGTACAGGTCACAGTGTAAACGTGATAAACCGCGTATCGTTGCCATCAGTGGTGCTACAGTATTTAATGAATCATTCAGCACAACATTGTTAACATTTGTTATCTTGGTTATTTACAGATACGTTAATGAAACTAAGTGACATGATGTACAAATGTTAACATTTTGTAATGCTAGGCTAACGTTAGCCTAATGTTACGTTAGAGATTTTAAAGGAGAACATTCAAATACGTTGTTGACATAATTTAGAACAGATGTGGACATCCTTGTTCAATTTATCCTCGTGTTGTGGTCTACCGCATAACTTAATCCAGAGCAGACACTTATCTCCAGGCACGTGCAGAGGGGGGGGGGGGGGGGGGCGTTGGGTGCTCGAGCACCTGCCCTTTTGCCCCTTGGTGCCCAAAGTGCCCTTTTGTCAAGACAAAATTTCCTCTCCTTTTTTGTATTTAAAGGCACTTTTGTGGATTCCTGCCCCATCTAACTAGTAGTAAAATGAATGAATAATAATTTAGCCGTAAATAAAATGACCCACATGATGATCTTTCACCTGATTCTTCACGCTGCACGCGCATTTTATAATTTCGCGCGGCTACGCGCAATCGCGCATTCCCAGAGGATATCTTCAATTCTTGCGGCTGCTGGTAAGTGGTGTTCTATTCTCAGCGAAGTGATTTTGATGTTTGTTTACTTATTATTATTATTTTACTAGAACGACGTGAAGAGAGCATGCAGAGAGATGTTTGTATTGCTGTGTGTAGGCTGTAGAAGTAACGTTAGCTTGCTGTTTGAGGGAGAAAAGTTTCACGGGCGTGGAGGGGTGTTATTTGACTAAAAAATATTATTTTTACTTTAAACTATTATTATTATTACAGTATTTATTAAAAAAAAATATTTTCACATAAAAATGATTATCACAACTCTGGTAAGTTATCACATAGGCATACCAGTTAGTATCTTATGTTTTGTGTGCAGAAGCCTCTGTGAACATCTGCCCTAGTAACGTTACTATTATATACTATTATTGTATTATATACTTTAGCAGCCTGGGCAGAATCTGTAGCTTTAGCAGGTCAGTGAACTAGTGAGCCAGTTCCAAACACTGTCAGCAATCTTTACATCTTGACATGGTCACATAAAAATGGTTTATTCAGCTAATACCCTATATCTCTGTTTATTTTAATGTCTACAGTCTCAGATCAACTCCAGCAGTATCAGCAGCAGCAGTAACAACATCAACAGCAAAGGCAGCAAACTCACTTAAGGACTTAAGTAAGAATTTACCTGAACAGGCATCACATTAATGTTAAAAATCTTGTAAAGTATTAATTGCTGTTTCTGTTTGCTTTGTTTTTTATTTTCATTGTATAAAATGTAACTCTTGTATTTTTGTAAATCAGTTTTTGCCATGAAAATAGCCACAGATGCTGATATGCCATTAAATAAAACTATACTGTACTGCACGAAACATGGGCCAGGTTGATTTTGTCCTACACAGTTCACTATAACAGCTGTTCTTTATTATTCTGTATAACAGAGAAGAAAAAGCCATCAGGTTGGAACAACTTAAGATGCTTCAGTTTCTAATCCCAGAGTTATATATAGAGCACATCAATTATTTTTTTTAATTTTAAACTTTAAATTTGTCTTTTCTGTTCTGGTTCTTTTTCAAAACTGCATCAATGCATTTGCTGCTGTATCGATCAGAAATTTTGTACAGAATCATCTGTATTGATATATTACTGTATTGATATTTTGAGCACAGCCCTATAAAGCCTTGTTTCCATGTGCTCCATTTTATACTTTGAGCACCTGCCCCTACAGAGGTCTCTGCACGGCCCTGCTTATCTCGGTTGAGATGTGGCTTCGGAAAGGCCAAAAAAATACACCATCGCCCAGCCTCTCGGTAACCTAGTGTATGTGCATGCACACCGTTTGACCATTTTAAACTTATAATGACAAGAAAAAACTAATGAAAACTGATTAATTGCAATGCATTTCAATGGACGTGGAAGCAGAGAACGTCCGAGTGTATTGGGTTAGCTGCACAGTTTGATTGGCTCATCGGGTTTGAGGGCGTGGCTTAGCCATAGGTCAATTCGGACTTTTTTTTTCTTCTTTTTGAACCATTTAAATAAAAATTGATGTACTCTATCGCTAAAGTCGTTAGTCGCAAAGAACCGTTTGTGGAGAAATGCGATTGTAAGTAAAAAAATACATCAATGAAATTCATACAATAGATTTAGTTTTGATAATTTTTAATATGCTGTGACTCAGTTCAGCAGTTTTTTTTTGGGGGGGGGGGGGTTCAGCTCAGTATTTTGCAATGAATAAATTGTGATTCCACTAGTTTTGTTTTTCTTAATAACTACATTTTTTTTCAGAAATTGGTAGGTTTAGAGGTAGGAGTGGGATTAGCTGCTCAAAATATCATTTAAATTCTATATCGTTACTAACATTGTCATTTTCCTACACGTTTCTGTCCATTAAGTTGTATGTATCCATTTTATATTCTCTATAAAATGGTAAAAGGGCAATTATATAACATATTAATAATAATATTTATGTTTAAATGTCACCAAAACGTCCATTTTGTATGTTTAACCATCTACCCAAATGTACAAAAAAGAAAATGTCATACCCTTAAACGTTATGTATTAATACCTACGCATTAACAATGAGACCAGGCTGACTATTTAAATGTTTATATGTCAGCAATGATTTATGGGTATTATATCATACTATATCACATATCATATCATTAGAATGCAGAGACCGCAGTCTATTCAGTGCATAAAACTCAAGATGTGTTAAAACGACTCAAAGTACTGGAGCAGATCACATATGTTAAGAATACGCTTGAAGTGTAAAATGATTCAAAACAGCCGTGGCTACATCCATAAGAATGTAATTATTGGCCGGCTGGCCTACTCACACAGCATTTTAGTGACCTGCTGGCGACGTTTTTTCTGCTGCTGACTGTGCACATTAGATGAGCTGTCCAGTCCCAGACTGGCTTTTGCCTCCAGGACCTGCAGCATCTTCTCTTGCTTCAGCCGCATGCCGATGAGCAAATACAGCACACTGATGGTCAACATGGGCAGGAGGAAAAACAGCACAGTGGTGATTTGAATGATCAGGTTGTACATCCAGCGTGGCTTGACCAGCATGCAGGTGGCGGATGTGAGCATGACTCCCGTTCCTTTCCCCTTGGGAAGAGGGAGGGTAAAGATGCCATGGAGGCTGGTGTTGGGAATGGCGCACAACACAGACACGCTCCACACGGTCAAGATCACGCGCTTGGCGTGAGTGCGCGTCACTACGTATTTAGCCCTGAGCGGATGGACCACGGCTATGTAGCGCTCCACGCTCAGCGCCGTCACGTTGAGGATGGAGGCGAAACACACGGTCTCAAAGAGGAAGGTCTTGAAGTAGCAGCCACCCTTGCCCAAAAGGAACGGATAGTTACTCCACATTTCGTAGAGCTCCAAAGGCATTCCCAGGAGAAGCACCAGCAAGTCTGACACCGCCAGACTGAACAGGTAGAAGTTGGTGGGTGTCCTCATGACCTTGTTGCGAGCGATAACAATGCACGTAAGTATGTTTCCCACCGCTCCCACCAAGAAGATGAGCAGGTAGGTGATGCAAACTGGCAGGAACACCGGGGAACGTCTAGGGCCCAGATATTTCTCCAAATACTCGTCTTGGTTGAGGCAAAACTCTTCCATCTCCACGTCACTGAAGTTCAACACAACACTGGTGTTGCACAGCAGATCTTGAGCGCATCTTGAAGCAGAGGAATCCATCAAAGAACAGTTGGGTATGGCAATCATTCTGAACCTAGTGAATGAAAGGATTGGACACATCAGACAAGGAACACATTTCATGGCAAGTGGATGGATTGAGGACTTTTTGAAGGGAAACCGATGGCAGAAGGAAACAGGGAAAGATAATATGGGACTGTGGGAGATTTCATATTAAAACTTAAGTTTTTTTTAATCTCATATTAATAATGGGAAGTTGATTCTTACACTAAGCTCATGAGGAAAGCTTTATGTGCCAATGGTCAATCTTATTATAGCAGAATTGACGCCCTGAGGAGAATCTGATTGTGTCTTCCAGAAGCAATGAAAAACTCGAGCAAGCATGAAACATTTTTTAAAGGCTGCCATTTGGCCATAATTCATTGAATTAATTTGGAAAGAAAAGAGGAGATATATGTAACAGAATATGGAATAGAATACGGTCGTGTAACAAACACTGCAGACTTTAATGAAAAAATTAGGAAAAAACACTTATGCCTGGTTCAGATTACACGATTTTAGCCCGATCCGTTTGACGTAGGGTGTCGTGGGGATTCGTAAACGACAACGGGCATCGAGACGCAAGATTTGATCGTATCATCTCCTATAGCGGGCGACAACCGTCGCGTCTGCGATGCTTCACAACATCACGACAAAAAGACTAGCATGTGTAATTTTTTTTAACGGTCGTCCACGACGGTTCCGTCACATGTATGAGGTTGACCAATAGGAGCACAGAAGCTTTTCCGTACACAACTTTCAAAAATGGCGAAACGAGAGACGATGATGCTAACGTTAAAACTAAAAGTAAAAATATATAAGAAAACAATATTTTACCTCAAGTTCTGTTTGGAGGATTGACAGCCCATACTGTCCTCTTCGAGCAATCCATTGAACACAGGACAGCCAATACAACACTCACCGCTTCATCCATTGTTTGTTTACGTTCGTTTCCGGAAGTCACTCGCTACTAGTTACGCCTTCTCGCGTACCGTTAAAGACGGCGTGCGATGACTGGTCAGGAAGCAACGTGTAGTCTGACGTGTGTCTTGTCCACGACACGACAAGATTTTAGGAGTCAAAATCGCGTAACCTGACACAGTGACTATCGTAACAGCCAAAAAATATCGTGTAATCTGAACCTGGCATTAGGGGTATCTTATATAAATATATTTTATATTAAATATAAAACAACCATATAAACTGAAACGACATGGAACAATGAGCAGAGGAAACTAAGGGGCTACATCCCAATGTGATAATTTATATGACAGTAAAGCCCCTAATGGATATAGGTGGAAGTGGATGGAAAGAGTGAACCGCTGCAAGTGAACGGAAATCGTTTAAATTTAAGAAGGACTGCTGATTGGCCAGCAGGATCTGACCTTATGGTTGAGAAGATGCTATTAGTAGAATAGTCTTTGGTGAGTTGGGGGAATGAGACATCTTTTATTTCAGCATGCGGGATTATAGTATACTACTTTTCAAGCCAATGTGATGGTTATACAAATATGAAAGCATAACATTTCACAGAAAGTTGATGATGTTAAGTTTCCACACACTTAACCACAAATGAATTATATTTTTAAACTTAGATTCAATGCAATTAGCAATTAGCAAAAAGTACTGACTAACATTTATAGTAAACTAAAATATACTTTAATGTAATTTCTATCAAAATTTCATGTATTGAAATATACTTGTAATTACACACTTATAAGGATGAAGTTGTGTTTAAGTACACTTAAAATATATATTAACCAACACAGTTAAAGTTATAATCAAGTACTTTACATTTGCTTTAGTATGTTTGTCAAAATATCAAAATAAGTGTACTTTGTATAAAACTAAAAATTTGTAAAACATTTTATAAAAATTTGAAGTGTGCCACAAATGCACAGTCAATACAATTAATTTGTACAACATGTATGCATTAAACAGCAGATAAATTCACTCCTGGCAACAGGCTGATGTATATGCAAGTAAATACAATAACATAATATTTAGTCATTTGTTTATCCCAAAAACGAGTAAAACCAAAAGCTTACTTAGCCTTAAAATACTAAAAACTTTATATTTTTCAACATACTGTAGTTATTCTGAGGCATCAACAAGTGTGCCAGACATTTTAAAAAAATATAAATGAAATAAGCTCTTATTTTACTTTGTGCCACTTAGAATTGATTTAATTGAGTCTAAAACCTAATTTACACATTCCCCAAGGCATTCAATTAAGAGGAAACCACTAAAATCAATTGTCATTCCAATGTTTCTCCAGTATCTGACAAGACGCATAGTAAGAAATAAGGTAGGAGAGGTGGTGATAAATAGAACCGTTGGGTGAAACGTTCATAGCCATGTTTTATCATGAATAAAGCACAGCTATTGACCAATCAGAATCAAAGTTTGGAACTAACCGTTTTATAAGCAATAATAATAAAAAAGTATTTGAAAAGAAACTCACATACACTGAATAATTAACAACATTAACAGAAAGCTTACCTTTTGCAATGCCCAATCCAGGATGTTAAAACACCAGTCGATGGTTGAATTAAAACTGATGGTTCGGAGGGTTCTCATCAGAAGTCCATAGCTGCTAGTCAACCGCTATTCTTGTTTTAAAGATTATGGGAGTGTTTCCTTGGTTTTACAGAGAAACACCGTTGTGCTCTCTCTCTCTCTCTCTCTCTCTCTCTCTCTCTCTCTCTGCCCCTATTCTGTGTGTCATCACAAGTCTTGTTTAACCCTATATAAGCATTGAGCATCTCTTTTCATCTTCCAGTCTGCCCACTTACTATTGGCCACATACATACATTCATGCTCAAACATAGTGATTTTGCATGAGGGACTAAGAATCTAATTTAATTTATGGTATTGTACCATCAGCAGATCTGTTTAATTAATCTGGATAACTAAACTGAATTTAGCTAATTAGATTGAGGTCCCTCTTCACAATGAAGCATACCTCTGGTTTCCCTGATGATAATGATTCTCAAAAGATAATGAGCTGATGCCATTGTCGCCTTCATTCTTGTCTGTCTGTGATGTTATCAATATCAATGGCATTTTGAAAACTCATGATGTGAAATGACTGAAGAAGCCACATGCAAATAGAAAAACACCCGCAAATTAAGAAATCAACAGTTTTACAACACATGGGTGCTCCAAATTAGCCTGGTCCTACTATTTCATTTGTGCAGAGAGTCTGGCCTCTGTCCATTGGAGCACGATCTCATGTAAGCTATAGCACGAATGTCATTTCTCGTGCCATTTATATGCCAAAACTAGTTTTTGCGTGTATATGGTACGCGTTTTTGGCGTGCATATGATACACCAACCCGGTCTCATCCCAAGACGTCATATAACTGACGTTTTGGGACGTCTTTTGACCATACGTCAATTTTCGCCTTATTAGGGCCCCCTTAAACGTCGGTAGATGAGGTTATGGGATCCTAACTCTACCCCATCCCTAAACCTAACCCGTCACCTAACTGACGTTAAAGGTAAAGCGTCAGTTGTATGACGGCCCGGGATCGCCATCTACCGACGTTTAAGGGGGCCCTAAAAAGGCGGATATTGACGTATGGTCAAAATACGTCCCAAAACGTCAGTTATATGACTTTTTGGGATGAGACTATGTTAGATACACACTTTTTGGCCTATAATAGACCCCTTTTGCGCCGACATCACCGTTACGTCACGGCGCTAGCTGGAGGCAAAACAAAGTGAAAACTGGAGGCGGCCAATACAAACCAGCACAGATTCGGCTACATAATAAGGAGCTTAAATTACGTTTATTATTATTAAATGTCATCTTGTTGTGTTGTTTGGTGCAAGAATCGATGAAAGATGAATATGCTGTAACTGGAATTTTTATTTCTAGAAAATATTCACATGATTAAAATCGCACCGTAATGTCGCTCTTTACATTGTCGTGGTCTCTGCGCTGGCTCGGCAGAACTGAGGATCATACACACAAGTCTTGTACATGACCATTCAGCACATAGTTAAAGGCATCTAAAGATTTATATGCCCTCAGTTTCTTTTTACGATCGGTTTCTCTATTAGGTAGGTGTAGAAGTTAGGCCACTCAACCGAGGTAACGTACGTTAATCCTGTCAGATCGTTTATGCATTGAGTGAGCGTGTAGGCGGCTACGGGTCGTCCAATCTGGTTCCGTCCGTTAAAAATAACTTTAGGAAATAACAATCGCGGAGTGACCTTACACATTAAGATAAAATCTGATTTTCTCCAGTCATTGTTAAAGAAACAAGCTAATAAAACTTGCTAACTAGCGCTAGTGAAGCGGCCAGAGGGCGTATAAATGCCACGAGAAATGACAATCGTGTTATAGATACGCACTTTCATGAGACTGTGTTGACAAGCGTTAACTTCCTTGAAGGCGGGTACTCAGTTGAAGTCTAAAACTTGGATCTGCCATAACCAATCGCTAACGTTTGGTCGTGAAGTATGTCTACAACTCAAACTAGCGCACCTCAATGTCATCGTTCTCAGCCACTCCCTCTGTTCGCTGATTGGACCGGTAAAAAACTGATCAGAGAAAACCCAAGAATATACAGCAAACCCAGACGTAGTACTTAAGGAACACAACATACCATAGATGAGACCTGACAAAGACAAGGGGAAGACACAAGAACTTTGCACACACTGCACCTTTAATGTTGAAATAGCTTTTGCTTATGTTTTTAACGTGAGACTCTCCAAAAGATTCGAGACCCAAGCACAGCGGTCAAACACTGTCTCGTCTAGCACATTAAAAAAGCAGCACAGTGGAATACAAAAACGTTTAATGTGAACAGTCTCTTACTGACACAATTACAGTGTTCTCTGCCCTCTCACTTGGAGATAATGCAAAGGAGTGAGAATCTAAAAGTGCCCCTTAATAGCCTATGTTAATCATTTAGAGTACTCAAGCTTTTGCTATAATTAAAGGATATTGCAATCTCCCGAACTATAGTTGTTTCATCATCAGCACTGCAGATTCATAAAAGAGTTCACTGCCTTGCCTTGGTGGTGTCAACCAGATTTGAGGCAGAGTTGACCTTGCCCTCCACACATGTCTCTGAAACATGTCCATTGAAATGACAGGATGTTGAGCGCTGCCATCCTCCTCTTGTGCCAAAGACATGCAATTCATAGATTCTGACAGAAGAAAATACATTTTTTTAAACTCAAAAATCAAACTGCAATAGCTGTGAAGGACAATTGAGTAAAAATTTAGAATCCATTTAATATTTCACAAAGCATCAAGGATTGATGGCTGTAGGAATTGATAGTAATAATAAATATTTCTTAGAGAATCCAGAAAAAACACGAGAAGTCTGTATATGATTGCGGGTAAGCTTGAAACACCAAATTTAGGTGCACTAATATTGCTTTTAAGCAGTATACATTTTTATTAGTTCATACACTCCCTAGGAATAAAACCCAAATCGACCCTTAAAAGTGTTAAATTGATTTAGTTTTTGTGACTGTTCTACTTGGCAGAAGAACTTAAGCCCAAGATCCATCTTGAGCAAAGATTGCAGATTTTCAAGAACTTTCATATTATGTTACCTATAATTGTGGTCTTTGGGGTAATTTCTCATGCTCAAACCCAAAGTGTTGAAAAGTATTAGATTAGATAATTAGAAACAGATATGCACGTTGCTATGGAAACCGGAGGTGTACATTAAAAAATGCAGGGTGTAATGACACACACAATGAAGAATGACATATTCATATGCATGAATAACATTCAAAGCAGCTTCCCTATTGGTCCGTAATTGCATGTCTAATTGACTGTGACCCGTGTTAATTATTATCCCTGTATTTTTTGTTCTTTCTGAGCAGACTGAGCGGAAACGCCTCATATCGACCCGAGTGTTCACTGTACATAGAAATTCTTTAAGGTTTAAATTGAATTACCACTTTTATGATTATTTTGGGGTGATAAAACAGCTAAATATGCAGAAAATGCTGGGAACACATAGTTATGTAAAAACTGTTTAGATCCAGGAGAAATGATCACCTGTTGTTCTCCATCCTGCTGTTTTCAGGGTTTCATTTAGTATTTCAAAGACCAAAAAGGCAGCAAAATAATTTGTTAGATTGTTTTTTTTACCCCTAACATTACCTCTAATATTAGAAATGAATTGTAGTTTTGTTTTACTTGTACCACCTTTGACTTCTAATTCATTGTCATCTTAGTTTAACCTTGATTTCTAAAGGTATTCACTGTTTTTTTTTTACCATTGAACACAGCAAAAACTCAAGTGTTAAATTTAGGCCCCATTTACACGAGAACGCTCGCGGGTGAAAACTTAAAAATATTTTATCGGATGTGTCTTTAGTTTACACGGCGATGGCGTTTTTGGGGCTTAAAAACGCAAAAAAGTGAAACCACCCTCCAGAGTGGAAATCTTACAAACGATCCACTGACACTGGAGTTTTTGCTGTGTAGGGCTGTCACGATTCCTCGATTAAAGTCAAGTACTCAATAATACATTTTTTTTAAAAAGTAGGATAACCGGCAAAATACTGTTTTTTGTTTTTTTTTGTTTTTTCCCACAGAGAAGCAAGAAGCTTTAATTATTTACACGCATGCATGTTACATGTTAAAAGTACCCCAGCTTCGTTCACAGTAAACGCTGCTCCACACAAACTCAGTCTCTGTGTGTGCTGTTTGTTTAGGTTTGCAATAACATGCATTAGGGAACGCAAAAAGTCGGACGTGGTTTGTGTTTCATAGTTGCACTTATCATTTATATATACGTGTAGTGCGGGTTTCAGCATCTCGGGTTGCTTATAACTTTCATCTGGGAACGCAGCTGTGCGCCATTTCACAAGATTTGTAACCTAATTTATTTGTAAATCTACACCAATTCAGGAGGATACATAAATATGTTTCTAAATATTCAAATTGTTGTTCATCAGGATTTCAAAATAAAAGTTTAAACCCTCACATTGAGTTTGCATGTTTTGATGTGCACGTTCTTGTTCAAGAAATTACAACGACTTTTGCATTTCTATCGTACAGAAGTGACCAAATATCAAAGATTAAGTGGACATTTGAATTAAATTTTGTTTGGCAAATATTAATCATGCCGTAGTGTAACACCAGGCCGTTGGCACCTTCTGCAGGCATTTGTTATAATACGTAAATGTGTTATGCTTATATTCAGACTGATCTCATGAAGTGGCGTGTGTATGACACGCCAATTCGTATTTCCATTTTTGGCGTGCTATCAAGACGCATAATCGCTTTTCAGCGTGTTTATGAACGCCGTTGACTTAACGATATTACTGTATATATAAATATATGACTTGCCTCAACCCCGTCCCTAAACCTACCCGTCACTGGGGTAATTTATGAGTCTTCCCCTACCATCCTAGGAAAGAAAATATCGCTCCCCAGATGTAGATCTACATGTTGCTTCATTTCGCTCGGACATTTGACGGCGTGTACAGACACGCGGAATCACTCGGACATTAATGGCGTAAACATACACGCATACACGCGGATAGCTCAAAATGCGCTTAGATAACACACCACTTGACTTGAAAGTGGCGTGGCTGTTTACGGAAAAGTCATGATGTCATGTTGTTATATTAGTTTGTATAATTTATTGTACATGTGTATTTTAACAGTGTTGTTCAATAAAACCCATATGATTACTTTGAACCAATTATCTTTGCTTGTTATTATATATTTGTACAGTACTTTAAGTCATTATAAAGGCTGTTGTTCACTTGGATCTATTTTTATTACAACATTTTTTATCCGATTAATCGGCGGAATACTCGGTAGAATACTCGATTACTAAAATAACTGATAGATGCAGCCCTAATTGTAATTCATTCTATCTTGAAGGGTGCATTGTACATAGCAGCAGTAACTAATTACATGCATTAACGCAATGTATCAGAAACAAATAAATATTTTATTCTCTGAAAAGGTCAGGGAGTTAAAAAAAAAAGCTTAAAATGTGAGAGCAAGAAGTAGAACTTGATAGTGGTATGAAAATCCATTTCCCTAAATGAGATGTGTAAATGAAGAAGACAAGTGGACCAAATATCAAACCTTGAGGCACACAATTGGTTCGTTCATGTCTCAGAAGGGTCTTCACCAAGATGTTGTGTACATTAAGAAGATGAGGGGGGCAAATACCGATCTTTGACATAGGTCATTGGCTGGTTCTGTAAACCCAGATTTTGTTTCTACTTAACCTTACGAGTGATCATTACTTATTCTTTTATGTTTTGTAAAAACCTGCTATCATTACTAAACAACATTAGTTGTTTGTACTATTTAGCTGAAAAATGTATTGCACTAATCAGGTTTAGTAGAGATAACTTGGTATGTTTAGTTTCCTAAAGTTCAAGTTTAAGGAACGGGAGGGGCGTCTAACGTCCAAGGGGAATTTTTTTTTCACACACGCCATTTTCTTTGTCTCGGCATACGATGAGGGAAACGCATATAGTGTTTTTATCACATTTATATAACTTACCGGTTTTCGTTTTTATAACAATATATACGTGCTGTGCACGGCTAAACCGCTCTCATTGGGGCATTTCCATTGACGCGCGATGCAGAGCAGACCAGACGGATGAGGTTTGCTTTTTAACAGGGAAACGACAAAAGTAAGTGTTTTATCTAATTTACAATGTATTTTATAATATATTAATTTATAGCTATATTTAAATGCTCTGCACGCTTAAACGAGCCGAAACTTTTCTCAAAGGCTTCTTCTTCAACTCAATACGGAGCTGATGAGGAGGTTTGCTTGTAACGTTAAAGGGTTAGTTCACCCAAAAATGAAAATTAAGTCATTAATTACTCACCCCCATGCTGTACCAACCCCGTAAGACCTTCGTTCGTCTTCGGAACACAAATGAAGATATTTTTGATTAAATTTGAGAGCTGTATAACTACCACATTGGCTGCCTAAGGGACTGCCTCTTGACGGCCCAGAAAGTCAATGAAGAAAATGTTTAAATATCCCAAGTGACTACCGTGGCTCAACTATATGTTTATCAAGCGATGCGAATACTTAGATTTCCACGACGCATGCGCGAGAATTGCGATCTGAAGTAGTGTAAGCAGATCGCAATTCTCGCGCATGCGTCGTGGAAATCTAAGGAAGTCTCGTTCTGGCCTACAAGGAAGAAAAGAAATAGTCGAATAAACTCGTTATTTTTGTTTGTTTTTTCGCACAAAAAGTATTCGCGTCGCTTGATAAACATATAGTTGAGCCACGGTAGTCACTTGGGATATTTAAACATTTTCTTCATTGACTTTCTGGGCCGTCAAGAGGCAGTCCCTTAGGCCAGTGTTTCCCAACCCTGTTCCTGGCGGCACACCAACACTGCGTGTTTTCTTTGTCTCCCTTATCAAACACACCTGACTCAACCCATCAGCTCATAATCAGGTGGGTTAATGAGCTGATGGGTTGAATCGGGTGTGTTTGATTAGGGAGACAAAGAAAACACGCAGTGTTGGTGTGCCGCCAGGAACAGGGTTGGGAAACACTGCCTTAGGCAGCCAATGTGGTAGTTATACAGCTCTCAAATTTAATCAAAAATATCTTCATTTGTGTTCCGAAGACGAACGAAGGTCTTACGGGGTTGGTACAGCAGATGTGAGTAATTAATGGTGATTTGAGTAATTAATGACTTAATTTTCATTTTTGGGTGAACTAACCCTTTAACAGGGAAAACACCGAAAGTAAGTGTTTTTTAACCTAATTTCCAACATGTATTCCATGGCATTATATTGTTTTGTAACGATATTTATGTGATTTGCGCGCCTCAATCTTTCTCACATAGGTCCTAACGCTAGCGTTAGCAGCTAACGTTACATCTTCTTTGACTCATCATGATACAGTGCAGACGAGGAGTTTGCTTTTAACAGTGAAAACACCGAGTAAGTTGTCAAGTGTTTTAACTCATTTACAAAACGTGTTTTATAATGTTATATTGTTTAATGACAATATTTGTGATATGCAAATTATGAAGTATGTATTTATCATCAAACTATCTTTTACTCTCGTTTGTCAAACAGAACAACTCCACAAACTGCGGACCAACAATGCACTTTATTTCCTTATTTGGAGGACCTATTTTCTTAGAATGTGTAAGTAATTCTTTCAGATTAAATATTTATGCAAAATCTACTTATTAGATTAACTTTTGGTTGATGTTTGGATATGTTTTCATGTTTAAATGTATTGATTTCGCTATTCGTGTTTGCTAGGAGCATTTCTATGATGCACCAAGTGGCTAAGGGTACCAAGCTTGGTGTTAAAAAAAAAAACTGAACAGACTAGAACCTGGTGATGGTAAGATTTTACAGATAACATATGAGAGAATGGATAACTAGCAATTTGTGAACTAGATATTCTGTATTTCATAACACTTATTTTGAATTCGTCCAATTTTGTGTGTGTGTGTGTGTGTGTGTATATATATATATATATACTGTATACTGTATATATATATATACTTAAAATGAGTTTTCAAACCAATTGTTGTCATGATTTGACAGGTAGATGTTTTCTTCCTGTGTAATTTTAGACCCCACTGATTGGGAAATCTCTGCCCATCACCTGCCCTGAAGATCACAAAGCCTCAACAAGGGAACGAAGATTCTTCCGGCGGCTGACTATTTATTTATTTATTTATTTAAAGGGTTAGTTCACCCACAAATAGAAATTCTGTCATTAATTACTCAACCTCATGTCGTTCCAAACATGTAAGACTTTCATCTTCACAACATAAATTAAGAAATTTTTAATTAAATCTGAGATCTTCCTGTCCCTCCATTGACAGTCTATGCAACCACCACTTTCAAGCCCCAGAAAGATATAAAGGTACATCATTAAAGTACTCCATGCGACTCCATTGGTTTAACATACACTTTATTAAACTTCTCAAGTGCTGTGTTTGCTTAATTTATAAAATATGAATTATATTTCCAACTATTAAATATTAAAATATTTCCAAAATGCGTTCAGGAGAACTTTACAACTCGTGCATGTTGTTGATGCAAGAGCAGATGTTGTTGCGTGAATGTGCATTGAAGATTAATATTTTGTAAATAAATTTGAGTTAAAATTGTCACATGTAGTTACATGGATTACTTATGATTTCCTTTTTACCTTTCCGTGGCTTTGGAAGTGGTAGTTGAATAGGCTAATAAGGGACAGAAATCTCTTGTATTTCATTAAAATTAAGTGTTCCAAAGATGAACAAACTCTTACTGATTTAGAACAACATGAGGATAATAATAATGACAGAATAATTAATGACAGAATTTAATTTTTTGGATGAATTAAATATTTGATTCACTTGGAAATCAGTAAATTCAAGTCTTAATCTAACCAAAGTAGTTTCTTGTTTGAGTCATGAAAGTCTCAGAAGATTGAACTTTTTACACCATAAACTTGCTGTATTTGTAAAACACAAATGGTATTGATTGTAATTGGTCTGGCTTTGTGTTGTCTAGGGAACCAGTACTCCAGGATTTTTCGAGAAAGTTGGATCTGCACAGTCTTTCCTGCTCTATGAAACTACCATGCACTGAACTTTACAGTTGGCAACTGGACACAACTGATCCACTCATATCCTGCAACTGTTTTTCATCTGCTGAACGTTGTTGACTCGAGCACTGCTGCACTGTTGCAAAGTCAAAGGTACTGAATCAACTTAACTGACACAGGACTTACATTCACTGACATGTACAGGACTTGAACTATTACAGACCATTTGATAAGCAACTTTCATACAATTCCGATGACAGAAATTCCTATATTGTGCTTTCATTTATTTTAAAAGTTAACCTATGATGTAAAGGGACTTGTTTGTTAAAGGGTTAGTTCACCCAAAAATGAAAATTCTGTCAGTATTTACTCACCCTCATGTTGTTCCAACCCCGTAAGACCTTCGTTCATCTTCGGAACACAAATTAAGATATTTAAGATATTAAGATCGCTCCTGCATACAGTCCATAGGCTTCTTGAGGGACTGGCTCTTGCTGTCCCCGAAAAGTCATTAAAGACATCGTTAAAATAGTCCAAGTGACTACAGGGGCTCAATCTTAAGTTTATCAAACGACGAGAACACTTTTGTGCGCAAAAAAACAACAAAAATAACGACTTTATTTCAACTATTCGTTTATTTCTCCCTCTGCGCGAGTCAGATTACTAGTTTAATAGCGTAAGCTTCTGTTATTGTACGTCACACGCATCACACACACATGACCAGCGTCGGCCAATAGTGAGCCTACGTGTGACGTAGCTCTACGCAATCACACTACGTTAACTGACTTACAGGCTCATGGAGAAGGAAGTGAATAGTTGAAATAAAGTCGTTATTTTTGTTGTTGTTTTGCGCACAAAAGTGTTCTCGTCGTTTGATAAACTTAAGATTGAGCCCCTGTAGTCACTTGGACTATTTTAACGATGTCTTTAATGACTTTTCGGGGACAGCAAGAGCCAGTCCCTCAAGAAGCCTATGGACTGTATGCAGGAGCGATCTTAATATCTTAAATATCTTAATTTGTGTTCCGAAGATGAACGAAGGTCTTACGGGGTTGGAACAACATGAGGGTGAGTAAATACTGACAGAATTTTCATTTTTGGGTCAACTAACCCTTTAATAAAAAAATGAGTTTGTAAAAACAACTGTTTGCATTTTGTCTTTAAACTTTATTTCAACCTTAGTCTGGGATCATAGTAGAATTATGTATTCATTGTAAAGTTAAAAAATAGATTAATATACAGAGTAATATACAGTGATGTGTTTATTTCGAAGTGAATTTATTCTTTTCAGATTAAATGATTTGTCAGTTTATTTTACAGTTCTTTAAAGTAGGTAATGCAGAACCCAAATTAGAAAATCTGGTAACTCCTATCCTATACAAGTGTTTTTATTTGTAAAAAGGTGTTCTATCAACACCAGGATGGTGTAATATTTGACTCCTATAAGGTTGAGAAGATTGTGAGATCCATTTTTTGAATGGATCTTAATCGAATTAACATATAATTAATCTGAAAATGTTAATACATATGTTAATACAACTCAACATGTTTAGTTTCAGCTTGTGTAAAAGGTTAGGGTTCCATGTTAGTACAACTTAACATGTTTAGTTTCAGCTTGTGTAAAAACTAAAGTGGTTTAAGGCAACGGGTTTCCACGCGATTTGCGAGTAAAGTCAACTAATTCGGGTTAAGAGTAAGGATCTACCTGTAAGGACTCAAGCCTGAAAAGAAGTAGTTCCTGTGATTCAAGAAATGTGTCCTGTGATGGGACAAAACAAATAAATTGATATAACTGTCACGGTTTATAAATCCTATGTCTCTTTCTCGTCTCGTCCCTTGTTGTGTATGTGTATGTGTGTGTGTGTGGATGTGTGTGGGCGGGCCAACTCTTTATGTTGATTGAGCAATCAGCTCCAATCACTTCTCTCCACCCGCTGCAACTCATCTCATCACCCTTCAAATACTCACCACTTTCTCATCTTTGTCAGATTGTTGTTTTGTGGTGTGCGGTTGTGTTGATCCCTCTGCGGTCCTCATTGTTCCTGTTCCTGTTCTTGTGGATGATCTGGATTTGTTGTGTTTGTTCAGCACTCATCATAACTTCTCTCACCGGATTTATCTGACCATTGGAGTCCCTGCGCCGCTAGCCTGTCACATCCGGACTTTTCATATACTTCAACGTCTTCAATTTATAAACTGAATTTCACTTGCACTTGCTTGCGTCTTTCGTTCTTGACAATAAATTGAACAAATATTTAAATATACAAAACCATATGTTTAAAGGTGCCCTCTGGCATTTAAAATCAAATCATACACCATATTCCATACCAGATGGGGGCAGCATACCTTCAGAAATACCTCCGCGGCCGCGTGCACTCTCATGTCTTAAAACAACACGGGCGAGCGCTGTGTTGCTCTGTCTCCCTCGCGCATATTAATCAAATCAATTGACACGATAGTAAAAGGTTGGAAGGCCGCAGATTCACGTGGAGCATTTGGAGATTTTCAGAGATTAGAGACTAAATGAACAACATCTCAATACTAAATTATAAAGGCCGTCTCATAGACAAGTCTGTGCATTTCGACGATATGGGAAAATGAAAGCCCAGGCTATTATTTCTAGTTTTATGGTATTCGTTTTGTTCATATTACATTTTTATCATTAGTTTTAATTAATTTGGCAGACAGCATTCCCTGATGTGGACCAAGCTAGCGTCTTTTTAGAGCTGCCAACTCTCACAACACTTTTCACACACTCTCACGCCACACATCAATTTTGTCGTGCACAGAAAAGGACACGGAGACCGATGTCAGCTCTCAGATTCTGTTCATTTTATTACGCAATTCAAACAATAAATACAGTTTTGGCGCTTTACACGACAGATCCCTGACGCATGTGAACCGATCATCTTTATAGCTAATGGTAAAAGAACACGAACACTGTTGAAAGTATGTTACAACTTACCAAAATGTATTCCTCATGCATAATATCGACCAATCATTTTTTTTAACTCATCCCTGAACTGAAATGTAGTAGTGGGCTGTATTTTCCACACGACTGACATCAGGTTCAAGTACACAAGCTGCGCGACTTACTCGTCTATTGGAGTTTGGCTGGTGGTAATGTTGTCTGCCTGCATACCGCCTCCCATGGCCGAAACTGGTATTACGACACCTGCCGGGCCGGGGCTAGTAATTTAGCATGCTAATTCAGATTAATATCTCGGCAGCATTATAACTTGTCATTTTTTTAATGACATCATCCACCTTATTTCTTCTCATTCTTTTGATGCGTGTAGCTCATTTTTGGGATATTTTAACCTAAATTTTTACAGATGGCACCTTTAAGGATTTCCATTTGAGGGGAGTTAGATATTATTTTCATATAAATATGTCTAAAGACAGGAACACAAATTATATGATTAGTTTTATTTATCCTCATACAGTACATTCAATAGGTTAACGTACCTTTCTAAAATGGAATAACATCTTAATGTTTTCTTTTTATCAGAAATTGAAGTTGTTAGCTAGTGACATACATAGTTTTGCTGTAGCTAACATGCAAGTTAGGTTCTGTAGCTTAGCTATATAAAATGCAAGAGGTCAGCAAAGTTAACTAATGAATAATAAGACTATATTATATACAATATAGCCCTAATGAGGCATCAGTGATGGGAACACCTGATTCTACAAACTAACAATTGAGTATATACTGAAAAGTATGTGACTATCCAAAATTGCAATAAAAGTATTATGACCTACGATTATGTTTAATCTCTCCTTTTTTTTAATAAAAACAAAAAGCTATAATTTCGCTTTCCTTTCTGTCATGAATAATATACAGGCCAATGAGTTGTGCAATGATAATGAAGCAAAGTAAAAGGTCACTGATCAACAAAAGGTTGTATACTAATGGAGGTTAAGGAATTGATGACAGCCATAATAATTAGCATTATTCAATATGTACACAGCTCCTTTGGTTTGAAGGATTGTACGATGTTTGCAAAGCCAATCCTTCAAACAGCATGTAAAAATTTAGCATTGTTTAAGGTTATGGTTCATTTATGGGATTTCCCGCCGTGAACTAAGTAGGCTATGCAGCTTATTTGAATTACTTAGTTAGTTAATTACTAGTCATAGGACATACTGATCCACATTTTTGATCCCAGGTCATTTTATTTATTTTTCATTATCAAATATCATTAGCATTAGCAAATTATCTTTTCAAAGGAGCAGAAAGCCCAAAATTTTAATCCTTTGTTGTTTCCACCTTTTACATTTTTTAAACGATGGCTTTGTATATAATCATCAATCTCTGTAATCACCATTTTATCCTTAAAAATCACAAATAAAATGTCCATTCAATAGCTTTTTTATTATTATTTGCATTTATCATTGATTTCCCTTCTGGTAGGAACAGATCTGACGCACATTATTGGACACATTTAAAAACAAAACAAAAACACAATATTTGCGACACAATGATAATGATAAATGGACTTTTAAACAATCTATCCCCAGTCATTTACAGTTGTATGTTTTATATACAAAGGGTTTGGTGTCTGTATGTCTCTTAGACAGCAATTCCTATGTCTGATGTTTGGAAAAGGTTGGGCTCCATATGATAAGACTATAACGGTTTATTGTTCACTGACGAATCACCTAGGTCATAACAGATGGAAATGCATAATTAATAGGCATCGGCTTAATGCATAAATGAATCTGTGTCGCTTTTCGTGTCATGACACCAACAGAGATTTTCACAATCCAATGAATTATGAATAAGGAAAAAAAAAAAAAACATGTCAAAATGAATACATCAACCTAAACTGCAACCAAAAGGTGAGCCAGAAGCATACATATTAGTAAACATACTGTTAGTTTCTATTTAGCAGTGTTTCAGAACAGAACTGGTAGTTCTAGCAGGGGAAAAATTGTGGACGTGATTTCACAAAGTACAACATGTTCCTGGATAAATATCTTTGTTGATCCTGGAACAACATTCCAATCAACTGACCAGATTCGAGGGACACGTTTTACAGTTTATGTCAAGTTTAGGCTTTCAACCAGGGTTAGGTGCTTCTATCAATGTTATTCAACTATCATTGCCCTCTGATTTTTAGATAATTTATGGGTAGGGTTAGGTTTAGGGGTAGCTATGTGGTTAGGCCAAAATATTCGAGCCCGATCTCATGAAAGTTCGTATCTATAGCACAGATGTCATTTCTCGTGCCATTTATACGCCAAAACTAGTTTTTCGTGTATATGGTACGCGTTTTTGGCGTGCATGATACGCACTTTTTGGCGTATAATAAGTATGAACTCCCCACCCCCCTTCCCCCTAAACCTACCCAGGGGGTTTTCAGTGCATAGCATATGCACGCAAAAAACTATTTTGGCGTATAAATGCCACGAGAAGTGACAATCGTGGTATAGATACGCACTTTCATGAGACGGTGTTGAATATTCGGACAGAAATGTTATTCCAGGATCAACAAATTAAGTTCTAAAATTATAGTGGGAAAGAACATGAAGACATCTGTTGCGGTTATCACTTTTGGTGGACCGCTGTCCTGCAGAGTTTAGCTCTGCCTCCACACACCTGCTTGGAAGCTTCTATTAGGTGTAAAAAGACCTTAATTATCTGGTTCAGGTGATTTTAATTAAGGTTGGAGCTAAACTCTTCAGGACAGCAGGATTGGACACTCCTGCTCTAAGTTAGAGTGACAAAAGGAATATTTCACCTAAAAATTAATTCATTTGAAAAGTACTTTGTCAAATGCCAGCCCAATACTAACTCAATACTAACAAAATACTCAGAATAAGCTCAATATTTTTTTTTTTTTTTTAAAAAACAAAGAAGACGGGGCAGGCTTCAAGAAAGGGCATTCAACCGAGACTGGATTGCTGTCGGTCACCGAAGCCTTGCGGATCACTGAAGCTGCTTACAAATCATCAGTTCTTATCCTCCTAGATCTGTCTGCTGCATTCGACACTGGCAATCATCATATCCTTCTGTCCACCCTCTCATCACTAGGCATCACTGGATCTTCCCTCCACTGGTTTGAGTCTTACCTACAGGTAGTTCCTTCAGGGTCGCATGGAGAGGCGAGGTATCCAAAGCACATCAACTGACCACAGGAGTTCCCCAGGGTTCTGTTGTTGGACCGCTCCTTTTCTCTATTTACAACACATCACTGGGACCAATCCTACAGGTACATGGTTTCTCTAACCATTGCTATGCCGATGACACCCAGCTCCACCTCTCATTTCAACCAGATGATCCCACAGTACCCACACGAATCTCAAGCTCTCTGGCTGATATCTCGGCATGGATGAAGGAACATCACCTGCAGATCAGACTGGCTACGACTGAGCTTCTTGTCCTCCCTGCTAATCCGTCTCCACAGCACAACTTCACTATCCAGCTAGATTTTTCCTCAATCACCCCATCAAGGTCAGTCAGAAAACTTGGAGTGATCTTTGATGATCGGCTGACCCTCACAGACCACATTTCAAGAAGATTGGAGAAACTTATTTTTTCGCACCAAAACAAAAAACAAACAAACAACAACAAAAAAACAGGGGGCACAGTCGTTTTTGTTTTGTTTTTTTTTTCTTTTCATGATCTCATGATCTTCTTGAAACTCTGGATTCTGATAGAGGTCCATGGGACTTAGACCTGAGTGCAAAAATGGAGGCTCTATACCCTTCCAGAGGTGAGATATTGAGATCCCACGTAGCATTTATGCCATTATAAATATCTCAATATCTCAGCTCTTTGCATACACTCTTTAATTGGAGTCTTCAGAAGAGTCAGGTGCCGAAGCAGTGGAAGACATCCTGCATTGTGCCAGTGCCTAATGGTGGGAGACCTTCTGGGGGTCAAGGATTACAGACCAGTGGCCTTGACGTCTGTGATTATGAAGACCCTCGAAAGGCTCCTCCTCCGGTTGCTGGGCCCTCAGCTTCAGTGCGCACTTGACCCCCTGCAGTTTGCTTATCGAGCAAACATGGGGGTGGAGGATGCTGTCCTCTACTTGCTTCATCGAGCTCACACTTTTCTCGATGGGACAGGGGGGTATGAGAGCCTCCATTTTGGCACTCAGGTCTAAGTCCCATGGCCTTCTATCAGAATCCAGAGTTTCAAGAAGATTGGAGAAACTCAAAATTTCGACACTCACAAAAAAAATGAAAGTTGTACCCCTGTTGTTTTTTTTGTTTTTTTTTGGTGCGAAAAAATAAGTTTCTCCAATCTTCTTGAAACTCTGGATTCTGATAGAGGGCGATGGGACTTAGACCTGAGTGCAAAAATGGAGGCTCTAGACCCTTCCAGAGCTGAGATATTGAGATATTTATAATGGCATAAATGCTACGTGGGATGTCTCAGCGCTGGAAGGGTCTAGAGCCTCAATTTTTGCACTCAGGTCTAAGTCCCATGGCCCTCTATCAGAATCCAGAGTTTCAAGATGATCAGAGAAACTCAACATTTCGACCCCCCCCCAAAAAACGACAGGGGTACCACTGAGATATTGAGATATTTATAATTCTACCAGAAAGACTCGGGAGATAAAATGATTTAACAAAGCATCCATTTATTGACAGCCCAGCAGGCAATTATTTGCAAACTTCTTTGGCGTAGGCCCCGTCCATAGATCGTAATCCGAGGGTAGTGGATCAGCATTTCCTGCCTGAAGACGAAGGCAGGGGCGCAGCCGAACCCCCCAGGAAAGTATAGACGGGACCATCCTGGTGGTGGTGGGGAGGTTGTTGTCGCGTCAGCATCTGCAAACTCAAACATGTGTAAGTACTGATCTTTTATACGACCAGAATAAGAACGTGATTGGATAACCTGAAGGTAACACGTGACGCGGTAATTAAGTCTTCCTGGCAGAACTTATGCTAAAGCTTTCATTGGCATAAATGCTACGTGGGATCTCAATATCTCAGCTCTGGAAGGGTCTAGAGCCTCCATTTTGGCACTCAGGTCTAAGTCCCATGGCCCTCTATCAGAATCCAGAGTTTCAAGAAGATAAGAGAAACTCAAATTTTCGACCCCCCCAAAAAAACGACAGTGGTACCCCTGTCGTTTTTTTATTTCGGGCGAAAAATTAAGTTTCTCCAATCTTCCCAAAACTCTGGATTCTGATAGAGGGCCATGAGACTTAGACCTGAGTACAAAAATGGAGGCTCTAGCCCCTTCCAGAGCTGTGATATCGAAACTCAAAAATTCGGCCCGAAAAAAAACCGACAGTGGTACCCCTTACGTTTTTTTTTTTGGGCGAAAAATTAAGTTTCTCCAATCTTCCCAAATTCTGATAGAGGGCCATGAGACTTAGACCTGAGTGCAAAAATGGAGGCTCTAGCCCCTTCCAGAGCTGAGATATCGAAACTCAAAAATTCGGCCCGAAAAAAAAAAACGACAGTGGTACCCCTTACGTTTTTTTTTTGGGCGAAAAATTAAGTTTCTCCAATCTTCCCAAATTCTGATAGAGGGCCATGAGACTTAGACCTGAGTGCAAAAATGGAGGCTCTAGCCCCTTCCAGAGCTGAGATATCGAAACTCAAAAATTCGGCCCGAAAAAAAAACGACAGTGGTACCCCTTACGTTTTTTTTTTTTGGGCGAAAAATTAAGTTTCTCCAATCTTCCCAAATTCTGATAGAGGGCCATGAGACTTAGACCTGAGTGCAAAAATGGAGGCTCTAGCCCCTTCCAGAGCTGAGATATCGAAACTCAAAAATTCGGCCCGAAAAAAAAACGACAGTGGTACCCCTTACGTTTTTTTTTTTGGGCGAAAAATTAAGTTTCTCCAATCTTCCCAAATTCTGATAGAGGGCCATGAGACTTAGACCTGAGTGCAAAAATGGAGGCTCTAGCCCCTTCCAGAGCTGAGATATCGAAACTCAAAAATTCGGCCCGAAAAAAAAACGACAGTGGTACCCCTTACGTTTTTTTTTTTGGGCGAAAAATTAAGTTTCTCCAATCTTCCCAAATTCTGATAGAGGGCCATGAGACTTAGACCTGAGTGCAAAAATGGAGGCTCTAGCCCCTTCCAGAGCTGAGATATCGAAACTCAAAAATTCGGCCCGAAAAAAAAAACGACAGTGGTACCCCTTACGTTTTTTTTTTGGGCGAAAAATTAAGTTTCTCCAATCTTCCCAAATTCTGATAGAGGGCCATGAGACTTAGACCTGAGTGCAAAAATGGAGGCTCTAGCCCCTTCCAGAGCTGAGATATCGAAACTCAAAAATTCGGCCCGAAAAAAAAACGACAGTGGTACCCCTTACGTTTTTTTTTTGGGCGAAAAATTAAGTTTCTCCAATCTTCCCAAATTCTGATAGAGGGCCATGAGACTTAGACCTGAGTGCAAAAATGGAGGCTCTAGCCCCTTCCAGAGCTGAGATATCGAAACTCAAAAATTCGGCCCGAAAAAAAAACGACAGTGGTACCCCTTACGTTTTTTTTTTTGGGCGAAAAATTAAGTTTCTCCAATCTTCCCAAATTCTGATAGAGGGCCATGAGACTTAGACCTGAGTGCAAAAATGGAGGCTCTAGCCCCTTCCAGAGCTGAGATATCGAAACTCAAAAATTCGGCCCGAAAAAAAAACGACAGTGGTACCCCTTACGTTTTTTTTTTGGGCGAAAAATTAAGTTTCTCCAATCTTCCCAAATTCTGATAGAGGGCCATGAGACTTAGACCTGAGTGCAAAAATGGAGGCTCTAGCCCCTTCCAGAGCTGAGATATCGAAACTCAAAAATTCGGCCCGAAAAAAAAACGACAGTGGTACCCCTTACGTTTTTTTTTTGGGCGAAAAATTAAGTTTCTCCAATCTTCCCAAATTCTGATAGAGGGCCATGAGACTTAGACCTGAGTGCAAAAATGGAGGCTCTAGCCCCTTCCAGAGCTGAGATATCGAAACTCAAAAATTCGGCCCGAAAAAAAAACGACAGTGGTACCCCTTACGTTTTTTTTTTGGGCGAAAAATTAAGTTTCTCCAATCTTCCCAAATTCTGATAGAGGGCCATGAGACTTAGACCTGAGTGCAAAAATGGAGGCTCTAGCCCCTTCCAGAGCTGAGATATCGAAACTCAAAAATTCGGCCCGAAAAAAAAACGACAGTGGTACCCCTTACGTTTTTTTTTTTGGGCGAAAAATTAAGTTTCTCCAATCTTCCCAAATTCTGATAGAGGGCCATGAGACTTAGACCTGAGTGCAAAAATGGAGGCTCTAGCCCCTTCCAGAGCTGAGATATCGAAACTCAAAAATTCGGCCCGAAAAAAAAAACGACAGTGGTACCCCTTACGTTTTTTTTTTGGGCGAAAAATTAAGTTTCTCCAATCTTCCCAAATTCTGATAGAGGGCCATGAGACTTAGACCTGAGTGCAAAAATGGAGGCTCTAGCCCCTTCCAGAGCTGAGATATCGAAACTCAAAAATTCGGCCCGAAAAAAAAACGACAGTGGTACCCCTTACGTTTTTTTTTTTGGGCGAAAAATTAAGTTTCTCCAATCTTCCCAAATTCTGATAGAGGGCCATGAGACTTAGACCTGAGTGCAAAAATGGAGGCTCTAGCCCCTTCCAGAGCTGAGATATCGAAACTCAAAAATTCGGCCCGAAAAAAAAAACGACAGTGGTACCCCTTACGTTTTTTTTTTTGGGCGAAAAATTAAGTTTCTCCAATCTTCCCAAATTCTGATAGAGGGCCATGAGACTTAGACCTGAGTGCAAAAATGGAGGCTCTAGCCCCTTCCAGAGCTGAGATATCGAAACTCAAAAATTCGGCCCGAAAAAAAAAACGACAGTGGTACCCCTTACGTTTTTTTTTTTGGGCGAAAAATTAAGTTTCTCCAATCTTCCCAAATTCTGATAGAGGGCCATGAGACTTAGACCTGAGTGCAAAAATGGAGGCTCTAGCCCCTTCCAGAGCTGAGATATCGAAACTCAAAAATTCGGCCCGAAAAAAAAACGACAGTGGTACCCCTTACGTTTTTTTTTTTGGGCGAAAAATTAAGTTTCTCCAATCTTCCCAAATTCTGATAGAGGGCCATGAGACTTAGACCTGAGTGCAAAAATGGAGGCTCTAGCCCCTTCCAGAGCTGAGATATCGAAACTCAAAAATTCGGCCCGAAAAAAAAACGACAGTGGTACCCCTTACGTTTTTTTTTTGGGCGAAAAATTAAGTTTCTCCAATCTTCCCAAATTCTGATAGAGGGCCATGAGACTTAGACCTGAGTGCAAAAATGGAGGCTCTAGCCCCTTCCAGAGCTGAGATATCGAAACTCAAAAATTCGGCCCGAAAAAAAAACGACAGTGGTACCCCTTACGTTTTTTTTTTTTGGGCGAAAAATTAAGTTTCTCCAATCTTCCCAAATTCTGATAGAGGGCCATGAGACTTAGACCTGAGTGCAAAAATGGAGGCTCTAGCCCCTTCCAGAGCTGAGATATCGAAACTCAAAAATTCGGCCCGAAAAAAAAACGACAGTGGTACCCCTTACGTTTTTTTTTTTGGGCGAAAAATTAAGTTTCTCCAATCTTCCCAAATTCTGATAGAGGGCCATGAGACTTAGACCTGAGTGCAAAAATGGAGGCTCTAGCCCCTTCCAGAGCTGAGATATCGAAACTCAAAAATTCGGCCCGAAAAAAAAAACGACAGTGGTACCCCTTACGTTTTTTTTTTGGGCGAAAAATTAAGTTTCTCCAATCTTCCCAAATTCTGATAGAGGGCCATGAGACTTAGACCTGAGTGCAAAAATGGAGGCTCTAGCCCCTTCCAGAGCTGAGATATCGAAACTCAAAAATTCGGCCCGAAAAAAAAACGACAGTGGTACCCCTTACGTTTTTTTTTTTGGGCGAAAAATTAAGTTTCTCCAATCTTCCCAAATTCTGATAGAGGGCCATGAGACTTAGACCTGAGTGCAAAAATGGAGGCTCTAGCCCCTTCCAGAGCTGAGATATCGAAACTCAAAAATTCGGCCCGAAAAAAAAAACGACAGTGGTACCCCTTACGTTTTTTTTTTTGGGCGAAAAATTAAGTTTCTCCAATCTTCCCAAATTCTGATAGAGGGCCATGAGACTTAGACCTGAGTGCAAAAATGGAGGCTCTAGCCCCTTCCAGAGCTGAGATATCGAAACTCAAAAATTCGGCCCGAAAAAAAAACGACAGTGGTACCCCTTACGTTTTTTTTTTGGGCGAAAAATTAAGTTTCTCCAATCTTCCCAAATTCTGATAGAGGGCCATGAGACTTAGACCTGAGTGCAAAAATGGAGGCTCTAGCCCCTTCCAGAGCTGAGATATCGAAACTCAAAAATTCGGCCCGAAAAAAAAAACGACAGTGGTACCCCTTACGTTTTTTTTTTTGGGCGAAAAATTAAGTTTCTCCAATCTTCCCAAATTCTGATAGAGGGCCATGAGACTTAGACCTGAGTGCAAAAATGGAGGCTCTAGCCCCTTCCAGAGCTGAGATATCGAAACTCAAAAATTCGGCCCGAAAAAAAAACGACAGTGGTACCCCTTACGTTTTTTTTTTTGGGCGAAAAATTAAGTTTCTCCAATCTTCCCAAATTCTGATAGAGGGCCATGAGACTTAGACCTGAGTGCAAAAATGGAGGCTCTAGCCCCTTCCAGAGCTGAGATATCGAAACTCAAAAATTCGGCCCGAAAAAAAAACGACAGTGGTACCCCTTACGTTTTTTTTTTGGGCGAAAAATTAAGTTTCTCCAATCTTCCCAAATTCTGATAGAGGGCCATGAGACTTAGACCTGAGTGCAAAAATGGAGGCTCTAGCCCCTTCCAGAGCTGAGATATCGAAACTCAAAAATTCGGCCCGAAAAAAAAACGACAGTGGTACCCCTTACGTTTTTTTTTTGGGCGAAAAATTAAGTTTCTCCAATCTTCCCAAATTCTGATAGAGGGCCATGAGACTTAGACCTGAGTGCAAAAATGGAGGCTCTAGCCCCTTCCAGAGCTGAGATATCGAAACTCAAAAATTCGGCCCGAAAAAAAAAACGACAGTGGTACCCCTTACGTTTTTTTTTTGGGCGAAAAATTAAGTTTCTCCAATCTTCCCAAATTCTGATAGAGGGCCATGAGACTTAGACCTGAGTGCAAAAATGGAGGCTCTAGCCCCTTCCAGAGCTGAGATATCGAAACTCAAAAATTCGGCCCGAAAAAAAAACGACAGTGGTACCCCTTACGTTTTTTTTTTGGGCGAAAAATTAAGTTTCTCCAATCTTCCCAAATTCTGATAGAGGGCCATGAGACTTAGACCTGAGTGCAAAAATGGAGGCTCTAGCCCCTTCCAGAGCTGAGATATCGAAACTCAAAAATTCGGCCCGAAAAAAAAACGACAGTGGTACCCCTTACGTTTTTTTTTTGGGCGAAAAATTAAGTTTCTCCAATCTTCCCAAATTCTGATAGAGGGCCATGAGACTTAGACCTGAGTGCAAAAATGGAGGCTCTAGCCCCTTCCAGAGCTGAGATATCGAAACTCAAAAATTCGGCCCGAAAAAAAAACGACAGTGGTACCCCTTACGTTTTTTTTTTTGGGCGAAAAATTAAGTTTCTCCAATCTTCCCAAATTCTGATAGAGGGCCATGAGACTTAGACCTGAGTGCAAAAATGGAGGCTCTAGCCCCTTCCAGAGCTGAGATATCGAAACTCAAAAATTCGGCCCGAAAAAAAAAACGACAGTGGTACCCCTTACGTTTTTTTTTTTGGGCGAAAAATTAAGTTTCTCCAATCTTCCCAAATTCTGATAGAGGGCCATGAGACTTAGACCTGAGTGCAAAAATGGAGGCTCTAGCCCCTTCCAGAGCTGAGATATCGAAACTCAAAAATTCGGCCCGAAAAAAAAACGACAGTGGTACCCCTTACGTTTTTTTTTTGGGCGAAAAATTAAGTTTCTCCAATCTTCCCAAATTCTGATAGAGGGCCATGAGACTTAGACCTGAGTGCAAAAATGGAGGCTCTAGCCCCTTCCAGAGCTGAGATATCGAAACTCAAAAATTCGGCCCGAAAAAAAAAACGACAGTGGTACCCCTTACGTTTTTTTTTTTGGGCGAAAAATTAAGTTTCTCCAATCTTCCCAAATTCTGATAGAGGGCCATGAGACTTAGACCTGAGTGCAAAAATGGAGGCTCTAGCCCCTTCCAGAGCTGAGATATCGAAACTCAAAAATTCGGCCCGAAAAAAAAAACGACAGTGGTACCCCTTACGTTTTTTTTTTGGGCGAAAAATTAAGTTTCTCCAATCTTCCCAAATTCTGATAGAGGGCCATGAGACTTAGACCTGAGTGCAAAAATGGAGGCTCTAGCCCCTTCCAGAGCTGAGATATCGAAACTCAAAAATTCGGCCCGAAAAAAAAACGACAGTGGTACCCCTTACGTTTTTTTTTGGGCGAAAAATTAAGTTTCTCCAATCTTCCCAAATTCTGATAGAGGGCCATGAGACTTAGACCTGAGTGCAAAAATGGAGGCTCTAGCCCCTTCCAGAGCTGAGATATCGAAACTCAAAAATTCGGCCCGAAAAAAAAAACGACAGTGGTACCCCTTACGTTTTTTTTTTGGGCGAAAAATTAAGTTTCTCCAATCTTCCCAAATTCTGATAGAGGGCCATGAGACTTAGACCTGAGTGCAAAAATGGAGGCTCTAGCCCCTTCCAGAGCTGAGATATCGAAACTCAAAAATTCGGCCCGAAAAAAAAACGACAGTGGTACCCCTTACGTTTTTTTTTTTGGGCGAAAAATTAAGTTTCTCCAATCTTCCCAAATTCTGATAGAGGGCCATGAGACTTAGACCTGAGTGCAAAAATGGAGGCTCTAGCCCCTTCCAGAGCTGAGATATCGAAACTCAAAAATTCGGCCCGAAAAAAAAAACGACAGTGGTACCCCTTACGTTTTTTTTTTTTGGGCGAAAAATTAAGTTTCTCCAATCTTCCCAAATTCTGATAGAGGGCCATGAGACTTAGACCTGAGTGCAAAAATGGAGGCTCTAGCCCCTTCCAGAGCTGAGATATCGAAACTCAAAAATTCGGCCCGAAAAAAAAAACGACAGTGGTACCCCTTACGTTTTTTTTTTGGGCGAAAAATTAAGTTTCTCCAATCTTCCCAAATTCTGATAGAGGGCCATGAGACTTAGACCTGAGTGCAAAAATGGAGGCTCTAGCCCCTTCCAGAGCTGAGATATCGAAACTCAAAAATTCGGCCCGAAAAAAAAACGACAGTGGTACCCCTTACGTTTTTTTTTTGGGCGAAAAATTAAGTTTCTCCAATCTTCCCAAATTCTGATAGAGGGCCATGAGACTTAGACCTGAGTGCAAAAATGGAGGCTCTAGCCCCTTCCAGAGCTGAGATATCGAAACTCAAAAATTCGGCCCGAAAAAAAAACGACAGTGGTACCCCTTACGTTTTTTTTTTTTGGGCGAAAAATTAAGTTTCTCCAATCTTCCCAAATTCTGATAGAGGGCCATGAGACTTAGACCTGAGTGCAAAAATGGAGGCTCTAGCCCCTTCCAGAGCTGAGATATCGAAACTCAAAAATTCGGCCCGAAAAAAAAACGACAGTGGTACCCCTTACGTTTTTTTTTTGGGCGAAAAATTAAGTTTCTCCAATCTTCCCAAATTCTGATAGAGGGCCATGAGACTTAGACCTGAGTGCAAAAATGGAGGCTCTAGCCCCTTCCAGAGCTGAGATATCGAAACTCAAAAATTCGGCCCGAAAAAAAAACGACAGTGGTACCCCTTACGTTTTTTTTTTGGGCGAAAAATTAAGTTTCTCCAATCTTCCCAAATTCTGATAGAGGGCCATGAGACTTAGACCTGAGTGCAAAAATGGAGGCTCTAGCCCCTTCCAGAGCTGAGATATCGAAACTCAAAAATTCGGCCCGAAAAAAAAACGACAGTGGTACCCCTTACGTTTTTTTTTTTGGGCGAAAAATTAAGTTTCTCCAATCTTCCCAAATTCTGATAGAGGGCCATGAGACTTAGACCTGAGTGCAAAAATGGAGGCTCTAGCCCCTTCCAGAGCTGAGATATCGAAACTCAAAAATTCGGCCCGAAAAAAAAACGACAGTGGTACCCCTTACGTTTTTTTTTGGGCGAAAAATTAAGTTTCTCCAATCTTCCCAAATTCTGATAGAGGGCCATGAGACTTAGACCTGAGTGCAAAAATGGAGGCTCTAGCCCCTTCCAGAGCTGAGATATCGAAACTCAAAAATTCGGCCCGAAAAAAAAACGACAGTGGTACCCCTTACGTTTTTTTTTTTGGGCGAAAAATTAAGTTTCTCCAATCTTCCCAAATTCTGATAGAGGGCCATGAGACTTAGACCTGAGTGCAAAAATGGAGGCTCTAGCCCCTTCCAGAGCTGAGATATCGAAACTCAAAAATTCGGCCCGAAAAAAAAACGACAGTGGTACCCCTTACGTTTTTTTTTTGGGCGAAAAATTAAGTTTCTCCAATCTTCCCAAATTCTGATAGAGGGCCATGAGACTTAGACCTGAGTGCAAAAATGGAGGCTCTAGCCCCTTCCAGAGCTGAGATATCGAAACTCAAAAATTCGGCCCGAAAAAAAAACGACAGTGGTACCCCTTACGTTTTTTTTTTGGGCGAAAAATTAAGTTTCTCCAATCTTCCCAAATTCTGATAGAGGGCCATGAGACTTAGACCTGAGTGCAAAAATGGAGGCTCTAGCCCCTTCCAGAGCTGAGATATCGAAACTCAAAAATTCGGCCCGAAAAAAAAACGACAGTGGTACCCCTTACGTTTTTTTTTTGGGCGAAAAATTACGGGGTACGTACCCCTGTCGACTTTTTCGGTGCAAAAAAAAAGTTTCTCTGATCTTCTTGTATCATGCAAGGGGGCTGACATGTGATGTCCATTGTAATGGACACAGGGTCTGAATGGGTTAACTCACCTTTGATCACTAACGTTACACACACAGGCATTATCCCATTCGGCTCCTCCCGACCGCAGACATAGGTTTGCAAGCCGTTTTTCAAGAAATCAATTTCTTGCATTTTCCCCCCTTATGAACAACAACTTTTGGTACACGATAAAAAACTCCTTGTGGTTTGATCGATTCAAGTAACCATAAATGACTCAAAACATAGGGATGTATGATAGGGATGTATGGATGGATTAATGTATGTACTGTAAGAAGGGATGATGTACTGTATGTCTAGATCTATGTAGTTTGATAGACTGGTAGGTACAGTATGGATGTATGTAGATGGTAGGGATGGATTGATCTGCATGTAAGTATGTATTCATGTATGAAGGAAGGTAGGTATGGATGAATGTATAGATGTATGAAGGACAAGATAGATATTGATGGATTAATAGATGTATGTGGGTAGGGTAGATGTGGATGTATAGGTATGTTTGTGTGTTGGCATATACTGTATATTTGTATGAAACTCAGAAGCAAAGACCAGTAGACTCTGGCGTATCTTCAGGAGTCTTTATTGAAAATGTGCAGTTTGGTCATTCAGTCTTACACTGAATGTGATGGGCATTCAGTGTTGAACTTACACACAGCTAGGAGTGACAACCTAGCCACAGTATCTGAAGATAATACAGGAAATGACCCGTCTGTGAGCACTAAAGATAATAGTACCTCCAAACGGTTGAAGCAGCAGCTGGTCACAAGAACCAGACATGTAAACCAGATACCATCATGTTCCCCTTCAATGCCAGATACTATGTAGTTCACCTTTGTTTTTTATGTGATGTTTTGTCAGGACAAAGGTGTGGTGACATCATCAGATCCTCAATATCACTGATCAAATGGGATCCTTTTGGGATCCCAACATATAACTTTTAATAGATCTTTTTAGAGCCTGATTCCTAACTAAAAAAAGAGATTCTTAAGTTTGAAGTCATACAGTGTGCTTGTGTACTCACCGAAACTCAACTTTGTATCCGAATATGTTCCCAGATATTTCAACAATCCCAACAGCCTGGTCATTACTTCCCCAACATGTGGTATTCACAAATCAGTTATTTAGTTTTCCTTGCACTCAAATGACGTCTAGTGAAGAACGATATGCCAGAAATCTGTCGTCATCTGATGGATCTTTATTTTAGCAATGCAATACATTGAAACACTGAGTCCAGATACAGATCCAGATTCCCCTCAACACAAACAACAGTTCAAAATGAGATGGGAACAAAAGCATTAACGGGGAACACTGATGATGAAAAACATTATTTAAAAAAAATGAGACGGTAGCCTGAATTTTATGACTACTTTCATCACATATTTCTTAAAATGTAAACAAAACACTGGTAACAAAATCTCTCTTCATAATAATATCAGAAAAGTCTATCACGTGACCTTCTCTGGACTGTTTATCTGAGCTGAATTAGCTAATACATGTATAGTTGCTCATCTAGACATTTTCACTGAAAAGGTTTGGTGCAATAAGGCCTGCATTTGTTTTACTTTGTTACAGTAAAGGTTCTTACTGGCCATTTAAAAACAACAAAAAAACAGTCAATGCTAGACACGTTTTATTAAATCAGTCAGTTCCTCTAGGTCTCAATAGAGATCATCCATATTGCAGTCATGCAACTTCTACTGTAACTAGGGATGCACAATATATCAGACCATATTATTGTACAATTATTGTACCAATTTGAAATCTTTCCCACATGTATATGCCTAATTTCAGGCATTTATTTAAATAAATGTTCATGTTTGTGTTTCATAACTGACAGCCAGTGTGCTTTCGTTTCTAAAACATGACATATTGGTCAAATTCTCTATATCAGTGCATCCCTAATCTCAAGACCATTTTCCCTTTTCCACTGGGACGGCATTGTATTTCATGAACTGATATGCAAGTAGCAGGTTTGAGCAAGTATATACAGTACATCTGAAAAGCATGAATGACTCTGTGAAATATTTACAGGCTTGACACAGATGCAGAGCTGGTTTGTTCATGCATTAGCTCAGAGAATCTCACATACACCCTCTCTCATGGCCTTAAACTCTACCATCATTCATTTTAGCAAGAACTGAAATGATTTCTGGAATTAAAATGTGCTTTTCTGGGATGGAAGAAAACGGTCACATCACGTACAGGTTACAGATGTTTGAGACGTGGCTGAGATGAGAGCTACAGCGCTCGAGGACGTTTGGGGTTGATCTGCTTACTGGCCTGTTCCTCCTCTTGAAGAGCAGAGCGGAAAGACTTCACTTTATCTGAAACCAAAGGAAACACATATTACTGTCTGTGACGCACGTTCACAAAGCATTTCACCTGACATGAAGGAAAACAGCCTTTGTGAGGAACACAAGAGTCATATGTTCTCACTGTTGTGTAACCTGGGTGTCAATCGCTGACAAAACATAACAAAAAAAGTGAAAGAAGAAACGTGCAGCTCAAAGTCACTATACGATATTTAAAATATTCCTATGAATATTTATTATTAGACCCTTTACATTAGTGCAAAAATATGCAGATAAACAATATAATTTTATTTAAATAAAAATGTAAAAGTGTATATACATATACAATATAAATTGATATGGTTATAAATAATTTGATGAATTAATATAAATCATAAAGAATTTAAATGCTAATATGTTTATAAATATATATATATATATATATATATATATATAGATAGAGAGACAGAGAGAAAGAGAAAACCACCATATATATATATATATATATATATATATGTAACGCATCCAAAATAAAAGTTTGTGTGGTGGGTGCACTGTGTATAATTATTTTATATATATATATATATATAAAAATACACATACATGCTTGTATATATATATTTAAGAAATGTATATACTGTATGTATATTTATATATAATTTATATTATATATAAATACTTTATATATAAATAATATTTTTTCTTAAATATTCATGCATGTGTGTGTTTCTACATATATACAGAATAATTATACACAGTGCACCCACATATATTATGTAAACACACACTTTTATTTTTGGATGCGATTAATCGTTTGCCAGCTCTAATACATATATATATATTATTTTGACATTACTTCATATATGTAATTTTTTTTAATTAAAACAGACAATTTTTAATGTCAGTTTGGTTTTCAATAATGTTTTATAATAAAGATATTTTGGGGGAGAAAATGTTATATTTAAAATTTTATATATACTGTATAATATAAATATATACACACACACACACACACACACACATATTTATTCTGTAGAGAGAGATGGGGAATTAATTTAATTTACATTATAGCAATGAGATTATATTTTAGGAGAAAATGTTAATTCATTTTCATACAAAATTCCAATGCAAAATACGTGTATGCTCCAAAAATGAACTTCATTAATGTATTATTTTGATGTAGTGTACTTTAATTTGTGTAATACGGATCCTCCTATTCCAGTATAGATGCTGGTTTGTAACCACTGACCTCTGAGCTCTGTTAACACGTCAATCTTCTGATCCAGAATTTGTTCGAGCTGAGTGGCGAAGGATTCCACATCATAATCGACTTCCTCCGTCATCTCCAGAAGAACCTTCTCATCCTCGAGCCAGCGTATGGACTCCTGCAACACACAACACCAGCTCCTGAAGCAGCCCTCACAAGCAAATCAGTCCTTGAGGAGAAATATCTCCACAACACCAAAACACATGTGCAGTCAAACACCTTATTCAGACACCAGATATCATTAATTTGACTAGTGGGTGCAGGACACTACAGTTCATTAATGTAAGTAAGGATAGCTAAATAAAGTCAACTATAACATTATACCCAATTTTCTTTAATTGCTAATGCGACCTTTTTACACCACAGCCTGAACAAAATGAAGCATTTCTTGGTAATTGGTTGAGCTAAATTGGTTTTATCTAATTGTGTTGTTAAATTTAACAGCTGAAAGATATTCAATATCGTTTTTTTGTGTCAAACAGAACCAGTGAAATATCAACTGATTTGATAACTCTGAGATCTTGTCATATTTTATTACCATTTTCTAAACTATAGCGATAATGTTAGAAATGTTGAAGGTGTCTGAATAAATTTTGGTTTATATATATATATATATATATATATATATATATATACACTACTGAATTGAAGACATTGAAGACTGTAATAACCCTGAAAACCCTGAGTAATAACCCTGAAAATTCCGCATTGCATCACAGGAATAAATTACATTTTCAAATATATTCAGATAGAAATGTTTTTTTTTTTTACCTACCTGTTATATTAAACTATAATAATATGTCACAATATTTCTGGTTTTTCTGTATTTTAAAATAAATAAATGTAGCTTTGGTGAGCAAAAGATCTGAACGGTACTGTATATTCTCAGATATTTTCTCTGAAACAAGCATTAATTAAGCATTTAGTGCTTTTCTCAAAGGTAAATGCCTTAATTGAAGGAGATTTGGACATTTTAAAGCAGCATTATGTTACTTTTGAAATGTTGCTCGCGGGGTCCCCCTACAGTTGGGAAACAGTATTGCCTTCTACCACTGTCGTAAAATCTGACATGGTTACACTGGGGAATACACGCGTGCATTTGTTGACAAGCGAAACCCCCGAACTCTGCAGAAGGAAGGAGTTCTCACATCTTGGTCGTGAAATGTCTTCATCCCAGGTACATTGGCATACATTTCAGCATGTCATATGAATATAGTTTCATGGACTTTATTTTTTTCAAACGTCAAAAGATTGCGTAGCTCACGTTCACAAGCCAGCGTCTTTATAGTAACGTTAACCTATTGGCTACAAAATGGATATGCTAATTAAATTCAATGTTTGTGTGGTAGATAATAGCCATATCGTCAATATTATAATATCAAGCTACCATAGATGAATCTGCAAATTTAAAAAAAATCGATTTGCATGATAGCCAGAGGCAAGACACTTTCACCAGAAAAATAAATAACAAACATGACCGTCAGCCTGCAGACATGGGATAGTTATCCTGAACGATTATTTTGTCCGTCTAATCATGTTTTATTTACTTGCAAGAATGTAGCCCCAACCAAACTCAGTATTCAGTATACTTTCACGTCTCGAGCTGGCGTGAGCTGCCCGCCACGGCTCTACGGGGATGCTTGAGTGTCTTAAGCGCCCTCAAAAGAAAGCAATGCAGTCTACATTGGATGCGGACACAACACATTACCAACAGTAACTCTGACGCACTTCACATTTGCAAGGCGGGGGAAGATTGATGCACCGGACGGAAAAAAAACACTCGTTGGGCTCTCGTGTCGGAATTTGAGGAAGTGATGTACTGTATGCCGTAAAGCAGTCGAATTTTGTAGTTCTTTTTGTGCTCGGGTTCCTACCCGCACCCCGAAGTTACAGAGTGCCAGTAAAAGCGATACAGACACTGTCAGGCTATATCAGACCTGTCATTCAAACTATTATAAGTCGATGTACCATCTCAAGGGTTATGGAAAAATATTATAAAGGTCGAAAAAGTTACATAGTGCTGCTTTAATGATTTAGGGCTTTTCTCAAAGGTAAATGTCTTAATTGAAGGAGATTTGGACATTTTTGATTAGATTTTTGCAGTGTAAAAACACCCGTCCTGTGTGCGCACCTGAAACACGGCGCGGTGGTCCTCCAGAACCTGCTCCTCCATCTCCACCAGCTGAGACACCACCTCGTGGAAGGTGAAGAGCTGAGGGGACACTTCCTCTTCCTGTGCACAGCACGCATCACATCAACACACGTCACGCTCTCATACACACCGACCGGCCTGAAGTGTGTGGTGAAGCGCTCTTACGTTCTGTTCGCAGAGCAGCTTGAGGTCGTCTCTCTGAGGAGAGCTGCCCACCCCCCACTGCGCCTCCAGCACGTCCAGCTGGCCGACGGAGCGGCCCTCCAGCACTGCACTGGGGTCGATGCTCAGCTCCTTCACCCTAGCGTCACAGACACGGCTCAACTCAACACCATCAGCATATCGGCGGTGTCGGCCGGAAACCTCACATCTCCATATTTTGACGTTTTTCGTTTCTCTCATGAATCATTACTATTGGTCAGCCTTTACACCAGTCTGTGGGTTTTGCAAATACTTAACCAACGAAAATATTAGAAAGAGCTTGCGATTAAACCTCATAACTCCACCCGCCTCTATGGTTAATCGAGTGCCGCACACAGTTTGGAGCGTCTCTGCTTGTTTGCAATGCAATGGTAAATAAAGAACTGGTTATTTGAGTAAGTGCAGTGTTTTCTTTACACAAGAAACACTATATGAATATATATATAGAGGCTAATGTTTTATGTATTTAAGGAGTGGAGAAGAGTGTCTTAGTCTAGCATTTGTCAGAGTCATACTGTCTTATATAATCTGTGTGTAGCACTTTATCATTAATAACATGAGATTTTGGCCAAATTATTATATTGAACTTAAAGGGATAGTTCACTTTGAAATTAATTTTTGGTATGTTTTAGCTTACCTCAAGGGCATCCAAGATGTAGGTGTCTTTGTTTCCACAGTAGTTTCAATTTTGATATTTTTAGGTCAAACCGTTCTTGTCTGTCAGTCATATAATGGAGGTCCATGGTCACCACCTCAAAGAGCATGCACAGAGAAGTCCAAATTAAACATGATTTAATGACTCGTAAATGTAAGTACACATTGATGGCCTAGGACACGAAACGAGCGGTTTGTGTGAGAAAACGAACAGTATTTATATCGTTTTTACTTCTTGTAACCACAGCCACGTCCAAGTGATCTGGGCGCCGGAAGCAATCTCTCGCGTGTGTACGTCACTCATTGTTTACACAGAGATTTCGGAAGCGTTACCTTTCACTGTGAAGATCTAAACATATTTAGATATACAGGAAAACACAATGGAAGACGATTTCGATATATGAACAGACAACCAGAATTTTTTCGCAACCATACGAGAGATCACTTGCGCAGACTGAAACGCCCACTTTGTCAGATCGCTTGGATGTGGCTGTGGTTACAAGAGGTAAAAACGAATACTGTTCATTTTCTCACACAAACCGCTCGTTTCATGTCTTAGGCCATCAATGTGTACTTACATTTGCGAGTCATTAAATCATGTTTAATTTGGACTTCTCTGTGCATGCTCCTTGAGGTGGTGACCATAGACCTGCATTATATGACTGACAGACAAGAACGGTTTGACCTAAAAATATCAAAATTGAAACTACTGTGGAAACAAAGACACCTACATCTTGGATGCCCTTGAGGTAAGCTAAAACATACCAAAAATTAATTTCAAAGTGAACTATCCCTTTGAAGCAATTAATTGATTGACTCAGATACAGTTGTTCTGATGACTGAGCTTGATTTTGGCAAAAAGTAAAAAATTTACTGACACATGCACGTGTCTGATCATACATGGAAAAGTAGTGGTTTTGGTAATATGAGGTTTCCGCCTGTCCCGACAGTGACAATATGAAAGCATGAGGTATTCACATCATGATGCAATAAACCAATGGAAATGGTTTATGTTACAGACACATGATCATGCAGCATGATAATGATGGACTCCATCCGCTCTATAAGGCACAAGCAAACACAAACCAATGTTAGTGCAGCTGCAATGAAAAAACATTCAAAACGCAAAATAAAACGCTGAAACATGCCTAAAATGTGGTACAAATGGACTCAAAAAACAAAGGACAAAATAAGAGCCGACCAAAAGGGAAAGACGCACATGTAGACGCTGAACTGAAAGTGAAGCAACCGTTAGAAACACAGGACTCTTATGGACGCTCTGTCTGAAAAAGAGACAGGCTTGAGACTGGAAAAGGGTGAGACCTGCTGGGTGAGGTAGCAAAGTCATCATACTCATAGGTAGGAGAGAGTTCGGAGCGCCCGCCTCCCCCCTGGGAGAAGGGAATGTCGGATGGGCTGATCCCAAACTCCTTCACTCTGAACGACGGGACGACAAACGGCAGTGAGACAGAGAGACGGGAATTACACACACATTCCTGATTCATGACCAGTGGGAAAGAGTTCTCCGTGAAATACACTCTAGCAGTGAACGCCACTGATTGATAGTTTGCTATGTAAATAGATAATGATTAATATAATTGATTCTAAATCATTTTAAAAATTTACAAATTATTGTTTTATATAAATAATCTTAATAACATGAATATAATATAAAAATATATAAATATGTATCATTTATAGAATGTTTAGAATTCATTATATATATATATATATATATATATACACACACACACACACATAGACACGCACATAAATACAATATAGTATGATAAAAATATATAGAATTTTAAAAACATTAATAAATAAATAAAAAAAAACACTACATATTTAATATAATAAAAACAATGTTTCTTTCTGTGAGTCATTATATAATATAAGTATACTATTTTTTCCTACATTACAATTAAACTAAATTATATTTATGAATTCTTATAAAAAACATGTATAGACATAAAGTGACATTGGTTAATAGTTGTCTACCAAACATTAAACACAAAATATGCCATTTAAAAAGATAATGATTAATATATTTGATTATAAATAGTTGTTTCATAAAAAGAATTTGAATATATATAACTTAATGTTAAATGTTATTACACATTCTATTTCTTTAAACCCTTGAATTCCATTTTAATATTCTTGTTAAATATATGCATATAAACAATATAAATTATAAAAATAAAATAGTATATAAATGCATAAATACAATATAATGAATTATATATATTATTTTTGAATTTATTTTATTTTATTTAAATTAACAAAAAATGTTAAAGAAATTGAATATTAATATATGCATTAATACATGTATAATATACTTTTTTTTAATATACATGTATAAAATAAATATCATATTAATTTATATACAATTTATATACAATTCTAAATTTATATACAATTCTTGTATATAAAGACATAAAGGGTCAAATATTTGATTTTTTTTTCCATGAACAGCCCCAGATTTGACTGTCAGGTGACTTCAGCAACACTGATCCAACTGCTGGACACAGTGCAGGGTTGTGTGTGTGTGTGTGTGTGTGTCATTGGGATGCTCTTGCACTGCAGTGGTGTGTCTCACGTACCTGTTGGCGTATCTCAGAGTGTTTAATGTGTTTTCACATGATGCCATTCCAGGAGAGATTGTAGCGATCTATTGCAACCACAAACATTTTTAAATCATTAATACACCAATGACACTACATGTTAAAAATGAAAATATGATTGATATAGAGACAGTGTTCTTACCATACATGTTCTGGAGTTCTCTCCGATGAAGGAATCTCTTAAGACCTGTGTGAGTTTACTGGCTCTAAACGGAGTGTGTGGTTTGTTTCGACCTAAAGCCCTGATGCATTCCTGTCGCACACAAACAGACGTGGACCAAGATACCACCACGACACTGATAAACTTATAATAAAGAAATATGAACCAAAAAATAACACAGTCTACTTTCAAGAACAAATCAAATTTACATAAATATAATCATTTCCTCCTGCTGAAGTTTTATTCAGAAAGGTCACATTACAGAAGTTGTGAATTACATTTAATATTTTTATAAATAAAAAAAATATAGATATCATTATTTTTTTCATATTTGCTACTCTGTGCAGTGTGAAACTTAAAAAATGATATTTTAATATACTTTAAATATTTTTATAAAAATATATTTCTATATTTGGTACTTTGTAAAAAATTGCATTCATCCCATTTCTAATATTTTTAATATATTTGTTACATTTTCATACAAATATTTCTACATTTTTTAGAAATGTACGGCGTGGGACTTAAATTTGATTTTTCTAATATTTCTAATAAATATTTTCATAAAATATTTCTATATTTGTTACTTTGTACATTGCTAAATTATATTCATCATATTTATATTTTCTATCTATTTTTTATATTTTCATCAAAATATTTCTATTTTCGTTACTTTGTACAGTGCTAGACTGAACTAATTATATTTTTCACATTTATATTTTCTATCTATTTTTTATATTTTCATCAAAATATTTCTATATTTGTTACTTTGTACATTGCTAGACTGAAGTAATTATATTTTTCACATTTATATTTTCTATCTATTTTTTATATTTTCATCAAAATATTTCTATATTTGTTACTTTGTACAGTGCTAGACTGAACAAATTATATTCTTCACATTTATATTTTTTATCTATTTTTTATATTTTCATCAAAATATTTCTATATTTGTTACTTTGTACAGTGCTAGACTGAAGAAATTATATTTATCATATTTACATTTTCTATCAATTTTTTATGTTTTCATCAAAATATTTCTATATTTGTTACTTTGTACAGTGCTAGACTGAACAAATTATATTTATCATATTCACATATTCTATCAATTTTTTATATTTTCATCAAAATATTTCTATATTTGTTACTTTGTACAGTGCTAGACTGAACAAATTATATTTTTCACATTTATATTTTTTATCTATTTTTTATATTTTCATCAAAATATTTCTATATTTGTTACTTTGTACAGTGCTAGACTGAACTAATTTTCTCTCTCATCTTTACTTTTGTAAATATATTTTTAAGAACAAAACGAGGTGAAATCAAGTAGTGCTGGACCCCGTGTGTGTCGACTTGAAGCACAAACCTTCAGCGCCAGGAGACTTTTGTTGATCTCTGCGCCCTCGAGACGGGTCTGTCGGTCGGCGCTCGACGTGTCCGCCCCTCGCTCGTTCCCAGCCAGGTCAATGAGAGAGAATTTGCCGTGCATTTTGCCCCTCCTGCGGAGAATAATCTGAAACACGGCGTGACTGCGGGACGAATGAGCGTTAGCCGAGGTCTGTCCGGACGTCCTGAGGAAAACCACATACAAAAATGACTTACAACTGTGTTAACAACACCACTAGTGGAAAGAAGCCATCCGATTTGTCGCACCTGCAGCTGTTGCCCATCTCAATGAGTTTGAGCACGTCCTCGGTGCACTTGACCTCTCGCTCCTGCAGTCCGACCACCTGAACCTGCTGCTTACCGTCTTCAAGAACACGCAGCTTCGCTTTCCTGTTCAGAAGGTCAAACACCTGCACGGCCGGTTCAAATTGACTTAATGCACTCAAAATGAGCTCATTCATTATTCATGAGTAATAGAGAACTTGCCTTCCCGCTGTAGATTTCGAAGAATGTCGCGTACACCTGAAGATCCAACTTCTTGTAATTTGTTTTTTTTAACATTAAAAAAACATCCCGTGCTGAAAGAACAGAAAATATTGATAACTCAATATTGACATTGAATGACATCAGGTCTGACACATACCAGCGAGAGCGTAGATCCCTTTAGAGCAGTCCTGGTTCTTCCCAGAAAAATCTCCTCCCATGGTCTGGAATGAAAGGAAAATCGATTATGACAAATAGCAAATGGAACGATCCCCCGGGAGGATCTTTCCCTGTAATATGATGTCATCTGGTTTCGTGTACGGGCAGAACTTACATGAGTTTTCCCACTGCCCGTCTGACCGTAAGCAAAACAGGTCGCCATTCCCCTCTCAAATATGGTCTCCACCAGCGGCCGGGCGGTAAACCTGAAACACACAAACCAGAGATCTCATTCAATATTAGACCATGATAGAAAATGAATTTTTTTTTTCTAAATAGTCTAAAAATAGTCTAATCTAAATGGGTGAGATTTGATTGAGAACATGGCCACAGGAACTATGGGTAGCTTCAGCACGCCCTGCAGTTTCACTGCACTGGAATGTAAGATGACACGACTTCAAATAAAGTTTTGTTTTTCGACATGTTTATAATTTAAAAAAAGTAAAATCCCTTAAAATCCCTAAAGATTATTTCGATTTTATAGGTTGATATCTATAAAATGTGGTTTGTGACTTTTGGATCAGAGTGCTGTCAAACCCTGCCTGAATCAAAAAATATATATATATATGATGTAACTTTGTAGAGTGCAAAAATGAAATTATTTTTGTTTTAATTAATTTTTTTTTTTAATATATACTGCATGCACTCACCGAAAGGATTATTAGGAACTCAATACTAATACTGTGTTTGACCCCCTTTCGCCTTAATTCTATGTGGCATTAATTCAACGAAGGTGCTGAAAGCATTCTTTAGAAATGTTGGCCCATATTGATAGGATAGCATCTTGCAGTTGATGGAGATTTGTGGGATGCACATCCAGGACACGAAGCTCCCGTTCCACCACATCCCAAAGATGCTCTATTGGGTTGAGATCTGGTGACTGTGGCGGCCATTTTAGTACAGTCAACTCATTGTCATGTTCAAGAAACCAATTTCAAATGATTCAAGCTTTGTGACATGGTGCATTATCCTGCTGGAAGTAGCCATCAGAGGATGGGGACATGGTGGCCATAAAGAGATGGACATGGTCAGAAACAATGCTCAGGTAGGCCGTGGCATTTAAACGATGCCCAATTGGCACTAAGGGGCCTAAAGTCTGCCAAGAAAACATCCCCCACACCATTACACCACCACCACTAGCCTGCACAGTGGTAACAAGACATGATGGATCCATGTTCTCATTCTGTTTACGCCAAACTCTGACTCTACCATCTGAATGTCTCAACAGAAATCGAGACTCATCAGACCAGGCAACATTTTTCCAGTCTTCAACTGTCCAATTTTGATGAGCTCTTGCAAATTGTCGCCTCTTTTTCCTATTTGTAGTGGAGATGAGTGGTACCCGGTGGAGTCTTCTGCTGTTGTAGCCCATCCGCCTCAAGGTTGTGTGTGTTGTGGCTTCACAAATGCTTTGCTGCATCCCTCGGTTGTAACGAGTGGTTATTTCAGTCAAAGTTGCTCTTCTATCAGCTTGAATCAGTCGGCCCATTCTCCTCTGACCTCTAGCATCAACAAGGCATTTTGGCCCACAGGACTGCCGCATACTGGATGTTTTTCCCTTTTCACACCATTCTTTGTAAACCCTAGAAATGGTTGTGTGTGAAAATCCCAGTAACTGAGCAGATTGTGAAATACTCAGACACCAACAACCATGCCACGCTCAAAATTGCTTAAATCACCTTTCTTTCCCATTCTGACATTCAGTTTGGAGTTCAGGAGATTGTCTTGACCAGGACCACACCCCTAAATGCATTGAAGCAACTGCCATGTGATTGGTTGATTAGATAATTGAATTAATGAGAAACTGAACAGTTGTTCCTAATAATCCTTTAGGTGAGTCTACGTACACACATATATTTTAATATTTATATATTTAAACACTTGCATACGTTTTAATATTTTATTTTATTTATACATTTTACTAGATATTTCTAATGTTACATTGTATAATTGCTAGGCTGAACAAATTATATTTTTATATATTTATATATATTTTAACATTTGTTATTTTGTGCAGAGTGAGACTGAATAAAACTAATTCTTCTCTCTCTTGTCTTTGATTTTTGGTTTCTCTCTTTCTCTGTAAACTAATAAATGTTTGACCTGTAAACCATTTCGTTTGTCGAGGTGTCGTCGAAAGCGTAATCGAAGCGAAACGTCTGGTTCTCCAGGTATCTGGTTAAATCCACTTTCTGCTTGGGCTCGTGGACCATGACCACGTCTTTACTGGGGATGGTGATGACGTCCAGATCCTTCATGGTCAGCTCTGAAAGTGGACAGATGATGTGGCGTATCATAAACAGCACTAGACACTCTCAGCATGAACATATGGTGGAATAAAAAGATTTCATCACCACCTTTCTTGTTCAGTGGACGTGTCCGCACACACACGCATATCCTGTGGTCCTCAATCTATACATAATTGAGAAAATGAAGAGTTCAGATGCAAAAGCCTCTAAGTGCCATTTGAAATTTTCTTCTAGAATGATCTTTTTTATCAAGCTTGTATATTTAAGTTCAGTGATTTCACTTAAATGGCAATGATAATTACCTATTAATTGTTATTTAACTGAAATTACTGAACTTAAATATACAAGTTTGATAAAAATCATCATTAAAGAAGAAAATTTCAAATGGCATTTAGAGGCTTTTGCATCTGAACTCTTCAAATATACATAATATTACATATTATAATACCATGCAATACTGTTGCAATCATGTGGAAATGAAATGACATAATAAGTGAGACGAGTGGTAATGATTCACCAGATCGTCAGTGGTCAGCGGTCTGTAGTCCAAACTCGCTCTGAAGTCTCGGATCATGCACATTATTTCATAATTAGGGGTTATGGCCTCGACATCCTGTGTAATAAAAAACTCACAGTTAATATTGTAAGAGTTTTTACTTTCTTGAGATGTTAAGTCATGTCAATAGTCGAGACATTTTTTTTCAGTATGCATATATCGTTATTATATTAATTTCAGTACAAGTTAGTGCACTGTGTATAATTATTTTATATATATATATATATATATATAAATACAAGCATCATGCTTGTATATATTTAAGAAATATTTTCATGTATATACTGTATAGATTTATATATAATTTATATTATATATAAATATAAATATTTTATATATAAATAATATTTTTTTCTTAAATATACATGCATGTGTGTGTATTTATATATATACAAAATAATTATACACAGTGCACCCACATATATTATGTAAACACAAACGTCTTTTTTGGATGTGATTAATCGCGATTAATCGTTTGACAGCACTAATATATATATATATATATATATATGAAGAGTTCAGATGCAAAAGCCTCTAAATGCCATTTGAAATTTTCTTCTTGAATGATGATTTTTATCAAACTTGTATATTTAAGTTCAGTAATTTCACTTAAATAACAATTAATAGGTAATTATCATTGCCATTTAAGTGAAATCACTGAACTTATATATACAAGCTTGATAAAAATTATCATTCTAGAAGAAAATTTCAAATGGCACTTAGAGGCTTTTGCATCTGAACTCTTCATATTGGTTTTAAGTCTTAATTAACTATAATAAAGCAATATAAAAAAGCAACATAAGCAATTTGTAAAGCTAGCAATATTCATAGAACAAAAAAAATATTTTATATATTTTAACATGCAATAAGCAAGATAACACAATATATTTCTAAACATATAACAATACAATGTTATCATAATATTCATTAGACAATAAAACATACCACAAGATTTAAATAAATATAACGTTCCCCATTTTTCAAACCTTGTCAGTACACAGAAACAGTACGCCAGTGTTTTATCACCTGTGCTCTTTTCTCTCTCAGCTCCTGCTGCTGCAATCGTCTCCTCTCCCGCTTCTCCTGAAGCTTCTCCACTTCCTTCACACAGTTGGACTTCCTGCGAGCTGAACACACACAGAAACCTCAATGCAAACAGACATCAATGTTTAACAAATCAGCTAAACCTGATTCGCTCGTGTTAATAAGCATTTTATTTGACATAATTCAGTGTGAATTAGTTTGTGTTAAAAGTGTTTGAGTGAATCCCTCAACAATGGCATCATGAGGGGTCATCTCTGAAACAACAACTCTAAATGCGGCTTTTGTTTTGGTGTGACGGCAGACAACAGCCGTTTGTGACGACGCTGAGAGCCCTTCAGCTTCTCCATCACTGCTGGAGTCTCTTCATACACTCACAGATCAGAGATTACACACCCATAAAACAATTATTCATAAAACATCTCAACAATAATTACACTACTGTTTAAATGTTTGGGGTCGGTGTTTTTGGAAATAAGTCTCTTCTGCTCACTAAGGCTGCATTTGATCAAAAACAGGAAAAAATAATTGCTTTCTCTTTGAATTTTTTTGGATTGTTTTTTTAATGTAATTTCAATCATGACAACTCTCTGAATAGTTTTAGCATGTTATTGACTATGGCAGTGTTCATGTATTTGGTCTTGGTGGACTAGATCTGCTACGCTGCTGCTGTTGATTATTGCTGCTACAGAGCAAGTATGGACTTACTTCTGCTAATAGATACACAGACACACTGTGGTGAGCATGTAAGATATGATATATATATATATATAAATCCCACAGCAGATCTAGGCAGGTGGAGATGGGGGAGGTGAGGGCCAGCTTACTACAACAAACAATGAACCAGACTATCTCATTGGCTGGCAGATCAGCGGAGGCCAATCAGTGAGTTTCATGACTGAACTAGATATTTATTCCTGTGAATGACATGATCACATGATCCTTCAGAAATCACTCTAATATGATGATTTCCTGCTCAAGAAACATTTCTGTTGAAAACAGTTGTGCTACTTAATATTTTTGATGGATTAAATGCGTTCTTGCTGAATAAGTGTTGATTTCTGTGTGGTACCGTTCTGCTGCTGCTGTAGGGTTTGGTGCTGTATCGGCGGAGGCGGAGCGGGCGCTGGTGGAGGAGGTTCGATCTGTTGGCTCGGCCGTGCTCGAGTCGTACCTACGGAGACTGAAT
>NW_024121366.1:885672-926773 GCF_016745375.1 Pimephales promelas | reverse complement strand
TGCTGAAACAGAAAAAGTCAATATTGCATCTAAAAGTCAATATTGCATCTTAAAATGTAAGTGACTTGACTTGTGTGTGTGACTATGTTTGTTGTAGTGATAAGAGTTGCATCCTTGTTAAAGTTTAAGGCCTTGTGTTTTTGGGATATATATCTTTCTTTTTTTTTTTTTTTTCTTTTTTACAAAATATGCATATAACCCATATATTTTAGATTTATTATTTGTTTTAAATTAAATTAAGATTGTATTTTTGGTAATTGAACCTGAATGAATTTAAAATGAATGTGCTATATTTCAGATCATATATTTGTTTTTCTTAAATTTGAACTAACTTTATTCTCAGCTGAATTATAAATATTTTATTTCTGTATGAATTAAAAACACATTTGATTTTTCTTTTTTAATCAATGTAGAATGTGTAACTGAAATATAAACAGATTAGGGCTCTGTTCGAGGACAAGTAACTAAAACCAATGCGACATGATGAATGTTTGTTTCCCAAACCATCTGAGTAACAGCTTACTTTTCTTTCTTACTATATTCTTTCTTACTATAAACTGTGCTGTAGAGCTTGCATCAGTCAAAGCAGGGTTACATTTTGCATGTCGTGCACAATAAACCTAAAGGCACCAGGGTGGCGGTGCCACCGGCTTCATATATATATGTATATATACAGTATAAATATATATATATACAGTATATATATATATATATATATATAGCTGTGATCCGCGATGAAGGGCCAAAGCCAGTGGCATGGCCACCCTGGTGCTTTTAGGTAACTAAGGAACCGGGGTTGCGGTGCCACCGGCTTGGGCCCTTCATCGCTGCTCGCAGCTATATTTTCAAATTGGTTTCTTGAACATGACAATGAGTTCACTGTACTAAAATGGCCCACAGTCACCAGATCTCAACCCAATAGAGCATCTTTGGGATGTGGTGGAGTGGGAGCTTCGTGCCCTGGATGTGCATCCCACAAATCTCCATCAAATTCAAGATGCTATCCTATCAATATGGGCCAACATTTCTGATGAATGCTTTCAGCACCTTGTTGAATCAATGCTATGTAGAATTAAGGCAGTTCTGAAGGCGAAAGGGGGTCAAACACAGTATTAGTATGGTGTTCCTTATAATCCTTTAGGTAAGTGTGTGTGTCTATATATATATATATATATATGACTATTTTTAGAGCCATTGTTTTTTTTGTTTTTTTTTTTTTGTTTTTTTTGGAGGGAAATATGTAAACTACAACAATATTGTCCATACAAACAGTACTTTTGATGTATCACTATGAGCAATTGTGATGAACTGGAGAAGTCGTCCTTAGGGTGGTGCTGTTTCAACAAGACGTTATGGCCTCAATACACCAGACTGCTGTGTGACTTCAAAAGCTTCCAAGGTTTAAATGTTTAAATATGTTCAGTCTTCAATACAACCTCTGTAATAAAAAGGAAAATTTTAAATTTTTACACCCAAATCCCCCCTTTGAGTATTGTGCACTTTAAAGTAGCTGTATAAAACAAACATTTCATACAACCTGTCAGATATCATGGAAATAGTCTACATGTCCTGAGATATGATACTTATCTATGTGGCAGTCTAGGCTTGTAAACAGAGCAAACAAGAAGTGTGTGGCATTAACCAATGACGTGATTCTGGGGCGGGGCTAACTGGTTGATCAACCAATAGCAGATGGGGAGAGTGTCTGGGAAACCTCTTTGGAAACAGCTATTGAGTGTTGAAGTGGTGACGTCACTTTGTAGGACAACTCGGAAGCTAGCGTCGCATGGGTTCCCTCAGCCGAAAAGCAATGCATTTTCCCCATAGACTTTGGGAAAATCATAAAAAATAAGATCTGTGTTTAACAAAGAGTTGTGACCCTTACACGTTTTGTCTATCAAGATAATCTTTACAAGTTAATCCAAAATTTATACATTTTGAAGCCTATATAAAGATTTTAAAAAACACAGACACAATAAAGTTTAAAAAAAACATAAGCAGGTTATAACTATGTTCTATGTCATAGATCAAAACGTGAAAATATTTAGAGGCTCTGTTCACCACAGACCTTATTTCAGGCGATTTAGCAAAAACCCCGGCTTTAGAGCGAGGGAACCGTAGTGCTAAAATGCTAACTCACTTCCGTGTTTCGGCCTACAGAGTGACGTCGTAACTTCGGCACTCCATTGATGCTATGGGCTCTATGCACGGCGGTATTTCCGGTGAAGGATTAAGGATGCTCGATAACTTCCGCCGATCGTAGAGTCCAATGCAATACCGAGAATTTATATTGAATTTTATAGTCCATGGTTATAATAAAGAAACGTTAGTCACAAAAACAGATAAAACAGACATCCCTCGTTGTGTTTATGCTTCTTTTTAAAATTATATTAAATAAACATAACTATAAAATTACATCTAAACGTACGTTTCGTTTCAAAGACGGGAGGACAGTAAATTTTGAAGACTCTGCCATAATCCCGTTTTCCTCGGTTCTCCTCCGCTTAAATCTCCACAACCGGAAATGGACGAGCATCCTTGCGTCAAATGCGGAACTTATGCGTGCATATAGCCCATTCCTAAAAAAATAAAAATAGCCCATTCCTTTTGATGGCTAGTGGTCATAGAAATTGCCCACAAAAGCTTATATTAGGTGTGTTTTAAATTGATATTTTAGTTATAATATATTTTTGTCTTGATACAGGTTTAATTTTTTCATGAAAGTGATAAATTTAAAAAAAAGGTAACATTTTAGGCATATTCTTTTAGATTGAGCTACACAAACGTTAACAAAGATATAGCCTACTGTAACATATGTATTTCTCATAGCTAGTTTATTAACTGATAAGACCTTATTGTAAGGTGTTACCTAAAATCTAATAAGTACGGAATTCATAGCAAATTATAACATTTCTTAAAGCAATAGTCCACCTAAATTCTGTCATCATTTACTCACCCTTGTGTTGTTCAAAAACCTGTATTTTGAGAATGTTGTGGTTGAAAGTTGCCATTGACTTCCATAGTATTTTGTTATGGGTAGGTCTATCAGCATTCTTCAAAATATATTTTTGTTCAACAAGATAGAAACTCACACAGGTTTGTAACAACAACACAAGTGTGAGTAAATGCTGACAGAATTTTAATTTCTTGGCGAACTACCACTTTAAGGCGTTAATGGTACAGTGTATTTATCAAGCTCGTTAGTCAATAAAAAAAAAAAAAAGTGCTATATTCCTGTGATGTGCCTTTAATGCCCAAATAATCGGCAAACTGAGTGTTAGCTGAGTCGGTTATAGGAAATTGCCAGTCATGCCCACAAAAATGCAGTCTAGATAACGCTTACTTTTTTTTTCTTTTCTTTTCTTTTTTCTTTTTATTTTTTTATTTTATTTTTTTTTTAAAGAATTTCAACTACAGCCATGGGGTACATTGAGTAAACAAAACAACGGGGAAAAAAAGAAGAAAAAGAAAAGACAAATATATAAGAGAAACACGCGCACACACACAGCCAATGAGCGCGTCTCAAGTGATGTCCACGCGTGAGATTTGCTCGTGAAGTTTGAGTGGGGTGGAGTTTTCCCGCCTCCTTCTTCATGTCTCCTCCTCCAGCGCTCCGCTCGGGTTTGCCGTGATTTCATACCGAAGTCATACTTCACATTCCAGCTTTACTGTCAAATCAGGAGAAATATTTCTTCAAAAACACCAGCGTGGTTTGCATTTGTAAACGAGCTCATGAGATAAAGCCTGGAATCCATCTTTTTGCGCACAGCAGAGCTGAGGTTTGCGTTTAAGGTAAGTGCAAAACTCTTGTTGCGCTCCTTTGTTTCTTTCATGCAGTCACTGCGCTCGCGCTGCAGTTTTTACATCATTCTCATTTTTGGCATTTTTTCGGAGCCGCTTCAGCGATGTTGCATTACACACTTTACACACGTGGGTTTACAGATGGAAACCTATAACTGATATTTCAAAACAAACATGGATGAGTAGAATAAGCACTGTATGCGTGTGAGAAAGTTTGTCGCCTACTACTAATTAAGTGGAGCAAATGATTTTAATCACATATGATTATGGTTTCATGGTTTGTATCTCTTTGTATTTACAATAAAATAGAGCACATAGTACAGCTTTTTTAAAGTCTAAACTGTGTCATCTTTTCATTTGAATGGCTACATTTCAAGTTTGTGTTTATATATCAAATGTCAAGTATACTTTTCTAGTTGTATACAAGCTGTGTGCCCAAAGCCATTTTGTCCTACAATGCATAGATTAAAACAGGGCCACTGTACATCATAGGCCAAAAAAAAAAAAAACAATGAACAAGAACTGCCAGAAGTTTTAATCAGTATTTTGTTGTTGTTGATGCTCTACAAAGGTGAACCAGCGTAAATGTGTTTCAAGATTATTGTTTTTCTGTAAATAATTAATGTAATATGGCCGTGTCTTTGTGTTTCGTGTAGGTTAATGAGCTTTAAGCCTGTAGGAATTACTCATAAAACCCAGCCTATTCATGAAAATCTTCCTTTCTGATGCCCTGCATTGTGTGCATAAAATGATCAGTCTCTTGGATGATTCAGTTACAGCTGTTAGAGGGAGTGTGGTGATCCCATTCATCAGAAATAGTCTTAAGTCATTTAAGATCCCTTGCATCTCTGCTCAGTCATCACGCGTGTCGGTTCAACGCGCCCCCTCAGTTTCGCCGTGCAGAGATTCAACAGGTTCTTCAGGTTGAGTAAGGTTACAGTGAGCAATCAAAGGAGAATTTCTTGTAAAAAAAAAATGTGACCAAATATAACAGTGGTGCCCAAGAAAAAAAAATCCAGATATTTCCTTCAAGAGCTCTTGCTGAAGTGTGAACTCTTCTCACTCATTAATGGACTCTCACTGTAAAAAAAAAAAAAAGTTGCTTCCTTAAATTAAGTAGCTACAATCAACTTGGATATTTCAACTTAAATTACATTAAACTGACTTTAAAAATTGAGTTGGCTCTTGAGTTAAAGCAATGTAAAAACATATTTTGTCATAACTGTACACTATAAAATTGAATATGCTTTATAATAAAAAAAAATGTGGCAACAGATTACAAGCAATATTATTAATTAAATGTAACATATTGGAATTGAGTAAAAATTAATCAAATTTAATTCCTTAAAAGTTAACCATTTAAAATGACTAAAACTTACAACAACCAAAAAAACATAAATTTAAGTCACCATTGTGGTGATCAGTGTTTGTTTTAGGTTTATTGTAAAATTACGGTTTTCTCCTTCAGTGATTCTGCTTGTTAACATCAGGTGTCTTCAATGTTGGCAATATAAAATAAAGACATTTTAATTAATCTTTGACGTCTGTCTGTTAGTGAGATATTTTTGTTAAATTTTTTGGTGTAAACTTTGCCCATTTTAAATGGTTAACTTTTAAGGAATAATTTGATGAATTATTACTCAATTCTAATTTGTTAAATTTAATTAATAATATTGCTTGTAATCTGTTGCCACAATTCTTTTGATTAGATAAAGCATATTCATTTTTACAGTGTAGGCGTTTCCAATTATGTTCATCATTATTATTAACAATAACATCTTTATGATTGCCTTTTTTATGAAGAACACTAAAACAGTTACACATTAGTGGATTATTGCATGATATTTATTCATTCACATGGGCAATAATATTATAGGTTTTCTGAACATTGTATTTTTTTGTTTCTCTATGAAAATAACCCAACGAGAAGGGGGATTTTCTTAACACTGGCTGTGAAGCTTCAAGAGGGTCTGCAAAACATGACAAGTGTGTTGGATGAGCTCACCGCTTTAAATAGCATTGCAGTGTGTTTGTTTCGGCTTCAGGCCGCTACTCTGTGAGGAACGATATCTTGCTGATCTACACAAGCAGTTCTGTCATCCTTTAGGGCTCTAGATTTTTCGGGTCGACCCTCTTTTGCGTCTCTCTGCACCTGGGGGCGTGGAGGTCAGTGGTGTGCCTGTATATCCAGACTTCAAAATTGTCACTCTTTGTACAATTTCCTGTTGATCATCTGGTGTTGGTCGATTTAGTCTGAACTTAGACATGTGTGACGGATTCTTTCCTCATGCGGCGTACAACTGTATTGTTTTCTTAGCCGTATGGAAGAATTCTCGTTCAGTTTTCTGGTAAAAGTCTGCTCGGAGGGCGTTTTTAAGAGGTGCAGACAGGCATAGATGAAGACTGACGCTTTCTTCTCAAAACAAGTTGTCGATTTTCGACAGGGTTTTAAAAGTCTGTCATCATTTACTCGCCCTTATGTTGTTCCAAACCTCATCTTCGGCATACAAATGGAGATATTTTTGGTATACTCCCATCATTTTTAATGAGTCGAGCTGTTTAATGCCCCATCCACACCACTGCGTTTTCGTTTAAAAACGGAGACCTAAAAGGAGAAGTTAAACGATGCAGCTCCGTTTTGCGTTTTGAATCTCCGGAGGGCGTTTTAGTGAAGGATGGGACAAATCGGAGGACTTTAGAAACGATGACTCAGAGGCTCATGTTCGGCTCTATGATTGGGTGTTATCAGTCATGACGTGTCCTTCCCACGCGCATGCCCAGTGTTGGTGAATGATCAAGTGATCTGCATTTTCAGTCGGTTTAATGTGGACGGAGATCAATTCTAATACGCAGATAAAACGTTGGTGTGGACGGAGATCGTATTAGTTTTAAATCTCCGTTTTTAAACGAAAACGCTTGCCTGGATGCCAGCCCAAACTCCGCCCACAACATTTTTTGGTCGGGAAGTTCGGTCTGGACTCGATCCATTGAGGAGAAATTATGATCAGGCAAAAAATGATCGGACCAATGAAATTACCAGGGCGGGCTTTATACGATGATGGACAGATGATCTGCAGGGACGTAATCATCACGTTATCAAAGAGAGCGCTTGTCAAAGATGACTGCAGCTGGAGAATTGAGATGTATAGATTCCGCTGTTGCGTCTTTTGTAAAATAAATCGACAGCGCATTCATTTTAATAGACGAACAGAGAACTGCAATCAAGGCATTTGTCGATTGGAAAGATATTTTTGGCGTCCTTCCTACATGATTCAGGAAAAGTGAAACTTATCAGCTGGCTCTGACGGTCGCTAAGAAGATGGGACGTAATGAAAAGCCTGTGGTCGTTGTGGTTTCTCCTTTGGTGGCACTCATGGAGAAGTAAGTAAAAGAAGCAACACTCGTTATTTAACTTCTAAAATAAATAAAGTTAGGCTACGTTCTGTATTTGAAAACTGCGCTATGCAAAGGAGTTGACTTACTGCGTTGCTCTGATTGGTTGTAGGTCTGTCCGACTATCCAATTGAGTGCAGAGGTTTTTTTTTTTCCTCGTTCGGTTAAGACACGCCTCATAATCAAAGCCTAATAGAGCGGTTTCAGACTCATATTCTCTCTTGAATATGAGTATGACGAAGGTCAGGCTACGAAAACGCAGTAGTGTGGACAAGGCCTAAGGCTATACGGAAATGATTCTGAAGAGAAAACGTTGTGTTATCACTTTTTTATTCTGCGTTTTGGGTGGGAAATCTGTGTGCATATGGTGACGCAAAAGTGTGTGAAATTCAATGTAGTATGCACTCCAGGCGGCTAGGTGGCGATGTGAAGCACTGCCACACAACAACACCAATTTCACGCGCCTGTGTACAACCTTCACTGTCTAGCAGACTTTTGCGTTTTTCCCAAGCGGCGACATTCTAATCTGAAAAATGAAGCCTTCCCGAAAGTGCGAAAAACTGCAACACATCTAAAATCCGCTAGAGGGAGGTCTCAAAAGGGAGCAACTATTCATAGATCCCATGTTAAAATGTCCGTTTTCGATAGGTTCCGAGTGCCTGACAACTGTGAGGGGGGTGAATTTTTTTCTAACCCGTTAGGTTAGATCGTATTTAGATATAAAATGTATGACAAATAAGGGCAGTTAACTTTGAATGACAGCTGATAACGGGATGCGCCGAGTGGAATTTTACGTCTCGGTCATGATCTGACACACCACATCATACCACCTCTGTATCCTTTCTGAACATTTGTATTTTGTATTTCTCAAGATTTTCTAATATGGTGCCGCCCATACCCCCCATAAACAGCCTCAAAACTGTTCTTCAGAAAGTCTATGGGTGACGTCACAGACGCTTTGTCCATATTTTGTATAGTCTATAGTTTTTAACCTTTACACGGGAACGCAGCGGTTAAGCGTTTTTAAAATTTCCACTCTGGAGGATGGTTTCATTTTTTTGCGTTTTTAAGCTCCAAAAACGCTGTCACCGCGTAAACGAAAGGCACATCCGAGAAAATATTTTTACGTTTTCACCCACGAGCGTTCTCGTGTAAACAGGGCCTAAGTCTTCTGTAGAGACTTACAAAAGTGAACAATTTTAGGCTTTTAATCATATAATAGTTGGTGCACATACAGAGAGCTCATCAAATAAACATTGAAGCTCATCTGTACTGCTTGATGTAAAGAACAAAAATCGTTAGTTCACGCACATCAAACAAGTTTTTAATTTGTACTCTTTGAGTATGGCCTTGTTAGCGTAGCAACGCTAGCACCATTGAAATCAGAGGAATATACTTGTGGAGTTTGTGTTTATCTAAAATGGTCCGAATCAGTAATTCATTAAATCTGTGATAATTTGCTTCAATGGTGATTTCACTGTAGTCTGTTTTCATTGGCTTTCGACAACTGTTTCCACTTGAATTGAAATGCTATGGAATGGCTACGTATGTTGTTGGCCACATGTTAGCAACCACAAGCATGTTGGTTGGGATCTAGGGGTGTATGAATGTCTGGAGAGGAAATTGTGTGATGGACAGAGAGCACCTGGGACTCTGAGAGGAAGCTCCGTTGGAGATCATTATAATTCATAAACATGCAATATAACTGATGGTTTAGGGCTGCTTTATGTTAGGGTTTACAGCAGGGAAAACTACTAAAAACAAGGATTTGTGAAAGTGATGTTCTGTCATACATCCAAAAGCTGAGTAAATTCTAGCTTTTGATGTCTTATACTTTAATGCAGGCATCCGTTGGCCATTGGGCAATGATAATACCAGAGAGGCAGGTTCAGTTGCGATTTTAGAAACTACATTTCTGTAATCCCTTTGCTCTGTCCACTCCCTCAAAATGGACCAGAGCTTTCTTTAGTGTGTTTGCACCTTTATTTAAAAAAGATACCTGGTGGTGAGCTCCATTGGTGCTTTTCTGGGAAATAGGTGTTCAAATTCTGCTTGCAACATCATTCACGCAACATTATTTATGTGGGAAAACATAAACAAATAAAAACGTTTGTTTCTTCCAATTTAGTCCCTTTCCTTTCCTTCAATAATATGCCCAACTCAATCTCATGAGAAAACGGAACCATTATAAGATGTGACGATTTTGTATGAATTATGCAGGGTGGTGAATTCATACGAAATCACTTAGTTCATATGAAATAATAATTTCAATGTTATTCGTACATAACTGTACGATTTTTTTTAAAAAACCTAACTGTCGGTATCTGAAAACAGATACAAAAACGTGTGAATGGGGTTGTACGAATTCATTCAAATTAGCCTCAAATATACGAATTGCCGTGAGAGTGTGTTGATGTGTCCCATCATTTTTATACTACATCAAGTCAAGTAAGTACATTCTTCTTTTCTTGTGATCCCAATATATTTTTTTTTCTTTCTCGAGATTACGACTTGCTTTCTTGTTATCACAACATAACAAAATAATTGTTTTCTCATTGATCATGGCTCACTTTTAACTTTATGACCAACAAACAAAATAATGATTAATAATACGTTTTTCATGTTGGTTTGATATGGGCAAAATGTGTCCTTTCCAAATGGTTATCATTTAGAGTGAAATAGTAGAATGGCTAAAATACACTCACCTAAAGGATTATTAGGAAGACCATACTGATACAGTGGTTGACCCCCTTTCGCCACCAGAACTGCCTTAAATCTACGTGGCATTGATTCAACAAGGTGCTGAAAGCATTCTTTAGAAATGTTGGCCCATATTGATAGGATAGCATCTTGCAGTTGATGGAGATTTGTGGGATGCACATCCAGGGTACGAAGCTCCCACTCCACCACATCCCAAAGATGCTCTATTGGGTTGAGATCTAGTGACTGTGGGCCATTTTAGTACAGTCAACTCATTGTCATGTTCAAGAAACCACTTTGAAATGATTCAAGCTTTGTGACATGGTGCATTATCCTGCTGGAAGTAGCCATCAGAGGACGGGTACATGGTGGCCATAAAGGGATGGACATGATCAGAAACAATGTTCATGTAGGCCGTGGCATTTAAACGATGCCCAATTGGCACTAAGGGGCCTAAAGTGTGCCAAGATAACATCCCCCACACCATTACACCACCACCACCAGCCTGCACAGTGGGAACAAGGCATGATGGATCCATGTTCTCATTCTGTTTACGCCAAATTCTGACTCTACCATCTGAATGTCTCAACAGAAATCGAGACTCATCAGACCAGGCAACATTTTTCCAGTCTTCAACTGTCCAATTTTGGTGAGCTCTTGCAAATTGTAGCCTCTTTTTCCTATTTGTAGTGGAGATGAGTGGTACCCGGTGGGGTCTTCTGCTGTTGTAGCCCATCCGCCTCAAGGTTGTGAGTGTTGTGGCTTTACAAATGCTTTGCTGCATACCTCGGTTTTAACGAGTGGTTATTTCAGTCAAAGTTGCTCTTCTATCAACTTGAATCAATCGGCCCATTCTCCTCTTACCTTGAACAGGTGTTGCTAATAATCTTTTAGGTGAGTGTATATAAGTGTTCGTTGTGCAAAAATTACATCATCAGATCAATTGCTACTGTTTTTTTTTTCAGTAACAAATGCAGTTTTATTTGTGTATTTAACATCTTTAATTGGTCTAGAAACAGATATGCGTATGGGTGACGGATGCCTCAGACAAAAATTATAAAATTCTTTTAGTTCCTTGGATTCAACCCAGTTTTTTTCCTCATCTGGTTTAAAATAAAATGAAGTGTGTGTGTGTGTGTGTGTTATATATTTACACCCATGTCATGTCATTTTATATATATATATATATATATATATATATTCTGTAACTTATATTTATACATAAATATATTTTATATTTATGTATATTCTGTAACTAATAGGGGGCTTTTCCCCCTATTTTAATTTAAATGTATGCTCAGTGAAGGAGAGGGGGGTTTCCTTAGACTCTGAGAAAACTGCAGTAGCTGGTTGTACAGGTTTTACATGGGTTGGGTCCATGGAAGAAAAAACAGGCACTTCAAACTTCCCTCTTCGTAACATGTCTATCTCTTTTTTTTTTCAGTCCAATGTAGAGTCTTTGACCTAGCATATGTTAAGCGCTTCATAGTGTTCAATAATAAACTGTGGCTGCCAGCTTTTTGGATGTGCCCTGTAGCTGTCCTGCTCACTCTGCTATCCAGAAAGATTTGATCAATTGATATTTGAATGTTGTGGTTGTGCAGGCTAGATGCAAATGTGTTCCTGGACGTGTTTTGGAGATGTTTTGTAAGGTATTACTCATAGCTTTTTGGTTCTGACGTTTTTGAAGATCATAATCTTTCCTTGTATGGCAGTGTAAGCAGAATCTTGTCAAGTTTCCTGGAGAAATATAACACTTAAACCAATGTTGAAACAGCATTTAGATATATTCTCTTAAACTATCAGAGAGTTCAGCATTACTTGGCCATGCCTTAAAATGCTGTCCTTATCTGTAATCTGATCTAGGGCAGCAGCTGCTTGCCTACTTGTTACCCTGTTGTTCTTTCTGAAAGGGTGTGTGTGCGCGTTGGTGAGGAGTGTGCAAGAGGAGAGTTGTTGATGAGCAAAGGCCTTTTCCCTGTTGACAAGCATTGCAGCTGTTTTTCCAAGTCTCCGAAGAGAACAGTCTCCTGTCTTTGCTGCTTAACCTTTTGTCAGATAAACCAGACGAGTGTTTTTCACCTACAGAAGAAAACATTGTCAAAGCCCCCGTTCACACGGATTCATAAAAACGACAAAAATCGTTGTATTATTCATGCCAGGCCAGTAGATGGCGATGTCACTTTGTAAAGATACTACGCACCTACAGGCTGAACACGTAATAGATAAAATGCGCACGACGTAACCGTTTTCAAAATTTTCACAAACTTTTGTAGTTTACACAGAGACGATAACGGTGTCGTTTTTTAAAAACGTGCACTTTGAAACCCCTTTTCAAACGTTTGCATTTCCAGGCCCCAAAACGCTGTTGTGGTGTAAATGAATGGCCAATGCGCATACAAAATTTGCCAATTTTAGTTGAACATAGTGTCGTGGCTCAACTGAACTCAACTCAAGTTAATAATATATATATTATATTTTTATATAACATAAATTCTAAATATTTAGGGGAGTAAAACGGTTACTATGATGCGTAAACCTTTAAAATATACACTATTGTTAGAAACTTTTGGTTCAGTAAGCTTTTTTTAAATGAGTTTGGAAGACGTCTCTTAAGCGCTGCAGTTTTAAAATGGTGTTTCCTTCACAAGATGCTGTAAAAGACGCGAGACGCAAACACAGGCGCCAAACACGTCCGTCTAGACGGTTTACATAAATGCGTGGGCGGGGCCTGTTACAATGTGATGTCACAATGTGTAGAAACCGCGAAAGACTCATTGTGAGACGCTGTTTATGATTAATGGGGAGTATATAAAAGGAGTGGGTGGATTTTACCATTGGGTGGCCGTGTACACACTGACAACACGCATTCATTTTCTAACACCATGTAAAAGTGAATAGGATAGGGTTATTAGAGTCTCGGAATGTGGCCCGAACCCAGAGTACTCCCTCTTATCTCTAGTTAGGATAGTAACCATGGCAAGGCAATGAAATAGATAAACTTCTCATCTGGCAAAACACCAGTGTATCTTATTTTGCATGGGGGCTTGTTTTACTGTGAGATTTTCCCATGTTGATTGTAGTGTGCTGTGGTGTTCTTTTGGCAGGCCTACGTTATCTATTGGATGTCTCTAAGGCTACGTTCACACTGCAGGCTGAAACGACCTAATTCCGATTTGTTTTGCCCCTATGCGACCTGTATCTGATTTTTTCATGACAGTCTGAACGCCACAGATCCGATCTTTTCAAATGCGACCCAGGCCACTTGGGTATGTGGTCTAAATACGATATGTATCCGATCTTTTTAAATGCGACTTTAATCTGAACGGCCAGGTCACATATATCCGACCCGCACGTCATTGCATGCACCTGTAGCTAGCCAATACACGCTAACTCCAAGGCGTTTCTGCACTGTTATGGGCCGCTGCAGACGAGTCTCTTCCCCAGTGTTGTGCCTGAACGCGTTCAATGAACGATAGTGCATGAATGCGTTCATATTCAAAATAAACGTACTGTATTACTGCTTGATGAACATTACTGTAAACACGTTCATTCTGGTGTCTGTGAACGTGCGCTCTCTGTCAGTTTAACTTCGTACAGTAGGGTGCCAGATTTCCAGGCGAAAACCTGGCTAAAACACATGTAAACATGCCTTAAAATGTAGCGAAAAAACCCAATCTGGCAACACCAGCCACCAGTGTCGCACCGCGGCCGCCGGCGACAAAGCAAGGAGCGCCGAGGACGTGCACTATCAATTAAACGGGTTTTATGATGAGGTCTGTGAGGATCGTAAAAATCTTACATTTATGTGCAAACTTTGCCCGTCGATAAAATAATTGTTGTCTGTGTTTGTATATGGGCTGTGGCAATAATAATAATAAAACAAAAGCTCGCAACATATGGAAAAAAAGAACTATTCCGCAAACAATAAGTGACGTTGTTGACCATTGATTACTCTTCTGCGCATGCGGGTCACTTCTGGGTCAGTTCACGTTCACCCAGGAGATCACAAAAGGTCGCATTTAATTGGAAACATGAACGGCCTTGCAAAAAAATCGAATTTTTTCAAAAAATCGGAATTGAGCATTAAGCCCTGCAGTGTGAACGTTGCCTAATAGACCAGATTTTTCCCTAAAATTGGACAGGAGGGGCTCTAGGAAAGGAATCGAATCAATCTGCGCCCCAAGACTGTCTCCAGTCCACACCCCACAGAAACAGATTCGGTCCCCGACCTCGAGTTTTACATTAAACTCACTACTCTACCACACATCAACATGGTTTCATGATCCCTCAATTTCCCAATTAACATTTCAGAGTAATTTATGTTTGTCTCTTACCCAATTGTCCGCACCATTTGAGTTCAGTTTAGAATCAAGAGGATGATGCAAAAATAAAATACAGTGCAATCAGTTGGAAGTACAGTGGATTCAGTTATAAAAGCAATTAAGAGTAAAAAGATGATGCATAGATAAACTTCTCATCTGGCAAAACACCAGTGTATCATATATTACCTTTTATTGTTCAAATTTGCTCAAACAAAAGTACCAAATGAACCATGGCAAGTGTGAGGAGACTGTTGAGGAACATAGGTGAGTCGTCTACGAATTTATAGACCTCCTCTTAGGGTGCTTTCACACCTGTCTCATTTAGTTCAGTTGAATCGCACTAGGGTTCGTTTTCCCTCTTGGTGCGGTTCGTTTGGGCAGGTGTGAAGGCAGCAATCGCACTCGGGTGCGCACCAAAAGCGGTCCAAACAAGCGTTCTAGAAGGTCTCGGTACGCTGTGAAACGAACTCTGGAGCGGTTCGTTTGTGGTGAGAACGTGATCCGACCGACCGAACAGACCCAACTGCCAAATAACAGCGTGTTTTTGGACTAAACCAGCTGCCGTTGTAAAACAAAATGATTATTTATATAGCCAATAGCGCTCCCTTTAAGCCATGACTGACCGCGTTCTGCACTCTCACTAAAACACTCATCATAAACACTGAAGTTGTCCGCACTGCACAGTGAATCTCTTATTCATATCGCGTCTATACTTTGTTGTTTATGAGGGGATTTGCAAAAGGATAAAGCTCGTGCTGATTCTGAACATACATTGGGAGTGAATTCTCCGCATGTCAGCTGGATTTTGCTTGTTCCTCTTTGTTTACTTCAAGGAGTTCTGTTGGAATTTTTACGCACGTTAATTCTGACCAATCGAAGTGCAGTTATGGAAATATGTTCTAGACATATCTGGCCAATGAGTAATGTGGATGTTGTTGTCACGTTACTATTTTGGTTCGTTTCATCAACTCATCAACTGATTCGGACCAGAGCAATCACTGTGGTGTGAAAAGGAACCAAAACCTCTGAAAAATGCTACAAAGTGTAATTTTTCTCCCTTGGTCCGGACCAAATGAACCGAACTACAGATGTGAAAGCACCCTTATGCTGATTGGGTAGATCATTTGAATGTGCTTCTCCCGAACTTTGTTAATAAATCATCATTAATAATTATAATATAATCAAGTTTATGTTTGATAATTATTATTTGTTTCTCAAATGAGTGTTTGCACTGAATGTCTATGAATATTTGAATGGAGACTTGTATTATATTATTGTGGTTGTTCTAGATTAAGGAAGTGGGAGTGGAGTTCAGTATAGACCATTTTGTAAGATGTAAACAACACTGTGTCCAGAAATCCTTCCTGTTTCAGTTTGTAACTGTTTTCTTTATTTCACATGTAAAGAAAAAATCTTAAAGATGTTTGTTTAACTTTTTGATTCAGTTTTATATGTTCTGTTGGTTGTATTTTATCTCAGCTTTTATGTAGTGTTAAACTGAAACAGGAAGTGCTTCTGGACCAGTGTTGTTTACATCTTGCAAAATGGTCTATAGGGAAAGCAACTCAAGTGGCAATGTTACAAATGTGCCACAATCTTCCATATGTTTTCCATCATTCTGTTAGATTGAAATATCTGTAAAAAAAAAACACAAAAAAAACCATACATTTCCCCTCCCATAGACCCTCCCTTCGAAGAAAACGGGACTAGTAGTGGTTGAAAGTGAACAAAAGAGATGTATTAAATACCAGGTGTAAACAGGAATGTGTGTCTCTTGTCTTCTTGTGATCCGATCCATCAAAACGCATCATAACACCAGATGTATGCAAGGCCCAAGATGATATCAGTGTTATTTTGGGGTGAAATCAGCCCGATCTCTATAGCCTGGAAAAAAACCCAGACAACTTCCGGCAAATTTAGATTTGCTCTGAAAGTTAGTCTGGCAAAGAGCTCATTCAAGCCCATTTTCAATCTGTCAAAATCGAGGCACCAATCAGAAACGTTGGGGTGGGCTTTACACAATGACGACAACGCTGAGATTTTAAAGCAAAGTTTGTAGCCTACATTACACAGATGGATGCCACCGTCGAGCATCACTCGTTCGAATCAGCTATCGCGTCTGTTTTAAGTGATTTGAACGCTTCCTTTTAGTTAAAAACCGAGCAAAGAACAACAATCGGAGCGCAACGCTCTGCGTACGTCATCTCCTTCATCACTCTGATTGGTTTTAGGTCTATCCACGACGTCCATTGGCGACGCTCCTCTGGACAACATGACATCATGACTTTTGCGTAAACATACACGGCAATTTCAAATCAAGTGGCGTGTTATCTCGACGCATTTTGAGCTATCCGCGTGTATGTCTACGCCATTAACGTCCGCGTCATTCCGCGTGTCTGTACATGCCGTCAAATGTCAGAGCAAAACGAAGCAAAATGTAGATCTACATCTGGGGAGCTATGTTTTTCTTTCCGAGGATGGTAAGGGAACAGTCGTAAATGCCATTAACCCCAGTGACGGTTAGGTTTAGGGACGGGGTTGAGGTAAGTCATATATTTATATAACGTTAAGTCAACGACGTTCATAAACACGCTGAAAAGCGATTATGCGTGTTGATAGCACGCCAAAAATGGAAATACGAATTGGTGTGTCATACAAAGCTACTTCATGAGATCAGTCTGCTCTGGAAATGATTTGTTTATGACGCTTTGCCAGACCATAACTCAGTTACAACTGAGAAGGGTCTGGTTTTATCCAGGCTACCCGATCTCATGAAAGTTCGTATCTATGGAACGAATGTTATTTCTTGTGCGATTTATACGGCAAAAATCGTTTTTGCGTCTATATGATACGCAGTTTTCACGTGCCTATGATACGCACTTTATGGCGTGTAATACGCACAAACACCCCACATCCCTCCCCCCTAAACCTACCCAAGGGATTTTCATATGCACGCTAAAACCATTTTTGGCGTATAAATAGCACGAGAAATGACATTCGTGGTATAGATAGGCACTTTCATGAGACTTTGTTGGGTGAAATGCATAGCCAACCTGTTCTTGAGCTTTCATGACATTCACTTTAATTTGCTCAATAAAACGTACCCTCCCAAGTCCCTTAAAGTGTGTACAATAGCCCAATGCGACGGTTAAAGGTTAAGACAAGATGCTTCTTTAATGAACACTGGTTATCCATCAAGAGTGTTGGATGCTTTTGGTTTGTCACTTGATTCTGTAACCCGATGTCTCTTCAGAGGCCAGGCGCTGTTGGTGACAGAGGATGACCTTTTCATAATGTCTGCTCACAGATAAGGCAACAAGTTTCAAACCAAGGTCAATACTCATCAGCAATACGCACCAAACACAAGCACAACAATTCAAGACTGCAGAACTTACTAATGATTGTTATTCTTAAACTGCTGGATCCCATGTTCGGGTTCTGAATTGTTTCAGGTCTTAAGCTGATATGTAGTAAAGTAAACCTTTGGCGTTCTCATTTATGTGTTGTAGTTTTTCTGGCCCTCAATACTATTGTTGCCCAGGTCTTGATAGCACTGGCTTGCAGGAGTGCTGAACCCAGTCACCCTAAAACAGCAGTATTGTCCTTGGGGAGCTCAGTGTGTTTCCTGAGCCTTAGTGGATGCCTAAATTGGTCAGGCAACCCACACTCCCACTCCCACCCCCTATGATTTCCCTGTTCTTCAGGCCCTTTTTTGGACTGGGGTGCTCGTAAGTGAGAGGGAAGGAGAGAAGAGGACTGGAGGGGAAGGACGGGGGTGTGAGTGACACAACAGATCGGGAGAGAGAGAGATGGACAGAGAGTGTGTTAGCGACACTGTAGCTTTCTTAATAAGGGCATGTCTGGAATGTCAGCCCTTCTCTCTCTGTAGGTCCATACCAGTGGTCTCCTCTACTCCTCATGATAACCGCTTTGGCTGTTTCTGAAGTCCAGTCGTGGCTTTTCTTGCATATTTGCCATATTATGGTTATTGTAGTCACTTGTTGGGATGGGATCCTAAACCGTTCTTTAACTAAAACTGTTGTAAATATTTCAGAGTTGGCACATCTTTGAATGAATGCTGACGTGAAAGTAAACCCAAAACAGTTAAAAATGGCTTAGCAGTGGTAAATCTCTTAAAAAAGCGTTTTTTTCTGTCTTGAGAATGTTGCAGTATCTTTGAATGAGTAGGACGGAGCGCTCACCAAATTCATGGCCACAAAAATGCTTTGTGGGCAGTTCTTATTAGTTTTTAAGATTCATTTTGCACATGACTTCACTAAAGAACGAAGGCCCTAATGGTAATTTCCTTAGGATGAATTCCAGCGTTTGTTTGTAGAGAAGTTATGGGCTGTTATTATAGATCACAAATAATAAATACTGTACATTTAAAGTTAAGAAGTTTGGAGTCAATGAGATAAAAAAAAAGTAAGAAATGAATACTTTTATTCAGCAAGGACACATTCAATTGATTAAAAGTGACGGTAAAGACATTTATATATTTATGTTACAAAATGTTTCACAATTTCCACAGAAATATGTAGCAGCACAACTGTTCTCAACATTGATAATAATAATAAAGGTTTCTTGAGCATCATGATTTTTAGAGGATCATGTGACCCTGAAGACTGGAGTAATGATGCTGAATATTCAGCTTTAATCCCAGGAATAATTTACATTTTAAAATGTATTCAAATAGAAAACAGTTACAGTATTTTGAAATGTCATAATGTTTATTAGTTTGTACTGTATTCTTGATCAAATATATGCAGCATTGGAGAGCATAAGAGACTTCACCAACCCCAAACGTTTGATCGGCGGTATAGCCTATACTGTAATTTGTTTATGTAGTGTATTGAAATGTTAATTTTGGGGTTGTAATCACAAGATTTTTTTGCTTTTTACATGTTTTGTTTGGTTTTTATAATACGGATTTTTTGAAAGCAGCTTTACAGTGATAATAGGAAATGAATGCAATAAAGATTGTTTTGGCTGGACAGCAGCTCTAGAAAAAAGTCATTTTCTAGCTTAAAGAGTTAGTTTGGTATCATTGTAAGCCCTCTTTTAAGATCGTTTCTGATGAAATGGAAGTCAAGTCAAAGTGCAAAGTTTTTGAAAACGTGTTTTGAAAGCGTTTCATCTTCGTGTAAACTTCAAAAACATGAATCTGTGAAAACCGTGATGGCATGCACTTTCTTATTACACATTATATAAATATAATTATTTCGGTGACTTTAATGCTTTGGCCGAGTTTGATTCATTTTTGCAAATCCATTTCTTTTATACTGAATTTTGTCAAGAAAAAAAAGGCTTTTTTTTTTACAATACGTTGATATGTCACTCAACCCTATTTTATTAAAAATATTTGAGAATAGACAGCTTCCATTATACTTGATTACTATTATATTGGTCAATGTTGCTCTGCCAGTCTTGTTTACACCAAGGAAATGTATCAGTGCCTTCAGTAGATTCTCTTGATTTTCAATACTAGTGCTATTAATACCTTCCAGCTCACGAAAGCTGTAAAGCACGTCCTTGAAAATCTGATATCTCGTCACCTGAACTTCACTTGACATCAGGAGTCTGAAAAATCTGGCGCCTTGCTCGGCAGCTCAGTGTGTTCCGACAGCCATTTTGTCTTTCCTGTCCAATTCTCCTCTTTCCCCCGTCGCATAATGGGATAAACTGATTGACAGGGCATATGCAAATGATTACATGATCCTGAAAGATTCTTTATTTGAAGTAGGGGTGGGAAAAGCTCCAGCTCCAAAGGGAGATTCATGGTCACACCATCTGGACTGATAGTAACTGTCAACCCTCCTATTGGTCTTGAGCTGTCTCAATTAATCAATTGTTGTAAGACAGTCTGGAATGGGCGGCTGATGATCCTCTAAAGTTGTCTGGGATACTTTTTACTTGTATTTGCTGACCTTGTATTCCTTCTTCCACTGATCAGAAAATGCGATATTTTTGAGGAGTCTTCATGTAGTCGTTTCCATACAACAACATTCATATATAATACAGCTTCTAAGCTCCTCATTGGTTAAAGAAAATACCAAAAAGGCCGCATATATAATCCATTTGACCCGTGTGCTATATATTTTTTTAAATCTTTTGCTGCCACACAATAGTTTTGGGTGAGAAGCAGATCATAATTTAGGTATTTATTCTCTGAAAACCTTCCCCTCCAGTGATCTGTTAATTCAAGGACAATTGTGACCGGTTCACTGAGTCAATAAGATGAATGATTCATTAGTTCATTCATACATTCCACAAACTGTTCAGTCGGATTTGTGACTCAGACAAACTGGTTATTCGACTGACTTGTTTCTAGAGAACTCAATGAGCTATTGATTAACAGATTCTCAGTGAATAAAAACATGTATTTCAGTCTGTTCACATGACTTTGCGAATGAGTTTTATGTTGCTTTTTTTTAATTTTTGGAGATTAAATTTGCAATGAAACGCAAGCAGTGACGGATCTTTTCGTACTGTGATGTACAGGCGAATGAAACGGGAGATAGCAGCTTATTTTAAAAAAGGGTCAAGATTTAAGTGGACTAAATGATTAGAAAATTCAGCAGAAAAGAGTTGTGACACTTTGCTTAAAATTAGTTCAAAGACTTTAAATTAAATTAATGCATCATTCACACTGAGAGGAATAACATTTAGAACATAGTGACTTTTCGATTTACAATTTCATGCGCAATGACCAAATTCTCATTTCACGATAACCATAACAATATAGTTTTTTTTTTTGTGTGTGTTATTTTATCTAAATTCTGTTATTAAAAGTAAGAAACAAAAAACCAAATTACAAACAATAGGACAAATATAAAAATATGAATTAAAATAATTTAGTTTTCAGGCAGGTTTATTTAACATGTAGTCAGAAGTAGTACATAAATGTAATAATCAAATGTAAAAATAAAATATTGCGTAGTCTCCAATTATTTTTATTAAAGCTAAAAAAAAGTTGTTCAGTCAAGAGCAGTAAGTTACTTTCTCTTTTGTTTGATTCACATTAATGACGCAGAGCATAAGGTTTATTAGGCTGCTGTCACTTACACGGATCCATTATACTGATACACATCCGGTTTACACACAAACTGTTTACTCTCAAGGCCAATTTATACTTCTGCATCAAGGGTACGCCGTAGTGTATGGCGTTGGCTACGCACGTAGGCGACGCCGTTGTGAGCATTTATACTTCTGCGTTCAGGTCTTGGTTGCTCTGCAGTACTGCTCCGAAACGCTAGTTGGCGGCGGAGGGTTTTAATGTTCCACTGTTTAGATTTCTCACGGCTAGGTTACTACAAGCAATAGCGGCTGAAAGAGAGCTGATCATTTTGGAGTTGGAGCTTATTGAGGTGGAAAAACAGTTCACTTTAGTGAAATTACTAAAACTGAAAGGCAGAAATTAGAGAAGACGTCGGAGGAGATGAAACGTGTGGAAATCATAGACAGTGGTGGAAATGCGTGAGAAGGTACGTGCGGAAATGCGTAGGAGGAAATGCGATGCTACCAAGCCGACCAATCACCGATCTTGCGGTCCGCGTCGTCGCAACGTTTAAGGCCAATTTATACTTCTGCGTAGGGTGCGCGCAGTAGGTACGCCGTAGCATACGCACAGACGCGTCCCATATCGCGTACCCTTCGCCGTCGCCTGACGCGCACCTCCTCAAAAATGTAACTACACGTCGCGACGACGCGGACCGCAAGATCGGTGATTGGTCGGCTTGGTAGCATCGCATTTCCTCCTACGCATTTCCGCACGTACCTTCTCACGCATTTCCACCACTGTCTATGATTTCCACACGTTTCATCTCCTCCGACGTCTTCTCTAATTTCTGCCTTTCAGTTTTAGTAATTTCACTAAAGTGAACTGTTTTTCCACCTCAATAAGCTCCAACTCCAACATGATCCGCTCTCTTTCAGTCGCTATTGCTTGTAGTAACCTAGCCGTGAGGAATCTAAACACAGTGGAACATTAAAACCCTCCGCCGCCAACTAGCGTTTTGGAGCAGTACTGCAGAGCAACCAAGACCTGAACGCAGAAGTATAAATGCTCATAACGGCATCGCCTACGTGCGTAGCCAACGCCGCACATTACGGCGTACAGAAGTATAAATTGGCCTTTAGTTACATTTTTGAAGAGGTGCACGTAAGGCGACGGCGAAGGGTACGCGGTATGGGACGCATCTGTGCGTATGCTACGGCGTACCTACTGCGCGCACCCAACGCAGAAGTATAAATTGGCCTTCACTTGAGACATAACCTGCTGTGTTTACATGAATACTCCACACGGTGGGCATTTTGACCTAATTGCGTGTATATTCAGCCTTTCAAGTGCAACAAGAAAGAGAACAGAGAAATTTCAAATAAACATTATGGGTGAACTATTCCTTTGAATGTGACTTCCTGTTTTAATAGCACCTCTCTCTCTCTCTCTCTCTCTCTCTCCTAGTCCTGGGTGTGAGGGCTCACGTAGGGGCCCAGGTGGAGCCGCCACCATTGCAGCCAACGAGTGGAGCGCCAACGAGAGCCCGGAGGAGGGGCAGGAGGATGGAGTGGATGGGATGGACAAGGCCGGGATGGAAGGGGATGCGGAGGGCGTCTGGAGCCCTGACATCGAACAAAGTTTTCAGGAGGCTCTGGCCATTTATCCACCCTGTGGCCGCAGAAAGATCATACTTTCAGACGAAGGAAAAATGTATGGTGAGTCTTGGAGAGCTAAATATCCCCCAGCGAGAGTCGCTTGCTTACTTTGTGCTCAGGACACTTTGCTGGCAAAGCATTAGAATGGGATCAGCTAATTATTGCAGCAGTGCTGTTGTTGGGAAAAAATGTAGTGGAACAAGGTACGAACAAACACGTCCAAGTCATGTTGTAGAAGTTTTGTTGAAGTGATTCAGAGGGTGAACTTATGACACTCCCCACCCCCAGATTTTCCCGTTCCCACACGGGATCCTCTGACAGGAATGCTGTGTCTCCCATTTAAGTCAGCATTCTCAGTAAAGCATGAGTCAGCCTCCTGACTCAAGTGTGACATTTTTTGTTTCATTACTGGCTGTATGATTCAGATATGAGCATAAACAGACTTGATCCCTTTCAGTTTCATCAACTTTTAAAAATACTTGATCATTTAAAGAGTGTAAATGACTGCATATCTACAGAGGTGTGTTTGGCTTCTACCAAGCACAGCTTTTCTAAAAGCAGGTCAGTTTGTAACTGTTTACAGGCCAACTATAGTTTGAGAAACCAAACATTATCAGTTACATATACATTTTTTAATTAGAAAAAATTTATGAAAATTATATAATTGTAAATGAGTCTGTGATTTACAGAAGTATGAAGTCACTTGCAAACCATTCAGTATTTTGTTGCCCGACGCAACCAAAATTGGTGTGGGAAAATATTTTGCGCTCATGCGATATTCACGTTTGGCTGCGAAAATGTGTCGAGCAATTACCACACCTTGAGATAATACTTGCCACGTTCGTGATATTACAAATCATTAGCACGAATACTCCGTAATTAGTAAGAACTGGGCCAGGATTAGACTATGTAACATCGATAAACTAAGCTTACCCCTAATCCTTTTGTTAAATGCTTGTGGAACGCATCAGGATTTAATATATGATTGTTGGCACAAATGAGCTCAGTTGGCTTTTGGCTGTTTTGACCTTTGACCCTCTCTGTAGAAAAGGCTTATGGAGACCGGCCCACATTCTTTTCTTTTTTCCCCTTGGCTTGAAGGGGACACACATTCCACAACTCCGTGGCCTTGTCCTCGGCTGTAACGCTCCACCCACGTCTGTCACACGAGCTCTAATCCCCCTCGCAACAGATGAGGAAGGTTTGTTTCAACAGCCATGCATTTTGTCCTTTTGTGGTAGCATGGGCTGTCAGGATCCGTTCGCTCTGTGTGTCCGCTTACGTTACCCCGCGGAGGCCCTTGGGCCCTCTCCCTTCTCTCCGTACGACAAGATCATCCCCTTCCACTCTCTTTACAAACAACCCTTTCTCGGACCAGTTACGTTACTCCTGCCAGGAGCCTGATGTCAATCTCCAAAAGCGAACCGCGTCTCCTGATATGCCCCCTCTCTCCACCACCCCCAGTGCACACAAGTTCATTGGCCACAATGTATACTTTGACTAGACAGCACCAAAATAGCCTGGCTATCTGATGCAGGCAGAAGAGAACTGGCCTAGTGACTTTGTGGATTTGGTTTTTGTGCGCGCAGAGTTTGCTGTAGACTAGATGTCTAAACGCTAGGCGCGTTCCAAAACTTTTATGTCGATAAAAAACTATTGCGAAATGACGGCGTTTCCATTTACCGATGTTATGTGTTTCCTCTCGCGATAAGTCATTCCAAAAGTCATGGCAACGGACGTTGGTAGGTTTATATCACAGCCACCGCACTAGATATTATTGTTATTGTTATTAATGGAAGGAGACGAGGTGTGTCATCCAAGCATTAATGGTAGGGAAAGATACAGAGTTCCTGGGTGTTTCTCCCTAATTTCTGCTCCGAGGTCTTGCTTGTGGCATTTCTTTGAGGTTTAGAGTCCAGTATTCATGTAATTGTTTCTTTTATGAATTGAATAAAGAACTCTGGCTCGTATTATGTCCAAACGGTCAGTGTAGGCTACTTGCATTCGTTTTCCCTTATTTAACCCGTAATTGCAAAACGAAAAATGAACGGATTTTGTATTTTTAAAACGCAAAGTTGAATACCAACATTTTAGTTTGACATGTACTAGGCCTACACCAAATGCTGCGCAAAAAAAAAAAAAAAAAAATATATATATATATATATATATATATGTCAGTTTAACGTGTTATTAACGGCGTTAACGCAAATCCATTTTAACGACGTTAATTTTTTTATCGTGTTTTTGTCCTAGCAAACTTTGTAGTTTTTCACATGCTTTTTGATTTTAGGGCATCCATTTCGGCGTCTCGCGCTCGTCATCCACTCAAAGCCGGCTCGCAAGCCCAAACATGTGTTTGCGGCGTGCCTGTTGTTTTGTTTACGGTCTAGATCCGCTTGCCCTTTGGTCGAAGAAGCAACAAAACCTCCTGTTTTGTGCCGCACACACTCGTTTCGGCTTGCGAGCCGGCCAAATAGTAACGTTACTTTTGAGTGGATGATGAGCGCGAGATGCCGAAATGGATGCCCTAAAATTCTGAATGGAAAGTTTACTTTTAAAAAGTTGCTATATTGTCCGATTGACAAGACCAAGTGATCTGTGTTTTGTCGTTGTGAACTGAGCTATCACCATCGCAGCTCGTCCAGTCTGAAACACCACTTGATGCTGGCCAAGCAAACACACACACACACACACAGATGATGCGAATTCTCTGGCCCCTCGCCAATATTAGGGCCTCGATAGTATTTCTTTCACCCTTTTATTGATAGACAGTGTTACATTGTGTGAGAGATTATTTATATATGTTAGTGTGAAATTGAACACTATTCCAATGTTATTTTTAATAATAATTTTTCCACTTTCCCATATTGATAAGAGCATTAAAATGAGAAAAAAATAATGTAACAAAAATAAATCAAGAGACATTTAGAATAGATAAAAATGTGCGATTAATCGCGAGCTAACTATGACATTAATGCGATTAATCGCGATTAAATATTTTAATCGTTTGACAGCACTAATATATATATATATATATATATATAGACAAATTTTCAGATATTTGTTTGACATTTTGCACCTTTATTAAACATTTAAAATATTCACAAATTAATATGTTAATAAATTATGTTAATATGTAATACATTTATGTGATAATCTTAGCGCTATTATTATTATTGTCCAACCTGAATGAAATGTGACGAGTTGCTTTGTGCCTTTTATGGATAAAAGCGTATTCTACATATGTAGCCTAATAAATGTTTTAATAATAATGATAATTATTATTATTATTTGCGGACACGGACCCAAAACACACCACGTCTTCTAAGTCAGGTGATTGTAAATGAGCAAAACCCGTTTCCATTGCAGTTTTGCGAAATATGCCTTTTTCGAATTGCCTGTAAAACCTCCTCATGGGACCGTTAAAACTTTTCTGCGATAAACGGGAGGTTTTGCGAAATTGACGTGTTTCCATCGAGCGTATTTTCATTTCGCAATTTCAATTTACACAATTTGAAGGGTAATGAAAACGCGGCTACTGTTTAGTTTTAAATCCGATTGAGAATATAGTTGGATCTAAGCATTCACATGCTTAAAAGTCAGCATGAAATGGAAAATACGACAGCCTTCCCTTTTGCACATGAAAAATGTAGGGCTGGACTTAATTTTGTCCATGTGGAATTGGTTGATTGGTTGTGGTTTGCTATTGGTTGATCTCATGTGAGAGACAGGTTGCTCCGCCCCCTCACATCATTAGAGAAGAGATGTTCCTGCAAGAGGGAGGGGAAGGTATTTTGATTTAAAGACAATGAGGGCTCATAAAGTCAAGTCAAGTCACATTTATTTATATAGCACTTTTCACAATACAGATTGTATCAAAGCAGCTTCACACTGATAACATGAAAGTAGCACAACACAGATCAACAACATTGCTAAACACTAAATAAGCCCAACTGAGCAAGCTCAAAGCAAGCCAAAAGCAAGGCGACAGTGGCAAGGAACCAAACTCCATCAGATTGGATGGAGAAAAAACCTTGGGAGAACCCAGGCTCAGTCAGGGGCCAGTTCTCCTCTGGCTTACATTCATATTGTTTAAATATAAATATTAAATATAAATATTGTTTATGAATCAAACGGCGCCATAACATATCGCAGGCGTTGAGTCGTCTCTTCACAGGCGTTGAGTCGTCTCATCACAGGCGTTGGGGCATCCGAAATCCCCGTGAGAGGCTGGACACAAAACTGGACCTGACGAACGCCATTTTTCTCGGGACAAGCGTCCCGAGATAACAGCAGAAAGGCAGATGGGAAATAATTAGCATAGCTGATGTTCATAATGATTTCCGTTATACCTCACAAACTCTCCGTAACCTGAACTCTCCGCAACCCAACCATACGCGCCGACCCGTTTGTCTAAAAGGCTGTCGAGCCCCACTGGTGCGTTAAGCAGTTTCAGTGGCAAACGGTTCCGTATGGCATAACAGAGGACTAGAAGGTAAGCATTATGTGAATGCTTGACTAAAGAGAAGCGTCTTTAATCTAGTTTTAAACTGTGTCCGCGAGTCAGAGGCTCGGACCGTATCGGGAAGGCCATTCCAGAGTTTTGGAGCTAAATGCGAGAACGCCCTCCCTCCTTTACTGGACTTCGATATCCTAGGAATGACCAGAAGCCTTGAATTTAGTGATCTTAAGGAACGCGGTGGATTGTAGGGTGAAAGAAGGTCCGTTAAGTACATAGGTGCTAAACCATTTAGGGCTTTATAGGTCAGTAGTAGTATTTTGTAGTTGATGCGGAACTTAATAGGTAACCAGTGTAGAGATGATAAAATCGGTGTTATATGATCATATTTTCTTGACCTAGTAAGAACTCTAGCAGCTGCATTTTGTACTAACTGTAGCTTGTTTATTGAGGATGCAGGACAACCAGCTAATAAAGCATTACAGTAATCTAGTCTCGAGGTCATGAATGCGTGAACTAATTTTTCAGCATCAGAAATAGATAGCATGTTACGCAGCTTAGCAATGTTTCTAAGGTGGAAAAAGGCTGTTCTTGTAACATTAAGTGTTTCAAAAAAAACCTTTAATATGGATTTTAGAAGTAGAGATGAAATAAACCTTGTTTTATGTAGTTCAGCAGCGAAGATTGGCTAATTCTCATTTTAGCCCATATAGCATACATATCCGGGCCTCATTTGGGTCAACTACTGCAAATTTGACTCTGTTCTGGTACCGCCATGACTATATGGGCTGTATTTGGCATTCACACACTAAGCCGTTTTAGTGTTAGTTGTTGCTTGCTGTGTGTGGCCCGGATGTTGCCCGTGTAATCTTTGCCGCTGCCAGAATTGAGCCGTATGTGCCATAGTTGGCCCAGAAGAGGCTCTGATATGTATGCTATTGCCAGCCACACTCAGGTTTGGTCATCGCCGTCATTGCAAGCGGTATGTGAGCCAGAAGAATGTGGCAGATGTGGGCCACAAGTGGGCCAGACGTCATTTGCTATCTGGGAGAGAGCATTCGATTGGACAAAACCGCAACATGAGTCATCAATATTTTAGGTCTATTTTTCTATTCATTTAAAATTTGTTTTAAATTCTGTTTTGAATGTGTTAAAAATGAAAACCGCCATCGTTTATGACTACACTAGAAGACAGGCTCGAAGCTTTTAATAGAATTTATATTTTCATTTCATCTCATCATTAAAATGCTATCTGTGTAAGCGGCTCACTTTATTTTGGATTGGAAATATTTTGTCTGACACTGTATGACGTGGGAACTGAAGGATCGAGTTTTATTTTGTTCCGATCCCTAGCATTTAGTGGCTATTAATGTTCCTCAGAGCTTCATTACTCATTGCAAATCTCCTGCTGTCTTCTCGCAAAAAGCAGCTCTTCTAAAAAAGCTCACTTTCATTGCAGCGTGGGAAGACTGCTAAACAATCTGATCTTCCCAACCAGGACCTGGCTGCTATAATGAGCTTGATTTGTCATCCTGCACCTGTGATGTCTTGCCAGGTTTCTTTTTTAAAAGTCTCAACCTGCAATCATTTTAGTTTTTTTACCAGTGTGTCAAAGCTGTTGGGTTTGAGTAATAAAATATCAATGCTAACGCTTAGCAAATGATCTCAAGGTCTTTTTTGAATTAGGCTAATTTGTGGCTCTGTTCGTGATTATGCGTCCTTTTATGTTGGTAGCTTTTTATTGAACTTGTTGATGGTAACGGTTGTGTTTCCACATGAAGTTTTGAATTAGGACCATCTCAGAGAACGGGCGCATGACATCATCTCAGTTGCACAAGCTTCCCAGATGTGATGGATCTTCTGAGGAGATTTCACTGAGAACTGCGGCTAAGATAAATGAGCTAATTTGTAAGAGTGCTCAAGTGCATGATGCTGGTTTGAGTCTGGATTGTGACTTTTACTTATCCCTTTCTCCCTCTTTACTTTATACATTTTAAAGGGGTCATGAACTGGCTTTTTAAATTTTATTATATTTTTGTCTGAGGTGTGATTATGACGTTCGCTTGTTTTTTTGCATTCAAAAACATCAAAATGAATAAGTAATAGGCTATTTTGTACCGTAGTTTTCAGCCCAGCTCAGAAACCCTCGATTTGTAATGGGCGTCTCACACTGAAGACCTGGAAGTAAACGCCCACTGCTGTGAGTGGTTAACAGTTTTTCATATTATAATGAGTTTCAACCTCACCCGTCGATGCACTTGGGGAAAACTGTTTTGAAAACGTCCAATGTTGTAAAATGGCAACCGGAGTGATTCGCCCATACATGTTCGAGCCAAAAACAATCCTCAGTGAAATGAAGTGAACAGACGGTTTTACCTCATCAGCTGGAACGTCATTAAAAATGAATCCAGAAGAAGCTTATGCAGCGACTGTCTGCACTGCACAATATTTTTTTATTCCACGGTAGCTCGATCTGGTTTGTCATCACGAGGTAGACATCTATGTTATTTAGCTATCCGTGTAATTCGCCAATCGGTGGGCGGGGCTAAACCGGCCGTGTTGAAGTAGGAGTTGATCTTCTGCGGGGGTGGTGTTTTATCTTCTTTGACGTCATAGTTCCCCACTTTGAAAAACCAGTCGTTTGTCGGGGCTGGTGTCAATAAAAGCTTTTATTGGACTAACAAGGACGTTTTCAGTTCTGAAACTTACAGGATATACTAATAAAACCAGGGTTCTTAAGTTTTATCAAAAGCTTGGAGTGACATCACATGCGGTTAGGGGAGGAGCCCCAATCGAGCCCCGCCCCCCAATTTTAACCATTGTTCATAATTAACCATCACACATTGAAATAATAACAATTGGAAAATTTAACTCCACTTTTAGACACACTCGCAAACTTCCCTAAGAACCTGATCTTGGTGGAATCCCCGGTGCCAATTTGAAGTGCGTTCAACTTTGCCAAGTGGACATGGGAAATTTATTTGGACAGACAATCGACCCCTCATTTTTGACAGAGGGAGCGAGTCTACATTATGCTAAGTGCAGGCAGATTAATAGACCACAATGCAACATGTGTTTTGATCATTTTTCTGGAACCTGATCTGGATGAAGTCTTTGACCAAAATGTGATTTTGGGGTGGTGATGGCGTAGTGGATAAGACACGTGCCTTTGGTGTGAGAGACCTGGGTTCAAATCCACTGTGAGACACCAATGTGTCCCTGAGCAAGACACTTAACCCCTAGTTGCTCCAGAGGCGTGCGACCTCTGACATATATAGCAGTTGTAAGTTGCTTTGGATAAAAGCGTCAGCTAAATTAATAAATGTAAATGTCATACAAAAACAAATATTCTGGGGTCATGAAATATTTGTGAACATGATCAAAAATGGTTGCATTGGGAAAGAGTTAAATTTGACCTAAGTGTCCAAAATTGTGACTTTGTATGATTGTATGATAAAAAGAGGCAGAGAGTTAAATGAAGGAAAGTACTGAGGAAAACAATGAATGTAATGGGACAGACTACAGCGACCTGGGGAGGAGCCAAGTTTGAGAACTGAAGTGTCAATAGGAGGTTTGCTCCTCAGGGTTTGTCAAAAATAAGGGTGTGGACACTGTCGTTCTGTCTTTTAAAGGGTTTGAAGGGTTTCATTTACGTAAGAGAGACTTTATGCTGCAGGAACTGTATTATTCAGGTGTTCTCCACTTTAGATAATTGCTAGCCTCAAGTGATATTTTGAGATCTTTTGAAAATGTTTTCGACCTTTTAATCTCTCTCGGTGGTGATGGACCAACTGTCCAGTTGCCTCCTGCTCCAACTTGCATGTTGTGAAAATTTAGGTGTGTGTCCGTATATGTTTCAAAACAAGTTGAAACATGTTCTACAGGATTTCCACTGGTTCAGACAGGATCCTCCAGAAATATCTATCTACGTGTGCATGTAAATTCCTATCTGCGTCATATTGCTAATCTACGTCATATTTCTAATGACTATTTTCTTAACTTCAATATTTTCTTCTGGTACTGAGTGAGCTTATGATTGCATGTCTTTCCCTGAATCTTAAGAAAAAATAAGCTGTATCTGTAATCCAAGTTTTAGCCACTTCCACAGTATACAGTTCTAGAAAGAGTGTAAATATGTCATTAATTACTCAACCTCATGTTGTTCCAAATCCGTAATACCCGGTACGATTTGGGGCTGTCGTAGCCTGTGATTCAATAGGTGTCATCATCGTACAGTCTACATAGATGTCGTAACCAAGTTGATTAGATCAGTGCGTACAGTGTGATTTAGGATTGCCGAAATCGCACAGTCTGTAAGCCGGGAAAAGACATTCATTCATCTTCAGAACACAAATGAAGATATTTTTAATGAAATTTGAGAGTTTTAGGTCCCTCCATTGACAGCCTTTGCAACTCCAACTTTCAAGCCCAAGAAAGATAGTAAAGACTTCATGAAAGGAATCCATGTGACTCCAGTAGTTGAACTTCAAAAAAAAAAAAAAAAAAAAAACATAATTTATCACATAATTTACAAAATCGTAACAATGCCTAGTCTCGCGTCCATACAACAAGCATGTGTCTTGGTGCTCTTGTGAATACAAGTTATATATGAATATTTTGTAAATAAAGTGTTTTTTTGTTGTTTTTTTCACTCGAGACTCGGACTTGGTCTCGGACTGGGTCTCGAGACCATATTTTAATGGTCTCGGTCTTGTCATGAACTCGTGTGCATTTTGACTCGGAATTGACTCGTACTCGAACATATTAGGACTCGGACTTATTCCCGAGTCCACTCGAGTCCCATTCAAAATATGTCATGATTATTACTGTATGTTAATATTTCTTTAAATTGTTGTTTGATTGAAACGTCCAATGACTGCTGACTTTCTTGTGTGCAACTGTGGATGACCTGAGACTAATAACGTTCGCGGCGCGCAAATGCAGCAGGACCCAGGTCAGATGTGATGTGGAGCCTCTAGCTCAACTATGTATCGAAAATGTCTGCCAGTTTGCATATAAGAGCCACACATAATTCATATGCAGTTATGTTATGTTAAAGAACACTTACTGATTGTAATAATTGTAAGTAATAATTATAATAAAATTACCTCTACACCACTATATGGCCTTTTTACCATTACAGTGTACATGATTCTATGGTATATTTGGTTTACTGTTTGAGTATAGTGCCATTTTTATAGTTACCACCAAATATGTTACATATTCTTGAAGATATCTTTAAGTCTGGTTTGCGACCCAACCTTAGGTTATCCAACCTTTCTGGTCTCGGTCTCGACTTGGACTCGACTGTCTTTGGTCTCGGACTCGACTCTCTTTGGTCTCGGTCTCGACTATATTTACAGTAACACCAGGTAGTTTTTGCTCTTGGGGTCCCCCTACAGTTGGGAAACAGTATTGTCCTCTACTACTGTCATAAACTCTGTCATCCTATATGCACGTGCATGTTGACAACCATGATAGCCCTGAGTGCTGTAGGAGGAGGTCAGATGCAGGTGTTCTGCTTGCTTCGTGTGTGAAATGTCTTCATCCCAGGTACAGTGGCATATATTTCAGTATGTCATATGAATATAATTTCATGGGGGGTTTTTTTCTAACGACTAATGATCACGATGCTCACGTTTACAAGCCAGCGTCACTATAGCAGCCTAGGCTATTGTTACCATTTTACTGAATCTATACAGTATGATGCTTCAATGCAATGTTTGAGTGGTAGATAATAACCACATATCATCAATATAATAATATCAAGCTACCATAAATGAATCTGCAAATTTTACAAATCGATTTGCGTTATAGCTTGAGGCAAGAAAAATAAATGAATATCACAGACATGTTGGGTATCCTAAAATATGATTTTGTACATCTTATATATTTTCTTGCAAGAATGTAGCCCTTACCAAACTTGTACACGCCGTTTAGAAGTTAAAACACCAGTTAACTTTATTTTGAAAATAAACGGAGGATAAGATAGCTTTCGTAACATTGTAAGGCAAAGAAAAAAACAAAGAGATAATATGCAAGCAATATAACATACTTACTAGTCCAAAAGCACGCAGCAAGTACGCATCGGTCGCCCCCCTCCTCCTCTTTCAGCCAGAAAACGCTGGTTCAAAGTTGATCCTCGTTCTGCCTTTTACGCAATCACTTTCTCTTTTTCTCTTTTTGCTATGCTCTGATAAAACCTTTGCTTTCTTGTTTTTCTGTGCTGCACGTCCGATTTTAAGGAAGTGGTGGTGGAAGTGACGTATATGCCGTAAAGCATATGAATTTTGTTGTTCTCTTTGTTCGCCAGGTTACTACCCGAAACCCAAAGTTTAGAAGTATGATTAAAAACGCTACAGACGTGTCATTCAACCTATTATAAGTCTATGTACCATCACAAGAGACTTGGAAATTTATTATGAAGGTTTAAAAGTTCCCTGGTGTTACTTTAAGGTTACATGGGGCGACTCGCCTCTCATGCTGGCTGCCATGTTAAGATTATACGAGCATCTGAACACTGCTTACTTGATCTCAGTCCCTCCTATTATCAGACACGTTCAATTGCGGAATAAATAAATCATGTCTAGGGTTGTTTTACAATGGCATTGATAACTGAAAATGTATCTGTTTAAAAAAAAATTATTTGCAAATGCTGCATCCATAACGGAAGGTGCCAGGTTAAGATGCCAGTAGACTGGCGACAGTTCTGTGAGTATAATTTGGATGGCATGGCACCTGTTTTTAATAGGCTATTGGTTTGTTTTTTCCTCTGATTGGCAGTTTCCAGTCTTTTACTGCGGGAAAAAAAAATAACAACAGGTGGTTGGTGGGAGAGTTATTAAAACGCAGATGGTTTTCGTCAATAAGCATACACATCTGGTGGGATGGAGGGTTAACCAGGGTGAACTTTGGGAGGAAACTATCAAGGTGAAAAATTATCTTTGAAAGAAAGGGGAAAATAGAAGAGGTAAGGTGCTAATTATCATCCTTACTGACTTTTTTCTTCTTGCCAAGTAACCCGTAGGACAAGTCCAAGAAGTCCTGCAATTAGTTTAGCACTACTAAATTGTGTCAACAAGACCTTCACCTTCACATGCTTGACAGTATGGTACAAAAACATATGCAAACACCTTTCACTCGCCATGGCGATCCATCTGACATACTTATCCCAGCTGCAGCGCAAGTTGTTCTCTCTGATTTCAGGAAAGGATGATAGGCTAGAGCCATTAAAGGGAGCTTTTTTGGCGGGATAAATGTGTGCGAAGCACTTTTTATTTCACTCCTGCTTTTCCTGGACATACTTTAGAGGAATCTGGGAGCAAATCGGCACTTTCCTTTGGCTCAACCTCAGTCAGTTCTGCGGGAGTATTTATACAGACATTGATATCAAGTGGAAGTTTATATATTGTTATACTCAGCACTTTTTCAGTGACACTGTCAGCCGTTAATTTTCCTACCAAAGAGGCAGGTAGTCAATTTTAGCTCTCAATGAGACTGAAACAGTTCGTAAAGGTACTTAAAGGCAGCTGTTGTAAATGGTCCTGTGTTGGAGGGTTAAGTGTCCTTGTCTGTAAGAATTTCCTGGTAGACCTCAGTTGGAAGCAAACTTGTATTTTCGTGCAGGAAGTTATGGGGAAAGGGATAGAGACACAATGAAGGCTGTATTCATGCCTAAATGTCCCACATGAACCATCAATGTGTCTGAAGTACTTTGAAGTACGTTAATTTCTAGGCCACGGCTCCAAAAGTAGGAAGCAACTCCTCCCCTACACTAAAAATCTTTGTTTTAAGAGGAACTTTTGGCCACAAAAACCTTAAGACAGCAAGTATATCAAGTGTGCCATTCAGAACAGGGTCATTGAAGATCTTTGGTTGAGTTCCTCAAAGGTACCCATGGGGACCACCATCATGACTCCTGTAGTAACAAGCCTCTAGTTTCTCCAATGTGATTGTCTCTTGGGATATTATAACTGCACTGTAAGTCACTTTGGGCAACGGACTTGTATAAACCAGAAGCCTTCATAGATGACTGCACATGCGTTGTGAAGCTAGAGGCTTCTGTGTTTCTGATTTACATCCTGGATTTCTTTCTGCTTCTCCCTCGTCATGGCTCCCTTTCATCTCTATGCGTTTGTCTATCTGCTGACTTCTTCCTCACTCCCTTCTACAGACTCCCAGTCGTATCTGTTTTTCTTCCTCTCCAAGCCTCCCAGGAAGTGCAGCATTTTGTTTAGGGTCGTAAACACGCTATTTGTGGGCTGGGGGGTGGTTAGGTGCCCTTTGAAAGCTTTTGGCGGTGGATCAGGAGTTCAAGGCTGCTGGGTACGAGCCAGAGTCTCTCTATCTATCAGAGTCTCCTCTGTGTGTCTGGAACTGAAGATATTTGCCTTCTCTTTTACACATGTTCTGTCTATCGCTGTCTGGTTGATTCTCTCTTACTCCGGCTGTCTGAATGGCTAATCCTCTTTGACATTCGCTTGTGTTGTCATTTCATCAGTAATGGATAATTAAATTAAACTGGAGAGGCTCTAATTTGTTCTGGTTGGTGTGACAAAACACTGGACATCTCTCGTATCATCTTGGCATCACACACTTACTCCAATCAAACTTTTACAGAACCACTGTACAACCTATATTGGCATTTAAATAGTTGAAGCTGATATGTAGAGAGCTGCTGGTATATGCATGCATGATGTGTGTAATTTCTTCATTAAGGGGGTTTCCACTATGGGGAAACCCCCTTAATGCAGAAATTCCGGGGGTTGAGTATTAAGGGGGTTTCACACACAATTGATTGTATCGAACCCTGGTGCATTTGAGTTAATCTTACGCCATAACAAACGTGCAAACGTGAAAACTACGGTGACGCATTGCTGCCACATACATATTATTTTTCCCTCAATTATGTCGTAATAATGAGATCTTATGTCGTTAAAACGACATATTTTCTTGTTTTAACGACATATCTCATATTAATGGCATACATTTCTCGTTATAACGACATATCTCGTTTTAACGACATAAATATCTCGTTTTAACGACATAAATATCTTGTTATAACGACATAAATATCTTGTTATTTCAACATAAATATCTCGTTATTTCGACATAATAAGGTGACATTGTAATATGCATTAAGCTACATTTAGCGTTCTTAAAACGAGTTTCTATGGGAGGAAAATGCTTAACGTCAAACGCTTTGCGTTCATATTCTGGACTTATCTGATTTTTGTAGTATAGCCAGCGCAGTCTCATCCCAAGACATTATATAACTGACGTCTTGGGACGTATTTTGATCATACGTCAACATCCGCCGTTTTAGGGTACCCTTTAACGTCGTTTAGATGACGTCATCGAATCCTAACCCTACCCCAGACCTAAACCTACCCCGTCACCTAACTAACGTTAAAGGTAAAGCGTCAGTTGTATGACGTCCCAGGATCGTCATGTAACTGACGTTAAAGTAGGGGTGCACGATTCAGAAAATGTCACGATTCGATTCGATACCGATTTTTTGTCTCGAGATTCGATTCAAAATCGATTTTCGATTCAAAAACGATTCTCGATTCAAAAAACGATTCGCAGGTCTACATAAATGTAGTTTACTTTTTCCTATGTGATTGAGTGCAGTAGACATAATTTAAAAGAAAAGTTTGATATTACTTTATATGTCTTCATACAAAAATAAAAACTTTTGCAACTAAAATGTGCGAAGTGCCAATTAAGCTTTGGCCAGCTTTTAAATACATTTAATTCAAGTTTAAAATAAAACTTAAATAAAAAGCTTTTACATTTAGCTTTAAAGTGCTATAGTCAGATCAAACAAACAATTATGCTAAATGTGGTTTAAGGAGTAGGCCTACTTCAGCTACCAGGTTGACTGTTGAAATGTGAACTCGACAGGGCACATTGAACTTCCTAAAAATACTAATTTTAATAGAACCCTTGCGAAAATATTTTAAATAGATTTAAAAAAGCCACCGCTACTGGTAACATCTATGGTTAGATTGATTTGTTTAGATCCAGTGAAGTCGTTTATAGGCGCTGTAATTTGCGGGTATCTCCAGTTAACTAGCAGAGCATTTATTTAGTTCGCTATTAAATAAGAGACCTGTTGTTTTTGAAATCAAGCTGAGCGCTCGTGTCCGCTGCGATCAGTGTCATGGATACAGTGTTCTCTGTGGCTCGCGCAGTCTTCTCGGACGCGCGCTTCAATCTATCGCCGTTGTGGAGACTCCGGTGAAATCACAAAATAAAATGCACACAAACGTGATGAACATATTCGGTTTTGATGAGAGAGAGAAAAAACTATACGAGTGCGGATTAGAACCCGTCACCTCTGACACGCTTGGCAAAAGATCTACAGAACTCAAACATAAGATCTGCGGATCGATGCATTTATTTACGGGTTGAGCAGAGTGGCTGCACAGTTTGACCAGCGGGCGGCAAGAACTTGCAATAACTATTTATCAGACCGGCCCTCGCAGCCTCGAAACCATAGAAACACTACCGGACCACCGGTAAAAGTCCCGACTTACCCGATTGCCACTCCGCCCCTGCACGCCATTAAAAAATATAGCCTATATGAATCGATTTTTGGAATTCTATGAATCGATTCTGAATCGGTAAAGATTGAATCGCGATTCAAATGTGAATCGATTTTTTTGCACACCCCTACGTTAAAGGGTAACCTAAAACGGCGGATGTTGACGTATGGTCAAAAGACGTCCCAAGACGTCAGTTATATGACGTCTTGGGATGAGACTGTGTTAGTATAGCCTATTTTATTATGATTTTAGTATCATATTGCACGCACAATTATCCGTGAACCTTTAATCATAATAAAGTATACCACAAAAATCAGATAAGTCCAGAATATGAACGCAAAGCGTTCAATTTGACATTAAGCATTTTCCTCCCATAGAAACTCCTACGAATTACATTCGAATACATTTGTTTTATTTTGTATTAGTGATTATAATTTGCGCGTCCATTTATTGACGTCTGAGTCGATCTCATTTGAGTGTATTCGCAATTTGCTTAACGTGTAATTAAACGTGGTGAGTTTATATTCTGAGCTAATGATGCTAAATCACTAATACATAATAAAACAAATGTATTTTATACACGAACATGTCTCTATCACTGCACATTCATTGAATTCTGAATTTTGCGCACACAACTGAAAGCAATTTGTGGATATAGTTGCCTAATAAAAACATACATTTATCAAGTTCACAGATAATTGTGCATGCATTTATTAATCAATATGATACTAAAATCATTATAAAGTACACTACAAAAATCAGATAAGTCAAGAATATGAACGCAAAAGCGTTTAATTTGATGTTAGGCATTTTCCTCCCATAGAAACTCATTATAAGAACGTTAAATGTAGCTTAATGCATATTACAATGTCCCATAATTATGTCGAAATAACGAGGTGTTTATATCGAAATAATGAGATATTTATGTCGTTATAACAAGATATTTATGTTGTTAAAACGAGATATTTATGTCGTTCAAACGAGATATGTCGTTATAATGAGACATTATTTCGTTAAAACGAGATATTTTGTCATTAAAACGAGAAAATATGTCATTTTAACGACATAAGATCTCATTGTTACGACGTAATTGAGGGGACAAAATAATATGTATGTGGCAGCAATGCGTCACCGTAGAAAACAGAACTCGGGTCAATATAATGTGATTTGTTATTTTTTTTATGCAGTTAAATGCAGTACAACACTTGTCACAGAGTGAACGACACTGTGCGTCACATTGAAGGCGGCTTTCCGCTGCTTTAGAGGAGAAAACTAACTGTGAACCATTCATTTGATGCGGATTGCACTTACTCTGCATGACAACACTGTATTCTCACTCTTGCTCATATCCTCAGTAACTCATCACCATTGTCATCCCCTACTTGTGTTTTGGCTGCACATCTTCGGCTAAAATGCATGCACATCTTGTTTTATTTCCCGAACGAGTGCATGCCCGAGTCGGAGTTGCTTTCACATTTACGTGAATCTCGCCACAGTTCACAGTTTGGTCGCCCGGTGCGCTCAGGTGTCCAAATGACAGCTTTCACATTGCCAATCTTTCATGTTTCTATTTTGACCTAAACTGCCAGTGTGAAAGCCCCCTAAAATACATAAAGGTCTATTTATTGAGAGTCCTACCTTGCGCCGTTCTAACAACATTGGCTCAACCAATGGCATGAGATTGGGGTGGGACTATCCATTCTATATGACCAATGAAAAGAGGAGTTTGATTGAAACTTCTTTTCAAATCTTTGTGATTATTGTTAGTGCCAGTCTATTACCACAAATAATGGATCTTTTTCCTGAATTCTTCTGTCCCATGTAGAGGAACAGGATACTTAATTTATATTTGGCTTGACTTATCACAAATCTCTCTATTTGTTTGCACATTCACAATGTCTAAACATGTTGTTTGCTGGTGACATGCTAGCATATGAGTCCCTGGTGTTATATGGCTGGCGTTTAGGGTGCAGGGTTTCCTGTGTTGGGTCCAGGTGGTCCGGCTGTCAGTGAGTGGGATGCCAGTGGGAGGAGGGTGGGGGTGTCAAGAAAGATTCACAGCTGTTCACAAGGTCAACCCTTTATAAACTGTGATGAAATCCTCTTTATCGCTTTACCTCAAGTTATCTTCCTGGTTTCCCTTTTGTGTCCCTTTTCTCATATCATTATTTTAACAGATTTATTATTGCACTCATTTAATAAATAGCTCTTTGTATGAAAACATTTGTCCACTCAGAGCAGCTTGATTGGTCAAGGCCCTGACACATGGTGGCCCTATTTTTTTCTTTTTTGCTTTTTGCCAAGTCACCACCCATATCACCTGACTCATCTGTCACAAGCCTTGTCTTTCAATGGTCTATTAATAAACTAATGGTCTCATAGGAGGCTTTACACCCTACTGTGATATTGCTGGTGGAGGCATTACTGCATTCCATGTGCTTTTCTGTGTTTAGGAGGCAGGGGAACAAATTAAATTACATATGTGAAGAGAAAAAAAATATTTTATGGAGTCGTTTTTATCATTAGTCATTAATTTACATGATACATTTGTCAGTTAATGTTTTCCCTGGGATTCGAACCCATGACCTTGTGGTGGTAGAGCTCTTCCAGCCGAAAGCTATTTCTTAACATGTAATAAAATGCACTTTATTGTGTTCTAGATGTTCATATATGTTCATTTACATAATTCAGTATGATTCATTTGACACGATATTTGCTAATATTGTGTTTCTTATTGATTTTTTCCAGGTCGTAATGAGTTGATAGCAAGGTACATAAAGCTGCGGACAGGGAAAACCCGCACACGGAAACAGGTAATGTGATAGTGTTTCTAGAACCACTTGTTTGAATGAATACAACAAAGGTTATGACCATATTCTAACCGTAGATCATGATACCTGTAATTGATACAGTCATTAATTCAGTCTTTTTTCAGCAATGCTAGACAATGTATTTCTGTTATCCATGTTTTGATTAAACTACAGTGTCTCCCTGCACCTTGTTCGAGATAGTACTTAAATTTGATATTTAAAAAAAAAAAAAAATTATATTAATTTTTGTTTAGCTGATTTAAATAACTGCAAACTCTATACTGCCATCTGTTGGTGCTACTAAGTACTTGTGGAATTTGTGAGATTTTTTTTCCCCCCATCACACTGTTCAAGTGTGTTTGTCTCACGATTAATTTATTAGTTTTTACTGTTATTAAATATGACTCA
>NW_024121366.1:760672-880672 GCF_016745375.1 Pimephales promelas | reverse complement strand
TTTCTCTTCCTTTCAATTTTTAGGCCATGAACTTGGTAAGTGAAATGTTTTGTAAGTCTGCTTTGCCTGTGACGCCTGCAGACGCTCAGCTTTCTCTGGTTTGAGCTTCAGTTTGTGCAGCAAGTGCTTTGGCTGCCAGTGTCGCCCGTCTCACAGGATGAATTTAGCTGCCACTGCCGTTTACTATTTCATTTTTGACTTAAATATTAGGGTAATTTATACCTGCAAACTCAGAACAAATTATTTTGAGTTTTCATGTGAGGGTTTATTGCACTAATTATGTGTACAAAACTCAGTCATGGACTTAACTCTTAGATAACTCTAGGATTGGATTAAAACTCAATTTAAATTGGATTTTTTTTTTTTTTTTTTTTTTTTTACATTTGAACACCTCGTCTGGTTTATTTATCACCTTATTTCCTGGTTGGGATAGACTTCTGTCGACTTCATTTTGTCTAATTCTTTGTCTTCTTTCTCTCGACTGAATGTTTAAGCTGTTTAAGCGTTCTGTGCTGTTATCATGTGTAATATATTTTGTTTTGGTGGCTGGATTCAAATGCAAGCACAATATCATGCATCACATTCCCTTATACGCATGATTTTTGCATGTTTGTCTAAACCATAGCATGTAGATCTTGCACTAAAAATTACAATTCAAAGGTTTATGGTTGGGAAGATTTTTTTTTTTTTGTATTTTGATTTTTGAAAGAAGCATCTTTTGCTCACCAAGGCTGCATTTTTAAGTCAAATACAGTATAATATTGTACAATATTATTACAAAATAAAATCACTGTTTTCTATTGTAATATATTTTAATATGTAAATTATTCCTGTGAAGGAATTCTAGTCACATGATCCTATATGATTTGATGCTCAAGAAACATTTCATTATTATTATTATTATCAATGTTAAAGACAGTTGAGCTGCTTCATATTTTTGTGCAAACATGATCCCTTTTTTCCGGCATTGTTTGATACATTTTTAAGATTATACAAGCCTTTACTGCACTTTTGATCATCTGAATGCATTCTTGATGAATAAAAGTATTCATTTTTCTTTAAAAAACAAAACAACTTACTGACCCTAAACTTTTGATCTGTTTTGTACATATCCCTGAAGTTTGCCTTCATAAAGATTGCATATTATCATATACTAAAGTAAGCTATTATTAATATTTAGCATTACTAATACACTTTATTATTGTTTTACTGTTATCCTTATTATTTTTATTTCTTTAAATACATTTCTTGAATGTTCATTTAAGTATATAATATAATATTGTGTCCACGTATGAGAATCATTTATTACTAGTACAGTAAAATGCATCTTAGAAGTGGTTTCTTGAAGTTCCTTTCAATCCTGGGTCATTTTTGTTTTAAATGAAGCCCTTGTTTCGTCTTTCTCAGGATCAGGCTTCCAAAGACAAAGCCCTGCAGAACATGGCCGCTCTGTCCTCCGCTCAGATCGTTTCTGCCAGTGTGATGAAGAGTCAGATGCCTCCTCTTCCTCAGCACCCCTACCCTCCTCCAGCCAGGGTTAGTTCAGTGTCCAATGACCAGTCACCCTCAGTTCTATAACTTAACCCTCAAACTTCCATTGTTCTCTGTTTTGTTGTGCAGTTTTGGCCCGGACCCATCCCAGGACAGCCTGGACCTTCTCAGGAGTGAGTATCTCTACCAAACGGATTCCTGATCTAATCAACAGTGTTGTTGTGAGAGCCTGCTGATCTTTCTCGGTGTCTTTCTAGCATCAAGCCCTTTGCACCGAACCCATACTCCAGCCTTCAGCCTCCACTGCCTACGCCCATATCAAGTAAGAGCAGTGCTGGGATTATATGTGAACTCAGACTGACCCACCCGGGCCTAAACCAGCATATTTTCTCCACAGGTTATGAGCCGTTGCCAAGCTCCCTCCCCCCTACCAGCACTGCCATGCCTGTGTGGCAGGACCGGACCATCGCCTCCGGTAAACTCCGCATGCTGGAGTACTCGGCGTTCATGGAGGTCCAGAGAGACCCTGACACTGTGAGTGAGCGTCTTGCTGAGAATATTGGAGACACTGGTCAAGATGAGGGTGTTCCCCATAGCGTCAATGCCAAGATGCAGTGAAATGTCGAAAAGGAACTAAGAGACATTGAAACATTGAAAACATTTGCGATTGAAAAATGATTTTTCCTCCAGCTCATATTTTTTTCCTTCACCATGTCCTGTAATTTTTTGTATGTGCTTTTGTCATTTTGAGTACTTTTTTTTTCTAATTAGCTTTAAAGGAGTAGTTCACTTTAAAAAAAACACTTTTGCTGATAATTTACTCACCCCCCTCTTTCTTTAGTCGAAAGGAAATTAGGTTTTTGATGAAAACATTCCAGGATTTTTCTCCATATAATGCACTTCAATGGGAACCAAGCGGTTCAAGGTCCAAATGAAAGTTTCAGTGCAGCTTCAAAGGGCTTTAAACGACATCAGACGATGAATAAGGATCTTATCTAGCGAAACGATCGCTCATTTAAAAAATAAAGCGTTACCAAATAAAAAAGTTTAAGTTTTATAAGCACAAATGCTTGCCTTGCTGTGTTCTGTGATGCGCGTTCGTGACTCTCCTGTTCGAACTCATTCATCATAATGAGCAAGTCTTTTTTCGATTCATGACTCAAAGGGTCCTAGATAAGACCCTTATTCATCGTCTGGTGTCGTTTAAAGCCCTTTGAAGCTGCACTGAAACTCTCATTTGGACCTTGAACTGTTTGGTTCCCAATGAAGTCCATTATATGGAGAAAATCCTTCAAAAATCCATCAAAAACCTTAATTTCTTTTCAACTGAAGAAAGAATGACATGGACATCTTGGATGACATGGTGGGGGGGAGTAAATTATCAGCAAACGTTTTTTTAAAAGTGAACTACTCCTTTTATTTACTTTTATTTTAGTTATCGGTTTAGTAATTTTACTTATTTTACTCATTTCATTTAGAAGCCAAGACTACGTTTCTAATTTGAATTTTTTGCATCTAAAATGTATATTTTAGTTTATTTCAATATTTTTTAATAACACTACTGTAGCTGCGTTTACATGGACCCTTTTACTGCGTGATAAATAAATGCAGCACAGTAAAACGGTTCATGCTCATCGTCTCTAAATCATGACCAGAGACGGATAAATATTAAGTCTGTTGTTTAAAACTAAGAGAACCAATAGAGGAGAATAGTTATGTGCGAACAGGGGCATATTCGTGCAGTGTGCACATTTCAAAAAATCAATTCCGATTTGAATCTTGTGACATATAAACGCGCACATCAACCTGATTATTTTATTTATCATTCATGTAAACACCGTGTTCAGATTCATCAATCAGATTGATTTCATTCCGATTGAACCATGTAAACGCAGCTAGTGTTAGGGGCCGTTCACACAGAAAGCGTTTTTTTTTTTTTATTCCACTGCATTACTTTTCCATTGTTTTTCAATGTAAACGGACTAGATGGCTTTCAAAAAACAAGGCGTTCAAGTTAAAAGAATTTTAACTTTTTCAAAAAAACACTTCAGTTTAGACCTTTCACTTTTTTTCCTTCCACTGCCCTGCGTCTTTAGTTTTTAAGGCGAGACACTACAGGCGAATAGGGTAATTTTTTAACTAGCAGATATCACCATGAAACCTTCCCATTTTGATTACCTACATTAAGATGAGGAAAAAATATATTACAAGTTTTCTGTAATTTAATGTTTAAATATGCAAATGAGGCATTATCTAATTAAAAATCCACAAATTTGCATTTATTTTAAAATATGAAATCTGAGTATTGGATAAAGCCAGGTTCAAAATTCTTTTTTCATTGTGTTCACATATTAGATGAGAAAAAAAATTACAAAGGGATTTATGGATATCTACTTTTATTATCCTGTAAATCAGAATAAACTGCCAATTGCCTTAAAAAAATGATTTTCGCCATGTTTTTTGGAATAAAATGTTATTTAAATCAGGCTAGGAATAATATATTTACAAATCCCTCCCGTAAATGTCTTCATAATATAACTAGGTACAAGACTTGGAAAGTTTGGTGTATATAGACCATTTTGCAAGATGTAAACAACACTAGTCCAGAAACACTTCCTGTTTCAGTTTGTAACTGTTTTCTTTATTTCACATGTAAAGAAAACATCTTAAAGATGTTTGTTTAACTTTTTGATTCAGTTTTATATGTTCTGTTGGTTGTATTTTATCCCAGCTTTTATGTAGTGTTAAAAAACTGAAACAGGAAGTGCTTCTGGACCAGTGTTGTTTACATCTTGTGAAATGGTCCATAGGTGCTACTGAAGTGGAGATTAAAAAGTCATTTTGAGAAAACTGGCTTTAAAGATTTAGCATCAGCCAATGAGACTTAAATCCCCCCTTTTACTTTCACGATTGGTTGCTGATAAAAAGGAAATGACCATATTTGGATCCGACAGCGTTGTACAGGAGAAAGAGAGCTTTCTAACTGTGTGTGTGATGACAGGGTGCAGATCGTATAACGACAACTTTTGAAGAATTTATGAGAAATCTACAGACGCAAACGGACAAAGTGTAGTAAAATAAAGACCTAAATGTGTATTTCTGACTTTTTTTCACCACAAGTCTGAAAGAAGACATGTTATTGAAGACAAATATCCCAAAATCTCAAAATTGACCAGTGAAAAAAAAAAAAAAAAACACAATGTTTTTGTCTGCCGTGTCTCGCCTTAACAGCAAAAATGCACTGTGTGAAGTGAACCAGCCCTTACAAGACAAAACCATTCATACCGGTAGTGTGTTTAAGGAATGGCGACGTTCCATGCCTTCGTTTCAAAGCGCATTAATTGTTTCTTCTCCACCTCTTAATCCACAGTACAGCAAGCACCTGTTTGTCCACATCGCCCAGACAAACCCCTCGTACTCAGACCCTCTTCTGGAGGCCGTGGACATCCGTCAGATCTACGACAAGTTTCCGGAGAAGAAGGGAGGGCTGAAGGAGCTGTACGAGAAAGGCCCTCAGAACGCTTTCTTTCTGGTCAAGTTCTGGGTGAGTTATTCTGTCACTCTGTTCTTAGAAAATTGACAATACTGAAAACCTAGTGTATGTTATTAGTTTGTAAATTGATATATCATATGTTCATCTCTTTAAATAGCTGAGATAAGTGATTTTTCTGTAATCTGCTTCAGGCTGATCTGAACAATAGTAACGTTCAGGATGGCGCGGGCTCATTCTATGGGGTCAGCAGTCAGTACAGCAGTGCTGAAAACATGATCATCACTGTGTCGACTAAAGTCTGCTCTTTTGGGAAGCAGGTGGTAGAGAAAGTTGAAGTGAGTTCACCATTGATTCATAATTAGGCAGCTGTGTTTTTGGAATATACTGTAGATGGTAGTGGTTTGAAAGAAATCAAATCAGCATCTATAGTTTGCCTTTTTGACCCCTAGACAGAGTACGCTCGTGTGGAGGGCGGGAGGTACGTTTACCGGATCCATCGCTCACCCATGTGTGAATACATGATCAACTTCATCCATAAACTCAAGCACCTGCCAGAAAAATATATGATGAACAGTGTCCTGGAGAACTTCACTATACTGCAGGTAAGCGAATGAGAAAACAGGACATAATTCTCAACTTAAAGGGTACATATCATACTTTTAAATCATTCATTTTTACTTATAAATCATACATTTGTGGTCTATATAAAGCATAACTGCAATGCTTGGGTCTGAATTCCTCATTATTATAGCTCCACAGGCCCCTTTTCTACGCCTTTTCTGATGTGCTTCTGTGAGCGACCCGTTTCGATGCGGCCCCTTTAAATAAAAAGGAGTTGCGTCTTTCCCCACCCGCTTTCCAGGTCGCTGAGTTCACAGTCGGTTCAACTCCCCGCGTTCGGCCATTATTGTAGTTTGATAAGAGATAAACGATTACTATAGCTTCAAAGAAAATTTTTATTCACACGTTAACAAAATGTCAACAATGGAAGACTTTTCCATCAAGCCTTACATGTTCGAGCCAGACCGAGCGAGTTGAAAAATACGACGACGAACCTGCAGAACAACGTCTTCATATGGATGCAGTGGTATGCAAGTTAACGATGTTGTGTTATTAGTGAAAGTCGACTATTTCTCTTGTTAAAACAAGCACACTGACAAGATAAATGACTGCGGTCTGATCTTACCACTAAAAATCTGTATTGATAATAATATGATAACTTACGTGTAGAAAAGCATCAGAAAACACAGCAGCTAAATGATAGAAGGAATTGACCCCTCATTCAGACGAAGTCGATCAGCAAACCCTTCTGTAAACTGGCGGATGTTGTTGAAGTGGTTCAGGTCACTACATCCAACAACCGAACATTTCGACTAGCCCTCTCGTAACTTCTGCATCATTGAGCTTGGACTACAAAATCGGAGGGAGAAATAATAATGGCGGATTGCTCGAAGTGTTGGACCGGTAGTCAATGTCCTTTTTTGTCAGTTGCGCTGCAAATACGGCGACGTAATTGTTCAAAAAACGTAATAGAGAACAGAAAAATCTGAACAGGTTGAAAAATACGACCAAAACAGAATATAAAGATATAAACGAAGCACCTGAAGAGAATAATTTTATCTTTTCTGTACTTATAAACACTCCAAATATACAACAAAATGCATTTAAAGGCTAAAAAAGTGGATTTTGCATGATATGTGCCCTTTAAAGGAACACTGTAACTAGCAGTTAAAAAATAACTCCATGCATTTTGTGGAAGAACATTGTTTTGGTTGTGCTTTGGCGATGGAACTCGACACTGCACCACGCCCCCCTGTGAATTTACACCAATCTATTGGCTGTCAGCAGTCCAACGATGTCACATGGAGAGCCTGAGCATACAAAAGGCTTGTATTACATGCCAACAGATTTGTTGTCTTCACATTTACATTTAGTCATTTAGCAGACGCTTTTATCCAAAGCGACTTACAACAGAGGACTAAACCAAGCGAGTCATCGTGAAGAGGCAAAAACAACGCAAGTGCTCAAAATACAAAGTTCAGACATTGCACGGGGTGACATAAGCCAAAAAAGCAGGGTTTAAAAGGGTAACTAAACCTCTGGTCAGAGCCTGGCCCACTGGCAATATCTGAAAATGCTGAAAAAGTGGGCAGACCCCAGCGGAGATAGAGGGGACGAAATAGATGCTAAAACACTCTTTGATCGTTTTCAATACTCACAATTCCAACTCCTGACTCGCTTCAGTGGTTTTGACGACACAAGATGGTTTTTATACTGCCAAGGGCGTAGCTCGCGTGTTGAGCTGAAACCTGCGTACGTCACGAAGTGCGGAACATCCAATAGGAAAATTCAACTGCAGTAGCCACCGTTCAACCTGAAGAAGGCAGCACTACGACGTTTTTACACCATATATTGTAGAAATAGAACACTTTATAAACAAATGTCAAAAAAGTTACTCGAATCAATGACTAGTATTAATAAAGATCCATTCTTACAGATCATTAACTAAAAAAATTTGGGTAAGTGTTTAGTTACTCTTTAAAAGAAAAGGATTTTTTAAATATATTTTTTTAATGTTAAGTGCTCATGGAAGAGAAGAGTTTTTTAGTTGTCTTTTAAATGCTGACAGGGATTCTGCATTCCGGATGAGAGTGGGGAGATCATTCCACCAGCATGGTACAGTGAATGAGAATGTTCTGGAAAATGATTTCGGAAGTCTTCAGGAAGCTGCTTTGTTTGAAGATAAGAGCTCTGTTCTTGCTTGATTTTCTCTCGAGGGATAGATTCGAGTGTTTGATTGGTGCGCGTTTGGCTTTCAAGGGAGTTGGACGCTCTCATAGCGATGCATTTGCAGTATAAAGCTCTGTTCTTGCTTGATTCTCTCTCAAAGGGAGGAGGCAGTGAGGGAGCTCTTCTCTCACCTGGCTCTTTTCTTTGGGGATGTCAGTCAAGTGTCTGCACCTCACGGGTTAGGCTAGTGGAGCTCTGCACATCATGGAATCCACCCATTCTCCACTCGGCAGCGCTGCCAGAGTGTGGTGTTGGGGTCTGCTTGACCCCAACAGGTAGTAGCTTGATGGGAATACGTTGGCTCATTTCCCTTGGAGACCTGACTAACAATTAGAGCGTTTCCCTAGGGGTTCGGTAGGTAAAAGTCTTTTGTAATACATGTAGTGAACTTCAGATAAAGAAGTGGTTGTTATCAGCTTGAGCATCCCTCTTTCTCTGTGGCTCCCTCCAGCTGATGGAGGTAGCAGGAGTTGACTAGGTTCTAGGTAGGAGAGTATGACAGTGTATCGCTGCCATAGGTGCTCCCTCATCAGATCTATTGAAAGCACTATTTCTTGTTATTGCTATTTCTCCTTCAGGAGGAGTGAGGGATTAGCAGACTAATAATAATAATTCATTATATTTATATAGCGCTTTTCTCGGCACTCAGAGCGCTTTACATAGAAGGGGGAATCTCCTCCATCACCACCAGTGTGCAGCATCCACCTGGATGATGCGACGGCAGCCATATTGCGCCAGAACGCTCACCACACACCAGATTACTGGTGGAGAGGAGACAGTGATGAAGCCAATTGGTATATATGGGGATGACTAGGAGGCCATGATGGACAGAGGCCACTGGGCAAATTTGGCCAGGATGCCGGGGTTACACCCCTACTCTTACGAAAGACATCCTGGGATTTTTTTGTGACCACAGAGAGTCAGGACCTCGGTTTAACGTCTCATCCGAAGGACAGTGCTCTCTCCTGAGGCCTCTTCTAGTCTTTAAGGAATGGGATGCTTAATTATATGCTCCCTTCACTTAGGTTGCCTTTTAGATGAGTAGAGCTTGAAAGCCGAGATTGAGTGTGGAAACTTTACTCCCTCACTTTTTGTCTTCCGCAAATGATCATATTGGGTATTGAAGGCGATTGGGTTGATCCCCATCCTCAGGTTACTCGAAGGTCGGACCAAAGCTTTGCGGAGTAGTTTATATCACAGTTAGCGACACAATCTCTGTTGTCTCTTCATTAATCTGGATATTCTTGGAAGCTGATGAATCCGCCCTTAGGCTTGTATTCAGGTCTGGTAGGAGTTCACTGATCATCTGGTTCAGCTGCCAGATGTAGTACTATGGAACCATCCGAGGCTATGTCTATAGTCCTGTTAGCTCTGCTCTAAGGGGCTCTGGGCTGCCCTGTAGCTGTGGCTCAGACTGGTCCAATGTGGCAGTCCCCGTTCCAGAAGATGAGCATGGAAGTTGCATGGCTTTTTACTTTGCGTCTATAACACTGAGCCTTCTAGGGAGCAAGGATGTGCTGTCACAGGATGTGTTCTGATTGGTTGCAGATGCATTTAGGTTACTCTGGGTCAAGGTCCGTCAAATCCTTCAGTGCTTAAGTCTGACAAGATTGTACTTGCCGACATTCAAAGAGCACAGACAGGCGTTGGTCACCATCCCCATCCCCATAACTGATGCAGTGTCAAATTCCCTCGAAATGGGAAACGTCTTAAGCCAGGTTCAGACTGTCAGTCCTGATCCGATTTTTGAGCATATCCGACCGAATTCGATCATTCAACCATTTCTGGAAATCTGTTTTAGTCTGGCCACTCTAATTGGATTTTGCATGGTTTCTTGCCACTTTCTCAAGCCACGTAAAATGTACTATATGAAAAATGTTATAAAATATAGAACATAAAGAATATAGAACATACAATTTTCTATTTTCATTATCATTTGTTTTGTCCTTTCCGGATGAAATATTTCATATTATTGACAAACATCAAGACCCTAAGATGTATTTATGAATGCATGTGAATGATCATAAAATTCAAGATATGGGAGTTAGAAAATGTATATATTTATATCATTTTATATAGTTAATCAATATCACACGAAGAGTGCCATTTCCGTTTTTGTCCTCCAAAAATCAGCATGATTATAGTTTAATAAACAATAATTTAATTACAACTACAAAATGTTGCAGAATAATGTCATATATGAATCAATAATAGCCTATAAAGCACCAAAAGGTTCTTTCTTGTCATTATAGAACCTTTTTTTAGCATAAAAGGTTCTTTGGAGTTGAGTAAAGAACCCTATGCTACATATATAAAACCCCAATGAACCCTTTTCTTCTAAGAGTGTATAGTCTTATACTACAGTTTTCCCTAAAGTGTTTTTTTCCCCTCCCCAGGTTGTCACAAACAGAGAAACACAAGAGACTTTGCTTTGCATTGCATTTGTGTTTGAGGTGTCTACAAGTGACCACGGAGCACAGTATCACGTTTACAGACTCGTCAAGGACTGAATGACCGCCGTGCGAACAAAAAGAGGAAAAGAAAGTTCGACAAACCTGAAGCTCATAATCACACAATCATGGACAAAACACAAACCAGGATCCTCTGCACTAGGTTGTGTTGTATATTTAGTCGTGTTCCTTAAAAGGAAAAGAAAATGTACTTTCAGGGATAATTCTATTTCTTCCTTTTTGCTTACCGGTTTTGTGAGAGGAGAGGTTTTGGAAATCTGTGGTTGGTTAATTCTGATTATGACCCTTGTCATGTTTATGGTACTAGACTCTGAAGGCACAAAGGTCTTTTTAAAAGTGATCGTAAGCGAATAGGAAAGGAATGCTGATTAATACAAGTCTTTCTCTAATCAGGAACTTTGTGATAGCATATGTTTGTTCTGACTGTCATTTTTTCACAATCTTTGGTTTAGACGCAGAAGCCTGCTACCTCTGACCTTTGATCGGGGTTCAGATTGTGCCCAGAAGGATGAGAAAGTCTTGTAAATAGGATTTTTTTTTTCTTGTATAGGAAAAGACACTGAATGTTTGTTGTGATGGAAAGCGCAAGTTACATGAATGTTACACACTTTTGCAGGTTTTGCTCTCGATTTGGCTTGATTTTCTTGGAAAGTGCAAATGTGTGAGTTATATCTACCTCCTGGTGTTACACAAAGTGTGTTTGGAGCATTTTTACTGCTGCGTTTTGGTTTAAAAAATGGAAGCTTGTGTCTGCCATGAAAAAAAAAGGTAATTGCAACATTCTATCTCACAATTCTGAGATAAAAAGTCAGAATTACGAGGTATGAAGTCCGAATTGTGAGGTATAACACAATTTCGAAGAAAAATATCTGAATTAAGGAATATATTCAATTGTGAGAAAAAAGTCTGAATTGTGATCTCACAATTGTGAGAAAAAAATGGAAATGTTTGAATTGTGAGAGATACTCGAATTTTTGAGAAAAAAGTCTGAATTGCAGCATGTAAATTGCTCGTGAGAAAAAAGTTAGAATTCTGATAAGTAAAGTCTGAATTTTAAGATGTAGACTCGCTTTTGCAAGAAAAAGTCAGAATTGTGAGATATAAACTCGTATTTGTGAGAAAAAAAGTCTGAATTGCGGCATGTAAATTGACAATTGTGAGAAAAAAGTCAGAATTATCATAACTTGCAATTGCTAGAAAAAAGTCTGAATTGTGAGATATAGACTCGCTTTTGTGAGAGTCAGAATTGTGGGAATTTTTTAATTCTGAATTGTAAGATATCTTTTTTTAATTGTAAGAAAGTCAAATTGTAAAAAAATTTGGAAAAAAAAAACAGAATAGTGAGAGAAATACTAGACTCGCTTTTGTGAGGGAAAAGTCAGAAGTGCAGGGCATTTTTTTTTTTTTTTTTTTTTTTTTGTAAGATGTCATTTTTTTTTAATTGTAAGAAAGTCAAAATTGTGAAAAAAAACTCACAATTGGCAGAAACAAAATCAGAATTGTGAGATATAGACTCGCTTTTGCGAGAAAAAGTCAGAATTGCTGGGCATTTTTTTTATTTTGAATTGTAAGATATCATTTTTTTTTTAATTGTAAGAAAAAGTCAAAATTGTGAAAAGTCAAAATTGTGAAAAAAAAAAACTCACAATTGCCAGAAGAAAAAAAACAGAATTGTGAGATATAGACTCGCTTTTGTGAGGAAAAAGTCAGAATCGCGGGGCATTTTTTTTATTATTATTATTATTTTATTTTTTTTTGAATTGTGAGAAAGTCAAAATTTTGAAAACTCAATATTCTGAAAAATCTCACAATTGCCAGAAAAAAGTCAGAATTGTGAGATATAGACTTGCTTTTGTGAGGAAAAAGTCGGAATTGCGGTGCTTTTTTTTTTTTTTAATTGAGAGAAAAAGTCAAAATTGTGAAAACTTAAAATTGTGAAGAAGAAAAAACATTCTGAAAAAACTCACAATTGCCAGAAAAAAGTCAGAATTGTGAGATGTAACTCAGAATTGTGGAATTTAAATTTGTGGAAAAGTTTGAATTGTGATGACTCGCTTTTGCGAGAAAAAAGTAGAAAAGTCTGAATAGTGAGATATAAACACAATTGCGGATTTTTTTTTTATTGTCATAAAAAAAACTCACAATTGCAAGAAAAAGTCAGAATTGTGAGAAAAGTCACAATTACTTGTATATTTTTCCCCTCCTGGTGGAAACAAGCTTCCAGATAAAGCCATTTAACCATAATGATTATTGTGAAAGACAGTACATATGCATGGTTTTACTCGATTGCCCTCATCTTGAGTGCCTTATCACTTTTGTGTCTACACTACCTTCGCCATACTGGTGAGTAAGCAGGAACATTCAGTAGATCAGGTTACATAGTCCAAAGCAAAAGAGGGCAGATACACTATTTTCTAATGGGGTTATAGCAAGACGAAACAAATCTCAGCATAACACTTGCTTTTAATTTCTCAGTGTTTTTAATATAAGAACTTTATGCTAATTACATCATTGCCAAAGCAAATACTCTTAACTAGGTGCTTGAGTATTTTCCTAACAAAAACATTGTATTTTAATGTAAAATTGTAATATTTCTCTTATTCTTTTTTTGAGTGTGGTAAGGCATGTCATTGGTCAACAGGGGATTTTGAACAGCACAAAGTGAAATTAACATTTAATTCCATATCAAAATGTGCAATAAGATCCGGCCTATTCCGATCCACGTGTTCTTCTCAGGTCCTTTCAGTAGTGTAGAAACACTCTAGGTTTGGATTTTTAGAATATACGGTATGTGGATTCAATACTCTTTTTATTTTTTATGATCCACTCATGGCATCCAGCTTGGTGTTGGATTTTTTATCGATTTTTATTTTTTTTTTTTTTTAACCCATCACCGTCAGTGGTTCGTACATATGATTTTAAAGACGAGCGCCTTGACACTGCGTCGGACGTAATCAGTGACAATCATCTGATTATTTATGGCATCATATTTTGGTACATTTGTATGCATTATGAAGAGCACACGTTGCATAAAAAGGACTGTTTATTTAGTTGTACATTGAAGACTAATCTGTAATATCTTAACCAAAGAATCGAAATGTGAACCGCATCCCCCACAAAACCCAGTCTTGCCTTATTGTGTGCTTCTACAACATTTTAAAAGAAAAATCATGCTTCTGTGTGAGAGTGTGTATTTGTGCACTTGAGTGCATATCTGTGTGTTTGTGTGCGTGAGAGAAAAAAAAAAGAAATTAATTTTGAAATTCTACAATGTATATTTTAAGAATGTTACAGGAAAGGATTTTATGTCTATTTTTTTTCCATCTTTATTTTTATTTGTTTTTTGGCTTTGTTCCAATATAATTGTTGTTCTGGTTAATATTAAATAAGGGTTGTAATGTCAGTGTTTCATGTATTTGCCAATTAAAGTGACACTGGAGCCCTGGAAGCTAAAATCTCATCAATAAATCCAACAAAAAAACACATTATTAACAGGTTTGATTCAAATAAAACCAGGTAAAAATTGCTCTGTAAGGTAACAATTTCCGGTTTTCACAGTGTACTTACTGGGGCATAAAATGTATTGTAATGTAAGTTATTAATCTTAAATATTTTTTTTTTTTAAAGTGATTTTACATATATATATATATATATATATATATATATATATATATATATATATATATACTAAAAAGTTGTGTCCGCTCTGTGCTTGATTAAATTATCATCTAATTACATTAAGTGAATAATGGAGTGCCACAAGGATCTGTGTTAGGACCTCTGCTATTTCCAATATATATGCTGTCGCTTCTAAATATTAGAAAAAACATGGAATTAGTATCCACTGTTATGCTAATGATAGTTATCTATTTCATCAAAATCATCTCTAAATTATCCAAGTTGACAGAGTTTGTTAAAGATGCAATACTGGATGACCTGTCATTTTCTTCTAAGTTCAGATAAGACTGAAATATTACTTATTGGACCAAAAACCTGTACACAGAATATCTTTGCATTTAGAAGGATGTCCTGTTACTTGATTTTTCACATTTTGACAAAGACTTTGAGTTTAAAGGTCCCCTGATATGAAATGTTCATTTTCTGAGGTTTTTGAACATTAATATGAATTCCCCTAGACTGTATTTGGTACCCTCGTGTCTAGAATTTTCAATCGGTGTAAACCGAGCTTTGGCTATTTTTCTCTTCTCCGTCTGCATCTCAGACGCGCTGATCTAGAATCTCCCCCTATATAACGTCATTTAGGGGAAAGGTTACTCCCCTTTCTCTGCTTTGCCCGCCCAGAGAATTTGGCCCGACTGAGAAAACAAGCTAGGAACAGGAAGTACGAACATGCGCAGGTGCGGTTTTATTTTTTCCTAGAGAAAGGAGATTTGAGTTTTTCCTTGAGAAATATCATGGCTTGCAAACGAGCGAAGCATGGCAGTTGCTCAGTGTTCGGATGTACAAATGAACACAAAGGTATTTTTTAGTAGGCTATAACCCCGGAAACATTATAAAATAATACAAAAAACCCATGTCAGGGGACCTTTAAGGCAGGCACTTCCTGTTTGGGTAAGTTCCACTCAAAAAGTTCAGTCTGAACCAAACCATTTAAAATCATAAGGTTGTGGTACAAATATAGGCCCAATCCTTATCTGTCGGTTTGACTGAATGAACTCTACATTTTCCTTCATGTTCTCATGTTCAGACTTAAAGAGAATAAGGTAACACTTAGTCATTTAATGTGATGTGATGACAATATGTTCTCCTCAAATCCTCACGTCTCTTTCCAGGTTTGTTTTCCCACGGATGCTTTAAAATGTTATAGTCTCTTTTTTACTTCTTGCTGGGATGTTTATATAAAGCAAGTATAAACTATATTTATTTTCTCTTAAAATGATGGAAATCAATGAAATATTATCACTCAATGTTCCGTGCTATTGTAGTTATTGCTTTTTACACTTTCAAATTTACTTTTAATGTTAGATGTTGAAAGGTGTAGAATAGCCTAATGTAATTTCATTGTACACATTTTTTTTAAAGCTTATTATTGTGTTCAAAGTGAAAATTTCACTGCTTGTTTACAGTTTAACAAAAGTTACTCCCATAATTCGTTCAAAACGGCATGGGGTTTAGGAAAAAGGTGAATAGCTGGGAAAAATGCGGGATTAAATGAGTTAACTACATTACCCACAATGCACGCAGGTGTTTACAGTATGTCATGCGCATGGGCTACGTTGTGCTCTGTAATGTTAGGTGATACACTAGATACATTGGAGGTCATTTGACGGGACGATGATCGACCACTCGATGCGAGAATACGGTCACGCGCTCGGAAAGGGAGCTCGCGGCGAGCGCGAGGCGATCGACTGTAGTGCGCGCGGAGCATCGATCCGAGTGTCAGTCCCATGCAGGTATTTACATGACCAAAGAGAGAGTAGCTTATAAAGTAAGCTTAACACCATTTTGGTGAAGCTATTGTAGGTTTATAACCCATTAGATAACGTAGATCAATATAAAATATGATTGTAAATACTTTTAATAAATGAATACACAGTAGGGTTTCAAATGTCTCTGAGTTTGGCTGCTTTGTGGATTAGTTTAAGCTCCGCCCCCAGTGTTTGTGTGTGCGTGTAGTACACTGGGCTTTAAAGCGCACTCAAATGACTCTCGCTCCCAGGAGCCGGTGAAGCCTGAGCTGCGCGGAACCATGGCAACAGAGCGGCCCTCCAGACTGCGCGTGTTCTCTCTCAACTGCTGGTGAGCGACACGATGATGCTTCCGCGTCGAAATGACGCGCTTATATGTAGGCTATACTATTATAAGCGGTGCGCAGCGTAACAATGTTCACTTCTTTAAATGGGTCAGAAACATAGCTCGCTGTATTTATTTATTTATTTATTTATTTAAATATGCATGGGTTTGCTTACGAATATTTTATGAGTTTGTTGCACACTTCTAAAAGTACAACGCGCAGCTTTGAAGAAGATAATGTAGTAATTTTATAAATTAATTTAAAGTAATTAAAAGTAATATAAATTGTATAAAGTAATTTTTCCTTCATATTTGAGATTTAACTAAATAAAACTTTTATTTTTGTGCCATAAAGTTATATTTCATAAATCTCTATTCTTGTGTATTTGGTGATGTTGGTAAAGTAAAGTTGATTTAACTAATAAATCAACTGAACTTTAATATATATATATATATATATATATATATATATATATATATATATATATATATATATATATATATTGGTTCTTCATTCATTCACAGTTGTTTCTGAGCTTTAGCAACATAATACAATCTCATTTTCTTATTCGAGCATTTTTCCAGGCCTTGAAATGTCACAGAAATTAATAAAATTATAGAAAGTACTGTAGGCCTATACTTTTTTTTCGGTAACACTTTACAATTAGTTTACATTAGTTATAAAACTTAACTAACAATGAACTCTTCATTTCTCCCAGTACATATTAATCTTTAGCGTTAGTTAATACAAATACAACAGTTCATTGTTAATCTTAGCTCAAAATAATGTAACAGATTAAATATATATATAATTTTTGATTTTAATAATTCAATTAAATTCAACTTTATTTCCAGAAGGTCCATTAGAGAGAAAAACAATACAACAACCTACACCAAATTACATGCAATACAACACATTTAAAATAGAAGATTATGCCAATACTTTCTCATAGATGCAACATTTGCCCCATACCTTAAAAATATATTAGTAAATGTTAAAATGAACACAAAGTAGAACTAATAAATAATTATTTTTCATTGTTAGTTCATGTTAACTAATGTAGTTAAATAATGTTAACAAATATGGAACCTTATTGTATAGTGTTGACATTTTTATCTAGTTATGCTCAGTTTAAAAAAAAAAATATATATCGTTATAATCTGCTCTCTTATAAATGGTTTATAAAAATCCTTATGAAATGTTGTAAGAGATCAGAAAATATTTGCATTGTATATATATATATATATATATATATGTATGTATGTATGTGTGTGTGTGTGTGTGTGTGTGTGTGCATACTCACACACACATGTGCTGTAAATTGTATCTGTTTAGCAGCAGTCTTTGCTAGTTGTTAGTGTGAAGGGTAAAGAAGCACATGAGCGGTCACGTGTGTGTGTGTGTGTGTGTGTGTGTGTGGGCCTCTCGCTCTGCTGATGCCAGCACTGTCAGCACCATGTTCCAGAACAACAGCCCAAACTTCAGCAATTGCACATTAATGCAGATTGTTACTGTACAGCTGAGACCGAAAATGTGGTTTTCAATACTTCCCCTGATTTAGATGACGCATCACTTATTTAAAGTGTGTATGAAGCTGTGAACTGATGAGGTCAGCTGTGTTGACGTGGAGGATAACGACTGCATGTGTGTGCAGTTATGGAGGTTTTGTTCTGTATGTGGGTTAGAGGTTGATCGCAAGACTTACAGTGACTGTGGTTTGATGCTTTTCAGGGGAATCCGATTCCTCAGTCAACACTGCGCACAACGGTATGAGATGATCGGGGAATTACTGGACCGAGAGCAGCACGACATCGCCCTGTTACAGGAAGTGGGTATCACTGTGCACTTTTAACACACTTACCATCAAGGTTTCATTCAGCCCATTGCCCTCGAGGCTTTAGCACTTCATTTTGCACTATTTCCCTGACGAATAACACCAGGTCTTAACATTCCACCAAAACTTTTTTTTTTTTTTTTACTAATCTAGGTAATTCTTTCACATTGTTCTATAGGTATGGAGTGAAAAAGATTTCCTTTTCCTGAAGGGAAAGCTGTCCTCCTCTCATCCCTATACTCACTATTTCAAGAGGTCAGTTCACCTCACTATGACATGGAGGGACTGTGAATGATGATCTCTACTTCAAAGCGATTGGGATTTTGTAAGAGAGACTTTGAAACCTTCTGATCAGCGATCAAGCAGCTAGACGCTCTTCCACATTCCTGAGTAATACATAGAGAAAAAAAAATAGATCCTGGTCAAAAGGCGGGAAATAAAATCCCCACATAAAGGGATAGTTCACCCAAAAAAATTGAATTCAGTCATAATTTACTCGCTCTCATGTCGTTCCAAGCCTGTATGAGTTTCTTTCCAACCCCATGATAGCATTCTTTCAGGAAAAGACCAACATTTAAGTTTTTATTTGCTAAAAACAAACTAACAAATTTGGTGTGTAAATTTTGGTTATAAGACACACAAGAACCATTCTGCATTCATTTGAATGGAAAAGAGCGGGTTGGACATTCTTCAAAAGTTCTCTGGAAAAAATAAAGGTTTTGGAACAACATGAACAATTAAATCAATTATTGTTTGTGGGTGAACTGCCCATGTAAAGGTACTGTAAGTGATTTCTGAGAAACAGAGAGTGAGCCAATCAGCAGTAGGGGGCGTGACCACTCATGATGGGGTAGGAGAGAGAGTGAGCCAATCAGTTGTAGGGGGTGTGACCACTCATGATGGGGTAGGAGAGAGAGTGAGCCAATCAGCAGAAGGGGTTGTGTCCATTCATGATGGGGTAGGAGAGAGAGTGAGCCAATCAGTTGTAGGGGGCGTGGCCACTCATGATGGGGTAGGAGAGAGAGTGAGCCAATCAGCAGTAGGTGGCGTGACCACTCATGATGGGGTAGCAGAGAGAGTGAGCCAATCAGCAGTAGGGGGTGTGGCCACTCACAATGGGGTAGGAGAGAGTGAGCCAATCAGCAGTAGGGGGCGTGGCCACTCAAAAGCACTTTCAGAGCCCTGGCTAAATGATACTACCCGAGCGATCAGACGTGCCTGCCGGCAAGCGGAGAGAAGATGGAAGAAGGACAAACTCAGAGTGTCATATGAAATCCTAAAACAATATCTATCTGACTATCAGAGAGCCGTAAAATTAGCAAAATCTGATTATATCTCGAAACTTGTTGCAAACAATCGGCATAGGCCGCAGGTGCTTTTTAATATGTTTAATTCCATTACAACCCCTCATAGCGCTGCCCCCATCACGCCGTCAGTGGATATTTGCAACTCGTTCCTAAACTTCTTTGTTGAGAAGATCTCTGCCCTTCGATCGTCTGTAATTAGTGCCTATGATTATGATCCTTCTGTTCCTCCTATTTGCCCCGCAGTATTGGATCACTTTGAACCTATTTCAATCTTCTCCTTATCTGAGGTGGTCACCCATCTGCGTCCTACAAATTGTCCTTCAGATAGCATTCCTTCTCGCTTGGTTAAAGAAGTCTTTGAAACTATTGGACCATGTATTTTAACATTGATAAACACTTGCCTTGTTTCTGGTTATGTTCCGTTAGCTTTTAAACATGCGGTTGTCCAACCCTTACTAAAAAAGGAAAATCTAAACCCCTCTGTTCTCTCCAATTTTAGGCCTATCTCCAAACTGTTTTTTTAATCAAAAGTCTTAGAGAAAGTAGTTCTCGCACAGCTGCAAACGTTTTTAATTAATAATAATGTGTATGAAAAATTCCAGTCCGGATTTAGATCTTGGCACAGCACGGAAACGGCGCTCTTGAGAGTTTTTAATGATTTAATCTTAACTGTCGACTCAGGGGACTCTGCTGTCTTAGTACTCCTTGACCTCACCGCCGCCTTTGATACGGTGGATCACTCAATTCTCCTGTCGCGGCTGGAATATTGTGGGGGGATTAAGGGTACGGCGCTAACGTGGTTCCAATCGTATTTAACCGATAGGAGCTTTTCGGTCTATCTTGGGGACTATTTTTCTAAAACAACTCCACTTACCTGTGGCGTCCCTCATGGTTCTGTATTGGGCCCTATCCTATTTTCTTTGTATATGCTACCATTGGCCTCTATCTTTGCGAGATATGATGTCTCTTTCCACTGCTTTGCAGATGACATTCAAATTTACTTGCCCCTGAATGTTAAAAAAAGAGAACACTGCAGCCGCTGTTTGATTGTTTTTTGGAAGACATCAAAACTTGGATGAATCTTAATTTCCTCAATCTAAATGCCGATAAAACAGAGATCATGGTGTTTGGACACCACGATTTGCTGGATGGAGATTCCCTCGGCCCTCTGGCTGCAAACATTCGCTCAAATGTGAGGAGTCTTGGCGTTATGTTAGATGGTGCATTTAAACTTGATAAGCAGATATCTGCCACTGTTAAATCATTCTTCTTTCAGTTGAGAACAATAGCCAAGGTAAAGGCCTATCTCCCTCCTAAGGATTTGGAGAGGGTGATAAATGCTCTTATAACTTCTCGCCTTGATTATTGTAACTCCTTATATGTGGGCCTAGATAAGTCATCAATCCAGCGTCTACAGCTAGTTCAAAATGCCGCTGCCCGCGTCCTGACAGGAAAGAGAAAGAGGGATCACATTACACCAGTATTGCGTCAACTTCATTGGCTCCCGGTCGATTACAGGATCAATTTTAAAATCTTACTCCTAGTTTTTAAATGCCTAAATGGTTTGGCTCCATTGTACCTAAAAGAGCTTCTCCATGTCCATACTCCAGCTAGAGTGCTTAGGTCTGCCAATGTCCTCCTCCTAGATGTGCCTAGAAGCAGACTTAAAACTAGAGGTGATCGCGCCTTCAGCGTAGCTGCTCCGACACTGTGGAACAAACTGCCTCTCCATATCAGAACCTGTCCAACTATAGAATGTTTTAAATCATCGCTAAAAACGTATTTATTCTCCTTGGCGTTTCATTCGAGTTAGGTTTGGTATCCCTCTTGACAATTTTATAATAATCTTTGTTTTTATCTTTTATGCAAATATTATTACTCATTTATAGAATATTTTAGTGCTTTATTATTTATCGTGTGAGTCTTGCATTGTGGTGTATCTATCTTGTGAAGCACCTTGGTCAACCTTGGTTGTTTTAAGTGTGCTATACTTAAATAAAATTGAATTGAATTGAATTGGCCACTCATGATGGGGTAGGAGAGAGAGTGAGCCAATCAGCAGTAGGGGGCGTGACCACTCATGATGGGGTAGGAGAGAGAGTGAGCCAATCAGCAGTAGGGGGCGTGGCCACTCATGATGGGGTAGGAGAGAGAGTGAGCCAATCAGTTGTAGGGGGCGTGGCCACTCATGATTGGGTAGGAGAGAGAGTGAGCCAATCAGCAGTAGGGGGCGTGGCCACTCATGATGGGGTAGGAGAGAGAGTGAGCCAATCAGCAGTAGGGGGCGTGACCACTCATGATGGGGTAGGAGAGAGAGTGAGTCAATCAGCAGTAGGGGGTGTGTCCATTCATGATGGGGTAGGAGAGAGAGTGAGCCAATCAGTTGTAGGGGGCGTGGCCACTCATGATGGGGTAGGAGAGAGAGTGAGCCAATCAGCAGTAGGGTAATAAATGCTGTAGAAAGCGAGATGGCTGAGAGACATTACAAAAGAGAAAAATTTTATTAAAAGAGGAATATCACTGGTTATTATCTGGTTATTATCATTTCTGAGAAACACTGTTGAAAGTGGATTAGACCACTCATGATTGAGGAGGAGAGAGAGTGAGCCAATCAGCTGTAGGGGGCGTGGCCACTCATGATGGGGTAGCAGAGAGAGTGAGTCAATCAGCAGTAGGGTAAGAAATGCTGTAGAAAGCGAGATGGCTGAGAGACATTACAAAAGAGAAAAAAAAATTCTTCAAAAGAGGAATATCACTGGTTATTATCTGGTTATTAGGGGGCGTGACCACTCATGATAGGGTAGGAGAGAGTGAGCCAATTAGCAGTAGGGGGTGTGACCACTCATGATGAGGTAGGAGAGAGAGTGAGCCAATCAGCAGTAGGGGGTGTTTCCACTCATGATGGGGGAGGAGAGACAGTGAGCCAACCAGCAGTAGGGTAAGAAACACTGTAGAAAGCAAGATAGCTGAGAGACATTACAAAAGAGAAAAATCCTTCAAAAGAGGAATATCACTGGTTATTACCAGGCAAGAGCTTTATGACACAGGGTAATATTAGAAATGCTTTCCAGTGCTAGAGACCTAAGCGGGAAGGCCTGTAAACAGACAGTGAGGTTCTGTTTTTTCTGCTCCATACGTGAGCAACATTGGTTTTGCTGTTTCACAGCATCAAGATATGCTGTTGTTATACTATTAGCTATAGTTACAGGACAGTGTTGAGTGTCATTGTTTGTTTGGAGCTGGTCTACTGCTTCTAAATATTCTTGTGTGCTGTTTGCCATTTGTTCGCCAACCTCGTGTTATTTTTCGCTAAGCCTTATTTTGCTTCACTTCAGCTATGATAAAGAGACATCACTCTTGCATTGCTTTTTTCTGCATTGTGTGGGCGGAGCAATGAGGGGAGGGCTGTGTTTGTTTGAGTTGATCTTAAATATCAATAGTGTTTCTCAGAAATCTCTGCACCTTTAAGAAGGTTAAAGTCTTATTTTGAGATATCTGATTGAATATTGCATCATGAACTGTGTATCTTCAGTCCACCTTTATGTCTTATCCTTAAAAAAAAAAAAACATTGATCTTATGGCATGCAATCAATAAAGCTGAATTGGCAGAATTTGTAATCAATTAACTTATCTAGGAAGCAGCACTACTGCAGTTCCTAATAATACTAAAATGAGTGCAGCTGTCTGCTTGCTGGTGTATACATAGCTGATTGTGTGTATTCATAGACGAGAGATCCCTAAAGGAAACTGTTATTTTGTATCTGATACGCTGTGTTGTGTTTCCAGTGGAGTCATTGGCAGTGGTCTTGCTGTCTTCTCCAAACACAAAATCCAGGACGCTCTGCTCTACCAGTACTCTCTCAATGGCTACCCATATATGGTAAGTTATTTTAGGATATTACTGTAGCTATACTGCCATCAGACATTTTTGCATAATGATGCTAAACAATATTTGCCTTTTTATCCTAGGCACTAATTTCTTAAATACTGTAGCTGTGCTAGTTTCATTATTATCTCATTGTGCTTCATAATAAGTTAACTCTGCAGTCTCTTTCTTCACACATAAAAAAAAAAAAAAAAAAAACTTAAAATGGGTAAAGTTAAAGGGATACTCCACTTTTTTGGAAATAGGCTCATTTTACCTCTCCCCCAGAATTAAACATTTGAGTTTTGCCGTTTTCAGATGTATTCAGCCGATTTTCTGATATTCAGAAGAATATCAGTAAACAGACAGTTTCTGGTCTCATTGACTTCCATAGTATATTTGTTTCCTACTATGGAAGTCAATGAGACCAGAAACTGTCTGCTTACTGATATTCTTCTAAATATCAGAAAATCGGCTGAATGGATTCGAAAACGGTAAAACTCGACGGTTTAACTCTGGGTGAGTGGTAAAATGAGCCTATTTCCAAAAAAAGTGGAGTATCCCTTTAATTTACCATTTATTTTATTTGCTTAATTGTTGTGTAATATGTCTCCATGTTGGGGGTCTGATCACACTTTCAAGGTTTATTTTATGGCAGTGAGCTAAGAAACATTATTGCTTAGGAAAAACTGGGACATCAAAAATTATGTGATATTTTATGTGTGTGTGTTCATCTCAGCTGCGCCATGGCGACTGGTTCGGAGGCAAAGCAGTTGGACTGGTCATTGTTGACGTTTTCGGGTTAAAGGCGCACGTCTATGTTACTCATGTAAGTCACAGTCTCTAAAGTCTGATCTGGCTTTGTGTTATTCGTGCTCAGTCGAGTAACTGGAGACGATGCACCTTTAGTAATGATACTCCTTTGCTCTCAGTTGCATGCTGAGTACTCCAGGGCTCAAGATGAATACCTGCCCCACAGAATAGTGCAGTCCTGGGAACTCCTGCAGTTTGTGCGGTAAGAGAATGTGCGTTTTCTAGACAAAATAGGTCACATTCCTTCAGCAAACTCATATCGTATGGGTTCTTTAGCCACACGTCCTGTGGAGCAGATCTGGTGATTCTGGGAGGGGATCTGAACATGCACCCTCAGGACCTTGGGAACCGTCTGATTAGATCCCACACTGGCCTCAGAGACTGCTATACTGAAACTGACATGTTTGATGTGAGCGCACTTCCTTTTATATGTGTGTGTTGAGTTTGTTTGTGCGTCCTGTTTTTCTCTGAAGCATCACTTTCTGTTGCTCTCGGCAGGGCTGTGAAGATGGACACACGCTGATAGCTGACAACCACTTCACAAAGAAGCAGGATCTTATTCCGTTTGAGAAGGGCATCAGGATTGACTACATTCTCATCAAGGTGAATTCATCTCAAACAATAATCTTACAATTGTATTAGCAGTGTTGGGAGTAACGCATTACAAAAGTAATACATTACAGTAACATATTACTTTTTGCTGTAACACAGTAGTGTAAGGCATTACTAATCAATTTTCAGTAATATTTTACTCGTTACATGTTCAGTGAGGCTTGTATTACAGTTGTATTACAGTGTGTTGTCTGCTTTTACTTCTTAAAGGCAACAGACTATGTGAAAGTTTCAAAGCAGTCTTTTAGTGCCAGTTCAGAACGGTCGCATCTGTAACATTGTTTTTTCCTCATAAATGCGAACACGAAAACTAAAATAAAATGAATATTTTAAGTTCTATGGAGACTGGAGAGCCAACCCTTCCTCATCCGATTTGCGCAGTGTAATTAACAGAATTACAAAAAATATATTTTGCCTCTTATTTTTTTGTCACGCATGAATGTGTGTCTTTTCCCTAATATTAAAAATAAAACATAGACTGATATTTGTCTAATGTCTGGAGTCCTTTAAGGCAGTGGTTCTCAAAGTGGGGTCCGCGGACCCCTGGTGGTCCGCGAGCTAAAGCCAGGGGGTCCGCGAAATAATTTACAACCTAACGTTTTTTTCCATGCTATGAGTCATGTTTTCTTTATCATCTGAAAACATGCTGTTTATTCCTAAGTAACTTATATAAAGCATTTAACATAAAACAATACAAAGTAGACACTTAAAGTTTTCTATAGATAGATAATCTATGTCTGTGCGTCAAGTAGACTAATCGCTGCTGTTGATTTTGCGGGACGTGCGCCAGAAAGGAGACAGAGAGACGGCATGAACCCGCATCCGGTTCTTTTCTGTATTTTTAAAAGGCATGACATTTTGTAGTCATTTATAATGTAGCCTATACACAAATAAAAAAATGGACACTTTACCGTTTCGGATGATGCACTCTTGTCTTATCTATGACCATAAATAAGAGTATTCCTGTTTCCACTGCTGAGGAAAAATTCCCATGTAATTGCGCGCCAGCGTCTCGCGTGCGCGCACAATAGTCAGTTCTAGCACTGCTACTGTAGATTTGACATTAGAAGTCTGATCATTATCAAAATAAAAGTGCATAGTGACAGGGCCGTACCCACAACTGAGGTTGTAAGGATGCACATCGCGATGATAACTAACCTTCTCGTCTGAGGTGCTTCAGCAGACTAACAACGATAGCTCGTCAATGTCAAAATGTTTGAGTCGGAGTGAACTCAAAGTTCCCCGCACGACGTTTCAGTCAACGGTCATAAAGTGCGAGATAAGATGTAGGCCTTAATTAACATAAACTAAACAGCTGTTTTAGATAAAAGTTTTAAAAAACGACAGAAACAATCAGTTTGCAAAGTATTAATCATGCTCAACTTTAACAAAGGAAAAAGCAGGTCAATAGAAACATACTGTGCCCATGAGATTAACATTATAGATTCATATATTTAACATATACTGTATGTTTTTTTTAGCTAATTACAGTAGCTCAAATTAACAACGCACGCACCTATTAAACATAATGCCATTATCATTGTATTTATAGGCTTATGGGCTTTATTTGTGTGCAGAATAGGCCTAATTATTGAAACATTATCTTTTAAGGCCATTCCTGATTGGAATATGTGATTGTGTTTCGTGACATCTTGACAAAAAAAAAAAAGTATGCCACTGACTGACATGCTTCTACTAAATCTATAGTTATCCAATTGTGGGGCCTTAAAACACCTTAAAATGCACATGTGTAGATCAAGAACATCAAAAATTCCTAAGTGTGGGATCCTAAGTGATTCCTAGCAAGATCACTTTCGTTACCTCAGTAGGCTATTTAGAAATTCCTGCATAGTACCCTGGGTGGAGACCATTCATTTTGTGCAAAAATATTTCATTTGCCGCTCACACATTAACTTTGTGCTCAATAACTGTTATAAATATGAGGGGGGTCCTTGGAATTTTTTTTCCCCTGAAAGGGGTCCCTGGCACCAAAATGTTTGAGAACCCCTGCTTTAAGGAAGTAGCCTATATACGTTTCAATACATGAATTTTCTGAGAATTTTTATTTTAAGTTTTGACTGCAAATGTTATCATGTCCATAATGCTGGACTTCCCCAATTGTAAATAATTTATCCTCAACTAGTTTTGTGGTGTAGGTCTACGTATTTTATAATGTTAACTTCAAATAATACTAATAGCCTAATTTAAAGATAAGGCAGCATTGGATCTGGACGGTAAGGAGAATAACGCTGGAGTTGGAAGAGGCGTGTCGCGATTCTGTAGGTTCGTGGATCTGAGTCGTGTGGCGAATCGCGATTTCGGTTTCATATTGCATATCGTTACAGCCCAAAAGTTATGTTCTACTTAGTTATTTTGGTGAAAGTAACTCAAAAGTAATACATGAGTAATGTAACGCATTACAATTCTTAGACAGTAATATTGTAAGGTAATGAATTACTTTTAAATAACAGTAACAAGTAATACCTAATGTATTACAGTTTGGAAGTAACTTGCACAACACTGTTTATTAGTGCTGTCAAACTATTAAAATATTTAATCGTGATTAATCGGATTAATATCATAGTTAACTCGCGATTAATCGCACATTTTCATCTAATCTAAATGTCACTTGATTTCTTTTTGTCCCATTATTTTTTTCTCATTTTAATGCTCTTATCAACATGGAAAAGTGGATCGGCTTGCTTTGTGCAAATGTTTTTTTATTGAAAACAACATTGGCATATACTGTGTTAAAATTTACACTAACATTCTCACTTGGAGCAAATAATCTCTCACGCAATGTAACACTATCAATAAAAGGGTGAAAGAAATACTGACTAAGTCCTGACATTAACGAGGCGGCGGAGAATTCGCATCAGCTGTGTGTGTGTGTGTGTGCTTGGCCATCATCAAGTGGTGTTTCAGACTGGACGTGCTGCGATGATGATCGCTCAGTTCACAACGACAAAACACACAGATCACTTTGGTCTTGTCAATGGAACCATTTTCAAGTAAATTTACCAAGTAAACTTTCCATTCAGAATCTCATTGGAATCCATTTCAGTGTCTCGCGCTCATCATCCACTCAAAACGCAACGTTAACCAACTATTTTGCCGGCTCGCAAGTCCAAACGAGCCTGTGCGGCGTGCCTGTTGTTTTGTTTCTGGTCTAGCTAGATCCGCTTGCGAGTTGCGCTTTGGTCGACGAAGCAACAAAACGTCCTCGTGTGGCGCGCCATTGAAATGAATGGGTTTCATAACGCAGTGCGCGCAGCGCCGCAAACTACAAACAAACTATAAAGTTTACTAGGCCAAAAGACCGTTAATCGCGTGAAAAAAAATTGACGCCGTTAAAATTGGTTTGCATTAACGTCGTTAATAACGCGTTTAACTGACAGCCCTAAATATTATATATTATAAATTAACTTCAATTTCGAATGAACATAGATGTTATGTTAAGTATTCATGCTTGCTCTTCGATATAACATATTTAACATTAGTGTTTGTGTTTCTTCTTCTTGTGAAGGGCTCCCATAGAGTGAATATGAAATGTGAGTCCCTGTCCACTACCAAGGGCTCAGTGTCTGATAAACCCTTCCCGTACTCTGACCACGAGGCCCTGACTGCTGACCTGGCCCTGCTACGGTCAGAGGACCGCAGGAATGGTGAGTACAGAACCTCACAGATCAGTACAACCAAGGAAAACCTGCTGGACTGCTGCATAGTGTCGGGCCAGATCCGGGCCCAACGCGTACCAGATGTGGGCCGGATCTGAGCCGGCTAGGGCTGGGTAATAAATATCGATTTCTCGATATTATTCGATTCTCATTTTTACGAACCGATATCGATTCTTAAATCTCAAGAATCGATTAGTCATCCTGTTTCATTTGAATGAATGGAACATTGTATCGCGGCTGCGCGCATCCAAGAAATCGCAATAATCTTTGTCCTTTGTTACTATTGATATGAAACAAAGTCTCAAATTTCAAATTACGTTCAATTTCTTTAGAAATTCAAAAACATAAATAACGTTTCGGCCCTGTGGCATGAGATCGCTCTGGCGCAGCTCAAGAGCAGCAGCAGCGCTGATCTCTCTTCCGGCTTAATAATACCAGTTACAGCGCGAAATAAACATGAATGAGCGTCTGAAAGTGTGTTAAAGATAGAGTAGAGAAATCCATATCATGTCACATTGATTCGCTCAATCAGCCATAGTTTACAGCATTAGTTAAAGGGATACTCCACTTTTTTTGGAAATAGGCTCATTTTACAACTCCCTCAGAGTTAAACAGTTGAGTTTTACCGTTTTCGAATCTATTCAGCCGATTTTCTGATATTTAGAAGAATATCAGTAACCAGACCGTCTCTGGTCTCATTGACTTCCATAGTAGGAAAAAATATATATTATGGTAGTCAATGAGACCAGAAACGGTCTGGTTACTGATATTCTTCTAAATATCAGGAAATCGGCTGAATAGATTCGAAAACGGTAAAACTCAACTGTTTAACTCTGGGGGAGTTGCAAAATGAGCCTATTTCCAAAAAAAGTGGAGTATCCCTTTAAGAGATTTGATTTCCTTGAGAAAATAGCCATTTATTGTAACTGATATCCAAAATAATCAATATTGAATCGAATCGGAATCGAAATCAAATCGAATTGCAAGCTTGTGAATCGAACTCGAATCGAATTGTGAAATTTGTGTCAATACCCAGCCCTAGAGCCGACACTATGTTGCTGTCTGGGTATATCCACACCTCACACTCTCACGACGGCTCTTTATTGTTGGTGTGATATTGTACAGCTTGAATTGTAGGAGAACATTTTCTTTCCACAATTATATTCATAGTGTGTTTAGGGGTGGATGATTACTTTTACGCTGCCGTTCAAAAATGTGGAGTCCTTCAGTGATAACAGTAATGTTTTGAAATATTATGATCATTCAAAATAACTCCAGTCTTCAGTGTCACATGACCCTTCAGAAATCACTCTAATATGATGATTTGATGCTCAAGAAGCTTGTATTATTATTATCAATGTTGTAAGCAGTTACAATGGGAAGTTCAAAAGAACATTTGAAATAGAAATCTTTTGCCAAATAAAAGCATTATTTAAAAAAAACAAACAACAACAACACAAATATTTAATGTTCACAAACTTTTGAACAGTAGTTTAGTTTTAGTTTGTACATTTTGTGTCTTTTCTTATGTTTTAACCATCTCACAAATGAGTATGGCTTCTTATGAGACCCGATTGACATCAGCAATGGCATTTTGATATTATTTTCCTTTATGTTTAGACGTGATTTGTTGGGGAAGTAAATGAGGAAGCAGGGACAAAAGCTACATGCCAATATATTTGTCATTAGGAGTTATGTGTGTGATTCTTCTGCACATTGTTCGGTCAAATACCATGTGATGGACGACCTATATGAAATTTTAAAGACAATTTACAAACCAATGACTTTACTTTAATAGTTTACACTAACTTTTCTTTGTCCAGTAACAAACAAGACTTCAGTGAGTCCTACAAAAAAGCTTAAAATGTCCCCAAAGCAGCATTCTGGTGGTGCACAGGTCCATACTGGTGACTAAATTTACATTCATATAAGGTAGATGGAGGTATTTAGTGTCAGTTGTCAAAAAGGAATGTAGGGAAACTGGTATACAGGACTGCCTACAGCCTACAGAATAGTGGATATGTGCTTGTTATATAGTTATGGTATGTCGGTTTCACTGGTTTGAGTGTTTGTGAAGTTTCACAGCAACCCCTATCTTTCCAATATACATCATAGTTGCATTATTGTGCATAATGAGGGCAGTTTAAAAGGTTAGGCACCCAAAAATAATAATTTACTCACCCAAAAGTCACCCTTAGCGTATACGACTACGACTATCTTCTTTCAGCCAAACACAAACGGACTTCCCGGACTCTTCCAAGCTTTAAAATGAGAGTTTTTCAAGCCCATAAAAGTGCATCCCTCCATTATAAAAGTAATCCATACGGCTCCAGTGGGTTAATAAAGGCCTTCTGAAGCAAAGTCATGCGTTTTTGTAAGAAACATATCCATATTTATGACTTTATAAACTATAATCACTGACGAGTCTAGTTCTGGGGAAAGAGTGACCTCTGACCCGACTCAGGTGAGCTGATGAGATGTACATCTATCTCTTACAGTCTCTCTTTCGCTCCTGTTGAAAATCAAAGACGGCGCCTGCAGTGAATAAGGTCTAATGAATGTTTTTATTGTGTGTCCTCCAGCACTTCCTGTATCAGAGCGTATGGAGGCGGTCTCAGAGGCGCGTGCGGTGGTGAAGGAAGGCCTGTGTCTGACAGAAGCCCTGCGGGACAAGGCCGTGCGTCTGATGTGCGGTGCTCTCCTGCTCCTGCTGCTGGTCTTGCTGCCCTGCCTGTGCCACTGCTCCTTCACCACCACAGGGTTTCTGGGAGCCGTGTGCATGGGCGCACTCCTCTCTGGAGCTCTGCTCTACATGCTCTTCACCACACACATCAAAGTCCTGAAAGAGACTGAAGACCAGATGCTGCTGACCTCGAACGAGCTCCACGCTAAACTCACAGGATGGAGAGTGTCTGGATCTTCATCTTCCGATGGCTCTCCAGAGCTCCAGCCGTCGAGTTCCTTTAAACGAGAGGAATAAGGTTGACCCCTAAGTCCCTGTTTACACCTGGTGTTAAAGGAGTTGTTCACTTTTGAAAAAACTTTTGCTGATAATTTACTCACCCCCATGTCATCCAAGATGTCCGTGTCTTTCTTTCTTCAGTCGAAAAGAAATTAAGGTTTTTGATGAAAACATTCCAGATTTTTCTCCATATAATGGACTTCAGTGGGAACCAAACGGTTCAAGGGCCAAAAGAAACTTTAAGTACAAACTGCAAACTTGTTCAAAGGGCTTTAAACGATTCCAGATGATAAATAAGGGTCTTATCAAGCGAAACGATCGCTCGTTTTATACATAAATAACAAAGTTTAAGTTTTATAAGCTCAACCGCTCGCCTGTTCTGTAACGCACTCCTGTTCGAACTCGTTCATCAAAATGAACAAATCTTTTTCCGAGTCATTTAGTTCATTCAGCGAAAGAAACGAACGAATTGATTCGGAAAAAGATTTGTTCATTTTGTTGAACGAGGAGAGTCACGAACGTGCACCACAGAACAGAGCAAGGCGAGCATTTGAGCTTATAAAATTTAAACTTTGTTTTTTTTTTTTTTTAAAATGAGCGATCGTTTCGCTTGATAAGACCCTCATTTATCGTCTGGAATCGTTTAAAGCCCTTTGAACAAGTTTGCAGTTTGTACTGAAAGTTTCTTTTGGAACTTGAACCGTTTGGTTCCCACTGAAGTCCATTATATGGAGAAAAATCCTGGAACGTTTTCATTAAAAACCTTAATTTCTTTTTGACTGAAGAAAGAAAGACACGGACATCTTGGATGACATGGGGGTGAGTAAATTATCAGCAAAAGTTTTTTGAAAAGTGAACTAATCCTTTAAGATGCGTTTTGGTGGATCGAATCACACACATTCCCTGTTTATACCTGGTGTTTTAATACGTCTCTTTTGTCCATTTTCAACCACTTCTGTCCTGATTTCTTCGAGGGGAGGGGAAATGTATGGTTTTCAGATGTTTAGATCTAATGGCGCTTTTCCACTGCTGGCACGGGTCGGTACGGCTCAGTACGGTTTGGCTCTCTTCGCTTTTCCACTGTGTGGTACGGCTCGGCTCGGCACGGCTCGGTTCGCTTTAGCTCGGTTGCTTTTCCACTGCAGTTAGTACCGCTTTAAAGTGGGTGGGATTAGTTTAAAAGCAGTCGCTAAAGCAGTGGCTGTTACTGGCTTAAATCTAGCGGGTTTAGTTTCTCGCGTCGCAAATGCAATGACGCTGGTAGTGACGATTCTGTCTGATCAATCAGTGATCTGGAGTGTTTCACGTCACATTTTAGTACCGGTACGGTACGCTTGGAACCTCAACAGACCAGGTACCATTTAAAGCGAACATTGAGCTTGGTACATTTTTCATCTTCAAACCAAACTTGGGTCTTCAGCCGACAGTTTGAATCCCGTCTGGCTAGTGTGCTTCCAACCTGATCTCACGGCAATTTGTACGAATTTTATGAGGTGGCTCATTCGAATAAATTTGTACAAACCTACACCTGACCCCGCCCCGAAACCTATCCGTCACCGGGGTTTACACAAATCGCATGAATGTGTACGATGTACGAATTAGCCAGCTTTACTACACTTCTGTCCTGATTTCTTCGAGGGGAGTGTCTATTGGCGGGGAAATTTATGTTTTTTTTTTACAGATCTTTAGATCTAATGGCGCTTTTCCACTGCTGGTACAGCTCGATACGGCTCAGGACGGTTTGGCGCGTCATGGTTCGACTCACTTTGCTTTTCCACTGCGTGGTGCGGCTCGGCACGGCACGGCTCGGTTCGCTTTAGCTCGGTTGCTTTTCCACTGCAGTTAGTACCGCTTTAAAGTGGGTGGGATTAGTTTAAAAGCAGTCGCTAAAGCAGTGGCTGTTACTGGCTTAAATCTAGCGGGTTTAGTTTCTCGCGTCGCAAATGCAATGACGCTGGTAGTGACGATTCTGTCTGATCAATCAGTGATCTGGAGTGTTTCACGTCACATTTTAGTACCGGTATGGTACGCTTGGAACCTCAACAGACCAGGTACCATTTAAAGCGAACTGAAGCGAACCGTACCATGCAGTGGAAATGTGCCATGAGTGAGTCGAGTCGAACCGAGCCGTACCGGAAAAGCGCCAAAACGTTCAGTACCGAACCGAACCGTACTATACCATGCAGTGGAAAAGCGCCATAATGCATAAAATAAGCTCACACAATTTAAACTAAATTGAATTTAAATTTGAACGCGCAGAGAGACAATGGGAAAATATACGGCGAGCATCAGCTTTAGTTTCTGCTCTGACAGCCGCAAGACCAGACGAATGCTGTGTGTTATAAATCAGGAACGGTGAGAGAACATTGAGCTTGGTACGTTTTTCATCTTCAAACCAAACTTGGGTCTTCAGCCGACAGTTTGAATCCCGTCTGGCTAGTGTGCTTCCAACCCTGATCTCACGGCAATTCGTACGAATTTTATGAGGTGGCTCATTCGTATGAATTTGTACAAATGACCTACACCTTACCCCGCCCCGAAACCTATCCGTCACTGGGGTTTAGACAAATCGTACGACGTACGAATTAGCCAGCTTTACTCACTCGTACAAATTCGTACAAATTGATTGTGAGATAGTGTTTAGCGCTTCCCATGTTTACTCATTTGGTCAGTATGCGGAGGGTAGACGGTCTTTTGTGGCTGTTTGAACACATTCGACCACATGAGCGTTTACACAACGAAAGCAATCCGGTCTAATGTGTTTTCAACTACCTCTGGAAGTCGTGGAAAGTGGACAAGCTCAAAACTTGTTAGACTCGTTTACACCTGTATTTAGCGTCGTTCACTTGTGATCCGATCGACCAAAACGCATCTTATAGGCCTGTTCACACCGGGACGAATTACGTGTGCGATATTCGCCGATGCCTAACGCTTCGTGACTAAATAAAGGGCGCCAATGTGAGTGTGCACACCGACGCGTAAAACGTCACGCGTAATAGCGTAATTTTTTTAAAAACACCTCGGGTTTGTTTTTTTTGTTGTTTTTTGTTTGACGCGCCACATCAAAAACTATCCGACCAGTGAGATTGGCGCTTTTGCTCATGTGTTTGGAGCTTCTGAAGTTACAGTAAAACACAACTTGGGGGCGCTCAAACACAAAACGGTCTTGCCGAGCACACATATGCAATGGCGAAGAAGATACGGCAAGTAGCGTCGCCGTCTACACAGCCAGGAAGAAATAAGACGAGGAAGATGTAGGGCTAGATGAATTTAGAGCTGCTGGTCTCGTTGATGTTTAAACATAAAGAAAGAACTATATGACAAATGCGACAGTGACTACAAACATCTTCATAAAAGAGAACTGTGATGGAGTGGTATTGCAGAGAAAATTGGCGCTGGCGAATAACGAGCGCTGATATTCGTCCCGGTGTGTGCGGGCCTTAATACCAAGTGCAAACATGGCCTGAGTGCTGGTCCGGGATCAGGTTACTGTACCTCAGTGTTACTAGCTATTAGGATATAACTTGAAGAGCTGACCCGAGATCAGTGCTCTGAGGCTATACCTACCTCAACTCAGTCAATGGAGGCATTAATCATGACGGAGCTGCTGCTCTTTTGCATTTCAACAACTCAATATCTGGAAGGCTTGAATGGAAAGTTCGTTTTTACGAGGGCGAGTTATTTAGTTCTGTGCTTGTCACTGCTTGTAAAGACACTGCTTACTGATATTTTAATGTAACTCGAAAGAGACATTTTTTTTTAACGGTTTGTTGTTGAAGTATTACTAGCGTCACATTTTAGGCAATTATGTGGACACTGTTTTGAATGTCATTTCATCATAATCATGAATAAATAAATCAGTATTCTAAAGCATTTTTATATTTACTGTAGGGTGTTTTAAATCATTCTATTTCTTTCCACAAGAGAGTGCTCTTGTGTGTAAGAACACAATTTAAGAAGACAACTTCTTCTCAACCCTAAATTCCTCAAATAAATTCAGCCTTTGTTATTTCATTGAATTCGGGTAGCAAGTTATTTTACACTCCTGTTTGATATTATGTGCTCATTATAGTAATTTCAATAACTGGTTAATAACTAGAGATTAACCCTTAACCTACCTAAACCTAACCTTAACCCATGTTTTTAACATTATATTACCAGTAGTACACATACCATAAAAGAAAGTGACACAGACATTTGTATAATGAAGTAAATATATCTCGGATTTGTGGAAGTAAAGAGTAAACAATACCGATTCAGTCTCTAATTTTGTTTTTGTTTGCTGTGGTTAGCAAGCAATTTTTATTTTTGCTTCCATTTGGTTCCTGGGAAACTCTAAACTGGTTCCAGTGAAGAGACAAACAGCATCAACAACGTTTCCTTTCAATAAATTTGAAGGTAGTAAAAGTGTTTTTTTTTACCTAGTGGGTAGTTGACAAATAACAAATTTAGGTTAATATATTTATACAGTGTTATTCACATTAGATTTAATTATTACATTATATAATATTATATATTAATGTAAATTAGTACAAATATTCTTTCTCATTTCGTAAATCTACATGCAAGATAATTATACACAAAAAAATCATATTAATATTGTTTTAGCTCTATAGCTTCTGTAGGCCACATTGATATTTTATTAACTAACATAATACAGACTTCAAAAGCAACTGGTTAAAGATTGTGGCTTCTATAGGCTTTATTATATTTAATGAGTAGGGAAACCATTGCCATAAGTAATATTAAAAAGCAAATTAATGTTTGCTTTGTTAACAGCATGAGAAAGTAGTAGTACTGTCGGGTGTGGCTGTATAGGACGGGATAATTATAATATGGAGTTACAACACTTCAGGCTTTCTTCTGAGTGGGAGTCATGGAAGGTGAAGCACTGAAGTGTGTGCGGGACAGTTATACCGTGTTGTTCTTCAGAGTGAATGTTTGGAATCTGTCACTTCGGTCTGAAAGATCTCACATCATCCACAAGCATGAGAACACTGTGCAATCTATAACCGCATGCCACTTTCTAATGAACAAGTCTTTCCATGGATAGACAGAAATAGCAGAGTAACCATTCTGAGACTCATGCTATCAGATATTGAAAATAAAAAAATTACTACTAAATATGCAAACTTTTTGCATGTCTTTTTTTACAGACAGACAGATAGATAGATAGATAGATAGATAGATAGATAGATAGATAGATAGATAGATAGATAGATAGATAGATAGATAGATAGATAGATAGATAGATAGATAGATACACTCTAAAAAATGCTGGGTTGTTTTAACCCAACTTTGGGACAAATATGGACTAACCCAGCCGTTGGGTTAAATTTTTACATTACATTTTTAACCCAACATTTCAGGTTTGTCCATATTTGACCCAAAATTGGGTTAAAACAACCCAGCATTTTTTAGTGTGTAGATAGATAGATAGATAGATAGATAGATAGATAGATAGATAGATAGATAGATAGATAGATAGATAGATAGATAGATAGATAGATAGATAGATAGATAGATAGATAGATAGATAGATAGATAGATAGATAGATAGATAGATAGATAGATAGATGCATGTGAACTGCAATTGTGCTGTTGACGCGGTAACAGATGATTGACAGGTTTAAAAAGTGAATGTGGGTCTGTGATTGGCCCGCGGCTCGACACCTCCAGTGGGCGTGGCCCAGGTGTGGTCGTTCCTCCACAGAAGTGCGCGAACTCTCTGTCAGTCAGTCTACACAGCCGAACAGGAGTCCGTGTCGGCTTTAACCAAAGGTGCGAGCAGAAGCACGGAAGCAGCGATGACTGACGAACCGATTCGCTCGGCTATGGACAGCGTGTCGACCGAGGACACCTCGCTGGTCCTGCCGTCCGACAAGAAACAGCACACGGGACAGCAGCGCGTGCTGGAGCAGGTGAAAAGCATCAAGAGGAGCAAGTCGAAGATGGTCAAGAGTGGCTCCCTTCCGTCGCCTTCAAGTAAGTGTGCTGTTTATTTGCACAAATGCATAAGGAAAGCCATAAGACAATAATACGAAGCTCACAACTTTAATACGCCAACCTGCATGTTTGTTTGGCAGTATCGCATTGTGTTTCTAAACGAACCAATTTACTGTGTTTGACCAATTGATTTGTCCAGTGTGTTTAACTTGACAAAATGTATAATTATTTCATCTTTTGGGAGTAGCAGATCTAAAAAAATAAAATAAAATAAAGAAATAGATAAACCATGCATAAAATTAATAAAAATAATTAAAAAATATATTTTTTAAAATATAAAAAAGAGGGGTTTTTTTTCGGATGAAAACATTTTTCATAAGCAAGTTGAAGCAGGTCTTTGAGGCAAAGCTGCATTCATTTAAATAATATAACAAACACAATTCGTTGACAGCCTGGGTGTGCCTCTAAATCTTCTGAGATAGATAGGCCCAACTTATGCCCATAGGCACATTTTGTCTAAAATGCTGCTGTATCGCACTGTAAAGGGTGACATTTCTGTCCCTAGGACATTATATGTATACAATTGCATGAAAATTAGCTCTAAAATACATTTTATTATTAAGCAGAATGTCATGCACATTAAGCTAACTACAAATTTAAAACGTATAATTAAAAACATTAATAAAAACGACACAGAACACTAAAAAATAACACTTTCTGCATGTCCCAACTCTCTATCTCTAAATTTTACCATGACATATTATGATTAAAATCCTTCAGATATCTGATTTTTCTTGCATTGTTGTGTGACTTTTATATCCAAACTGCTTTAAAATGAAAAAAAGAAAAAAAGAACAAAACATTTGATCTAATTTTTTAGATAAAATACACATTTAAGTCATGTCCCTGTTAGACAATTACATACCCCCTCTAAAAAACGTAGAATATTCCACAAGACACAAGTAGTCGCATCGTCTGGATCATATGAAGGCAATGGGGTGACTATAAGTCACTCCTCTCATTTTCATTTCTGTATATTTGATGAAATTGTATATGAGAAGGTCAATCTCAACACACAGTCCTGTTACCTAAACTTTTTCTTAGTTTTTTTTAAATTTTTATTTAAAAAAATATTAACTTTTGGTAAGGCACTAGAAATGGCTCAGTGTCCTCACGCTATTAGCATCAACGCTATGTCCATATGCCATATATTTGATCACTTTTTGCTTAAAAACTCAATCCTGTTGCTCTCAGTTCTGTTACTATTTTTTTTTTCAAAATAAATAAATAAAATTAAACCACTATTTTTTAGCAGTTTTATTTGGCCCATAATTTCTACAATTATTTAATGAATTAATAAAAAAATGTATAACCTTTGGTCGTCTTTAAAATGAAAAAATGCCTTTGTATTTTTTTGATCAAAATACACCTAATAGTAATTTTATTTGCACAAATATAATTTTTTTTGAACATATAACCAACAATTTATTTAAAATAAACACTTTCTTGTGGGGAAAACAAAGGAATTAATTGACTTGCTTCTAAACTTGTTTTTTAAATGACATGATTTTCGGTAACAGGATCGAGAAAACATGCGCTCATATTCTGCTTAAACCTTGTAAAAAAAATAAATAAAATTGCTTGAGATTGACCAATACACATGAATAGTTAAATATGTGTAGTATTAGATTCAGTGTTGAAAAAGTTATTTGTTAAAAATATACTTAAGTACTTGATTTAATGTTTTCAGACACTTGTTCGTTGTCATTTACAATTAAATGAAAATGTATTTTAGTTTAGATTTATATTAAGTGCATTTAGTCAGAACTGAGTTCACCTTATATATGCCATCATAATTACTTCTATTGAAATATGGTTAAAGTTATTGCTGAATGTACCGAGCAATTATAAACTTCAATGTACTTTAACTCCATTTCTATTGAAACGTGTACATCATGTATTTAAATATAACTGTAATTACACAATTAAAGTTGCCGTTTAGTACATTTCAAAAACCTTTAAATTTAATATGAAATGTCACAGTACGGATAAAATTACAATCAAGTTCTTTACAGGTGCTTTAGTATGTCAGTCAAGTGTACGAACATAAAGCTTGGCAGAATATTAACAAGTGTAATGATTTACAATGTACTTTAAAGTAAAACATTCTATTTGCAATTAAACACATTTTTACAAGGGTTTACATATTAAAACATGCATGCAACCACATGATTTATGCATGCTGGGAACTTACATTTATTCATTTATCTGACGCTTTTATCCAAAGTGACTTACAATTGCTATATATGTCAGAGGTCGCCCGCCTCTAGAGCAACCAGGGGTTAAAAGTCTTGCTCAAAGTCGTTTCGAACCCGGGTCTCTCACACCAAAAGGCATGTGTCTTATCCACTGCGCCATCACCACCCGTAGTGTGTGATGTGGACATTACCCTGTAAGAGATTACTGTAACCTCTGACACTAATTATTCTGTGTCTGTGTGTCACAGTACAGAAGTGGTGTAGTTATTTTAACTCTTAAAACTGCATCTGTAGGCTAACAATTGCTGAAAGCACAGCAGCCATTAGCCAAGACTAAACTGTAACATCACATGATGACAGAAATGCTGTCTAAATAGGCAAATTACTATAGGCTTTTAGCACAGACACAATATCGGGATCCACCCAGTGCTTAGATGTGACACACTGTTTAGGGCAGAAGTTTGCTGATTTCATTCATTTGCTTTTAATATCTCTTGAGGACTTGTGCTTTTTTATTAAGAGACAGCAATGTGTCATGTTCAATCCCCTTGCAGATTCTGTTTGATTTTTTGTAGCATTATAATAACTTTTACTAACAAACATTTCTTATATATATATATATATATATATATATATATATATATATATAATCAGGGGTTTAACGATACCCTCATGTCACGATTCGATACACTGAACTCACTATACGATATTATTGTGATACTCCAAGACATGAAGTAAAAGGTGAACACAAAATGTATGTTGATTAAAATACTAAATTTGATATTACATTGTGGGTTTAAATGAATAGACTTGGACTTGGTGCTTGTAACTCAAGGATAATGCTGACACCAGAATAACAATATTCATGATTCTGAAGCTAAAATTACTGAGCTATTGTAGATGAATATGCTTGCAGGCTTTCACTGACTAGATATAAATGATGTCGGCCACTTTTTACTGGTAACATCAGACATTTGGTATATTATCAGGACCCAAAAATATTCCCAAAATGCATTATTATACATTATAATCAATATTATATGTAGGCCTAGTAGTTTAATGTAGTACGTACGTACACTAAAACTCTGAAAACTTGAATTTTTTTTTTTTTTTCTCATAGTAATTTTTATTTTGGAACTATCCATAATACATATTGTCATATAATAATAATAATAATAATAATATATATATATATATATATATATATATATATATATATATATATATATGTGTGTGTGTGTGTGTGTGTGTGTGTGTGTATATATATATATATATATGTGTGTGTGTGTGTGTGTTAGGGGTGTAACAATAATTTATACATAGAAATTATATATACTTTTTTTTATAACTAATGTTAAATAAAAATGTGTTAGTTACTAATGGGACCTTAATGTAAAATGTTGTCAATTATATTTAAGAGAAAAGTGTGCATTTAAAGTGGTCACCATTTATTATTATACGTGTTCACATTTATTTAATTATCCCTTCATGTAACAAAATAATTTTTCTAATTTACATGCAGTATCTCAATTAACATGTAGTCATACACCTACATGTACACTGTAAAAAAAAAGTTGCTGCTTTAAATTAACTTGTTTGTTCTGACTTTTAAAAAATGAGTTGAATCTCGTAGAACTAAAAAAAGTAGAACATTGCTTATTGTGATGAGTGAAAGCAACGTAAACACATTTTGATCATATCATTTTTTTTAATGCAAGAATTAGAAAGTTTAAAGTAGTTTTAGATGTCACACTATTCCAGACGTAATAGTGTTTGTGAATTTTGTTAATGAAAGTTATAATAAAGGGTTAGTACGAATAATAACATCTATTTAGAGAAACTATTCTCTCAAATTATAGTATATGTGATGCCTTTGAAATGTATTTTTTGCTGAAATAAATGTCACACATGTTTAACTGTGTGCTTTCCCTAAAGTGTGTGTGTTGTAATCTGCTTGCACCTCTCAGCTCCGTCTCCAGCGACAGAGTTCAGCGAGCCTAAATTCCAGTTCTCGCCTGGAAAACTGAACGGCACGTCCTTCAAATTCAGCGAATCCAGCATGATGACAAGCCAGCGAGCGGTAAACACTCTTCACACGCTAATCTACATGATTTACTGTATATTTAGCCTACTGTACGGCTTGACAGCAGTGATTTATGATCGTTCCCTATTTAAAGTTTCATTGACACAGATATGGTGCATATTTTCCCAACTGACAACTCGGCTCTTCCAAGTAACCTCATCAACTTGTCAAACTGACTTTGTATATTACTGAATTAGATTCAAAGCAGCTTAACAGTGATAACAGGGAAATAATGCACTTCGACTGACGTCTGTTCAGTTTTGATCCAGGTTCCTTTTTTAAAATCATCAATTATTAAATGAGTTAATCTCATCTATAAAGCAGTTCTGCTGAAAATGATGTCATCGTCCTGCTCAGTTCTCATTCAACAGCGTCAGTACAGTCAGACCAATAATATTGTTGAATATTAAATATTAACAGAGCTTTGTTCGCATAACATTTTCAAGCTTTTTGGAGTCGTTGTTGTCACGAAATCAAGTAGTGTATACATGATGTCCCGGTGTTTTTGTCCCCATAATGTTGGGTTTACCAGGACACAGACAGACACACGCACGCACACCCACACCCACACACACACATATGAAGAGTTCAGATGCAAAAGCCTCTAAGTGCCATTCTTCTAGAATGATAATTTTTATCAAGCTTATATATTTAAGTTCAATAATTTCACTGTAATGACAATTAATAGGTAATCTTCATTGCAATTTAAGTGAAATTACTGAACTGAAATATACAAGCTTGATAAAATGTATCATTCTAGAAAAAAAAATTCAAATGGCACTTAGAGGCTTTTGCATCTGAACTCTTCATATATATATATATTCACACATGCATGTATATATTTAAGAAAAATGTGTTATCATTATAAAAAAATATTAATATTTAATATAAATGATGTATAGATATATTTACAGTATATACATGCAAATATTTCTTTAATATATACATGCATGTGTGTGTATTTATATATACAAAATAATAATAACTTTTATTTTGGATACAATTAATTGCGAATAATCGTTGCCCAGGCCTAATATATACATATATGCATATATATATATATATATATATATATATATATTAGTGCTGTGCAAAAATTAATTGCGATTAATCGCATCCAAAATAAAAGTCTGTGTTTACATAATATATTTGTGTGTGCTATATATAATTATTTTGTATAATTAAATACACACACATGTATGTATATATTTAAGAAAATGTGTAATTCGTATATAAAATATTTATATAATATAGATTATGTATTTATATACATATACAGAATTTAAGCACAAATAATTCTTAAATATATACATATATGCATAGGTATTTATATATACAAAATAATTACATACAGCACACACAAATATATTATGTAAACACAGACTTTTATTTTGGATGTGATTAATCGCAATTAATTTTTGCACAGCCCTAATATATATATCACATGCACCATTGTAATAATTCTATTGTGGAAAAAAAAAGATAAAAAAGTATGTATTAGTTAAATGTTAAACTTTATTAACTAAATGGCCAATAACAATAATGACAATATAAAAAAACATGAATCATAATGAAGAAATGCATACAAACTAGTATAACATCCAGATATATTACAGTAATTAGACTTTTTTTCATTATAGTAATGAAAATTTGTTCGATTGATCTCACGCCATGAAGAAGTGTTCACTCTGAAAAAAACAAACAAAACAAAAACGTATTAGTACTAATAAAACGGTTTTTCTTTTTTATTCATGCATATACAATTTGTATATATATTTTTGTGTTTTCATTTTAGGCTGTAATATAACACAGGCATGATCAACTTACTGTATATCTGTCATATATATTACACTTTTAGCACTGTCTTTCATTTTCAGTAGATAATGGACGCAGAGAGTGTGTGTATTAGCACACTCCATACTCAGCAGACTCCTGTATTGTTCTCTTGAAATAGGTTATTAAATAGGGCTGGGCAAAAAAATCGATTTTTCGATTAATCGTTTTTTAAAATGTGTTCGATTCAAAATCGATTCTCAAAGGCCACGAATCGATTTTTTCCATATAAAGGGCTCGCGGACGCGGTGCTGCATCTTCTCGTCTCTCTGCACTAGGCAAGCGCCAAGCGCTGCAGCTGTCGATACACACACACGCGTTTAGGAGTCGGGACATGACAGAATATTCACTTAACAATCGGGCCAGCATTGCATCGTAACCTATGAACGTAACTAACGTTTATCATTTTCACGTCTTTTTAAGTTTTACAAGCAATGCTAAACTATCCCGTGCTCGCGCACTCTCAGAGATGTCTTTCACTGCGTGCACAGTAACGTTACAGCCTAAATCTGCCTCACAAACAGCTTGCCAGAAACAAAAGTTTTATCCCTGGATTATATCACTTTAACAGTTAAAACACGCGACATTATGTCAAAACTCTGGTCTTGGTGAGTAACCTCGTAAAGACAGTCGGTAATGTCTTAAATTAGCATTAAACGCGTGTAACAGAAAGTTAATGAAACAGTAATGGATTCGCGCACTAGTTCTTAAAGTGAACGCAGCCATTTGTGTCAGTCATTAATTCTGTTGTCATAACAACAGAATATAGTTTTAATTGTAAGCAATCAGAATTAATAGCCTTTGTATTTAATTCAGTCTGGACTAAAAAGACTATCCAGTGTTATTTTACATTGGATTACTTTAGTCAGTTTCTGTAGTATTTCTGACATACCCAAAAAACTACCCCAAAATGTCTCTTAATTTGTGTCTTTATTCTATTGTATTTATTTGTGCTACTTTTTTCAATTTAATTCAAAGATTGAAATCAAGCTTCCATACATAAACTCTTAAAACAAAAATAAACAAAAAATTACATTACCATTTAGGTAAGATCAATGTAAAAAAAAAATGTATTTTATCTATTAAAAATGTATTTATCTATATCTATCTTAAACATAAAATAACATGATACTGTTTGATCAAGCTGTGCGACTGTTCTGACTTTTTTGTATATTGCATCAAAACCCTGTTTATTCTTTGTATGCATTTAGTAAATAAAAAGAGTTTTATATACAGGTTTATGGCTCCTTGTATAATTAACCACTAGTGAACTTATGTCCACTGTTCTTTTTTATAAATATAGGATTTATATTACATCTACATTATAGTCGAATCGAGAATCAAATCAGGAATCGAAATCGAAAATTGAATCGAAATCGAATCGAGAATCGAAATCGAATCGAACTGAGAGCTTGTGAATCGAAATCGAATCGAAATTGAAATGTGAATCGATACCCAGCCCTATTATTAAAGCGATAAGGCCGGTGGAAGAGTTTGATCCGAGAGTGTTTTGTTTATGCTGAAACTGCGTGATGCCTGATAATGTGCTCTGTCCTCTGTGCTTGGCATTTGACGTTGTCCTACAGGAACGGAGGGTTACTATGTTTTATTACACTCCATTGTTCTGCACGGAACGGTTGCTTCAAAAAAGAGATGATAGTTTGTTTTATTATTGCAAGATACAATCTGAACCTGGGCCATTTATTATGACTTCATAGCATTTGATCAGACCGGCTTTTGTTTTTTCTTCCCAGATAAGAGTTGGAATGGCATCAGGTATTGCAGTTTATGAGCTGTTAACATGTTTTGGCTGTTGTTCATTTAATTAACAGTGCTTTGGGGGCCAGAAATGGGTTCCAACACGCAAGTTTTGGAAATAGATATCATTGTCATCTTTGTTGTGTAAACTACAAAAATGTGATCTTGTGAAAATGGTCGCACACATGTGCATTGTTCAGTCTCATAGATGTATAGACTAGACGTCACCTTGGGGTTCTAAGCATGCGTCAAAACAGCCGCCATCTTGGAATGGGGTGTTGTCATAGGAAGTAGCTAGGTAACACTGCTATCTCTGCCTTTACTTCAAATTAATTGATGGTGGCGGACTTTTGTGCTGGACGTTAAAAAAAAAATTCTGGAATCAATGATAAATACATGTCTCACTGTTGGAACGAACCAAAAAAAACGAGAAAATCGCATTTATGATGAATTTTGGTGATTTTATTTCCGTTAGACCTTTGTCTACATTGACGCTGATGCATTAAAGTGGAGGGGCTCGTCTGTTCCAAGATGGCGGCTCTATTGACGCATCCGTTCTAATGAACTCCCGTAGCCAAGGCGACATCTAGTGTATATATCTATGGTTCAGTCTATAGACCGTGTTTTTTTATATAGAGACATCGCCATCTACTGGCCTGGCATGAATAGTACAGCGTTTTTGTTGTTGTTTAGAATCCAATATTCCCGTGATACTTTTGTCTTTCATGAGTTTAATGAAGGTCACGTCTTCTGTTCAAACATGCCGCGTCATCTTTAAAGAACGATCAACTTTTACGTATGCCAGGTGACCTGTACATTTAAAAACAGTTTCAATTGCAGTTGTGCGAAGTATTCCTTTTTCATATTGCCTGAAGAACCACCTCATGCAAGCATAAAGACTTGTTTGCGATATATGGGAGTTTTTTTCTAAATAGACTGGGCGTATTATCAATTTGCCCAATTTGAAGGGTTATGGAAACTCGGCTACAGAGTCAAAAGTTGGTTGTGAAATAGATTTTTGCATTCACGATAAATGTGTCATAACTTCTTATAAACTTTCATTCATATTAAAAACATGTACGAGAATATTCTTATTTTACAGTTTTTGTATTTAACACATTTCTCAATACTTAAGTCATTTTTTCAAAACTCTTCACACACTCTATGTTAGCTAAACTGTGGATAATTTATCATTGCTTTGGCAAAAATTCAATGATTACATCTTTTACATTACATGAATACATTTCTCACTTACTCCCAAACGCCACCAAAACTCAGTGTGCCAACAGGCCAATTTACACGTTTACATACTCTTTTAAAGCTCTTTTTACAACTGTTATACCATATTACTAATAATGTAATACTGTAATACCATGTTCAAATATATCCTGAATCTACAAAAGGAAATATTACACAAACTATTCGATATAGCTGATTCTGTTACTTTCTATTTTTTTTTCTACGATACATTCAATAAAGAAATGACTCATTCACTTGTAAATGGTACGTTGCCAAGAATGCACGCATTCAACACTCAACCAAAACTTAAAGTGAAAATGAAATGAATTATAAAAACAATGGATTTCATATTGTCAACATGCAGGTACAAACATGCAGTTTTCATAATGCCATCAACAGTTATATTTGACAGTCATTAAGCTATGATTGACTATATGTTGGGTTGAGAACTAGTGCTTTGACTGAATTATTCAATTGTGAGTCGGGTTTGCTGTTTTGATAAAGTTAGTCAATGAAGAAAAGGGTTTTACTGTTTGTATTTATTTAAAAAACTGTGGTTTTGGCCAGAACATTCATCATTTGGCTAGTTGTGTGATGTAGGAGTGTTGCTACATTAAAGGGTTAGTTCACCCAAAAAAGAAAATTCTGCCAGTATTTACTCTCCCTCATGTTGTTCCAAACCCGTAAGACCTTTGTTCATCTTTGGAATATGAATTAAGATATTTTTGATGAAATCTGAGAGCTGGATCACTCCTCCATACTAGTCCATAGGCTTCTTGAGGGATTGAAACTTGCCAATTTAAATAGTTGAAATTAAGTCGTTATTTTTGTTGTTGTTTTTTTGCACGCTGTCACGGCCGGCTCACAAGCCGCGACAAAGAAGGGAATGACACGTAAGATTTAATGAAAAAGGAATAACATTTATTAAAGTAAAAATAAGAACAAGACAATAACAAAAGCAACAAAATAATGGCACGAGGGGAGAGCGCGCCCGTCACGACTGAAGGGAGCTGTTTTTATTTGCCGGCATCAGCTCTTAACACAGGTGAACACCATCAGTCCATCATGACGTCACTCACTCCAACTCCGACCTACAAATCAAATGAAAAGAACAACCAAAACGACATAATATGACCCAGACTGGGGTCGTAACAATGCAAAAAGTGTTCTTGTCGTTTGATAAAATTAAGATTGAGCCACTGTAGTCACTTGGACCATTTTTAACGATGTCTTTAATAACTTTTTGAGGCTGGCAATTTTCAATCCCTGAAGAAGCCTATGGACTAGTATGAAGGAGCGATCCGGCTCTCAAATTTCATCAAAAATATCTCAATGTGTGTTCCGAAGATGAACGAAGGTCTTATGGGGTTGAAACAACAGTAAATACTGTTAGTAAAATACTGACAGAATTTTCATTTTTGGGTGAACTATCCCTTTAAGAGTTTAGGAAAAAAGCACTTTAAGTATTGGTAAACTGTAGGAATTATTTAGTACAGTAATTTAAACATGGATAATGTATCACATACAGAAAAGGAATTATAAGCAGTCATTTGGAAAGACATTTCACTAAAGACCATTTTGTGTAATTCTCCTGCTGTGTTTTAAGGTTGTTGTTTTATGAGTCAGTGACAATGTGTGTTTGTTGGTTGACAACTTTGCTAGTGTTCATGAAGAATGACTTGATTTGAGACATGAATTAAGTGCTTTTGTTGTTGTTGTTGTTGTTGCTTTAGTGCATTTTGGATGAAAAATGATCTGCTGTGCCAAGTTGAAAGTTGTTTAGGAGAACTGTGTGAAGAGTTTTGATAAGTATTGAGAAATGTGTCCTAGTGATTATATAAAAAAACAACAACAAAAGAAAACAAATAACTCTCATTAGATTTTATATTCCATATGCATCATCTAAACATTTTTTCATGATTACTCTAAGCCAGTTAAGCTCATATTCAGATTTATAGATATTCAAATAAGATAACTGGCATGAACCTACAGTTTCGTCGTCATGTGAACACTACATTAATAAGCTAAATTGCACTTTTTTGTGCTTAGTAAATACTTTTTTTAACCAGAGTATATATGTTTATAGAACAATTATGTTCATGTTAACATGGTAATTAAAGAGCAATTTGATTGTGCCCTTTTATCGGTTTCATCTTGAGTATGTTTTGTTCGGTCTTGTTTAATTTGGAAAAGTAACCATTTCACAATTCCTGGATATTGATACTGTAAATCAACAGAGCGTTAATTTGAGGGTTAAAGTTAATGATTTCTCTTTAGCTGAGGGATGTTGGTGTGCAGTTGCCAGGGATATGAAACGTGTGTATGGTCAAACAACCAGTAAATCATTGATTTTATATGACCTAAATCAAACAGAGAAAATGCAGTTACCAAAACTGCTCTTGCCAGTCTCAGAGCTTCAATAACCAAGACAGTGTTGGGAAAGTTCAATTTCTACATGAACTAGTTAAAAGTTCAGTTCACACATTTTAAAATGAACTAGTTCAGTTCATAGTTCATACTTCAAAAAAAGTTAGCTATTTTGGTTATCTTATGTTAGCATACGTTAGCCTTTTTTTATTGCCACAGCCCATATACAACCACAGACAACAATTATTTTATCGACAGGCAAAGTTTGCACAGAAATGTACGATTTTTCCATCCTCACCGACCTCGTCATAACCCGTTTAAATAATCATACGACGCCTCCTCGCTCGCTGCTTTGTTGACGGCGGCCGCGGTGCGACACTGGTGGCTGGTGTTGCCAGATTGGGTTTTTTCGCTACATATTAAGGTCTGTTTACATGTGTTTTAGCCGGGTTTTCGCCTGGAAGGCTCTATAGAAATCTGGCACCCTATTGTATGAAGTTAAACTGAGAGAGCGTGCGTTCACACAGACACCAGAATGAACGCGTTCACAGTAACGTTCATCAGGCAGTAATACAGTTCACGTTCGCCCAAAATATGAACGCGTTCAGGCACAACACTGAACCAAGAGCCGGTCATCTAATAAGTCATATTTAATTATAAATCAGGACATCACAAATTAAATAGTTAAGGCTAAAAAGAATTATAAGAACACTTTGCAAATATGAATACCAAGCAAGACTTTTCGATAGTCAGGACTCTTACTAGACAAGACTACCACATTTGCTATTAATCTTAAAGGGACAGTTCACCCAAAAATGAAAATTCTGTCAGTATTTACTCACCCTCATGTTGTTCCAACCCTGTAAGACCTTCGTTCATCTTCGGAACACAAATTAAGAAATTTAAGATATTAAGATCGCTCCTGCATACTAGTCCATAGGCTTCTTGAGGGAATGACACTTGCTGTCCTCGAAAAGTTATTAAAGACATCGTTAAAATAGTCCAAGTGACTACAGTGGCTCAATCTTAAGTTTATCAAACGACGAGAACACTTTTGTGCGCAAAAAAACAACAAAAATAACGACTTTATTTCAACTATTCGTTTATTTCTCCCTCTGCGCGAGTCAGGTTACTAGTTTAATAGCGTAAGCTTCTGTTGTTGTACGTCACACACATCACACACACATGACCAGCGTCGGCCAATAGTGAGCCTTCATGTGACGTAGCTCTACGCTATCACACTACGTTAACTGACTACAGGCCCATAGAGAAGGAAGTGAATAGTTGAAATAAAGTCGTTATTTTTGTTTGTTTTTGCACACAAAAGTATTCTCGTCGCTTGATAAAGTTAAAATTGAGCCCCTGTAGTCACTTGGACTATTTTAACGATGTCTTTGTTGACTTTTGGAGGCCAAAAAGAGTCATTCCCTCAAGAAGCCTATGGACTAGTATGCAGGAGTGATCTTAATATCTTAAATATCTTAATTTCTGTTCCGAAGATGAACGAAGGTCTTACGGGGTTGGAACAACATGAGGGTGAGTAAATACTGACAGAATTTTCATTTTTGGTGAACTAACCCTTTAATCATTTTTATTCTAATTTTGATAGCTCTGATTTTACAACAGCCTTTTGGATTCTTTGCCTTTTCAATAATTGGATTGCAATTCCCTTCTAACTAGGCGGGATGTCTATTTCCAGCTCTTTAAGCGCAAACCAAATAAGGCTCTCCGGCCGGATAGAATTCCGGCTTCCTGAGAAACTGCGTCCTGAAATCAACCCCTATTCTTCATTCTCTCTTCCTTCGATTTCTGTACTTCAACAATACCTGTGAAATCTGGAAATCGTCAATTATTATTCCTCTCCCCCCAAAAACTCATCAATCAGAGTTAAATCACTGTATCGTATCAGGCCTGTGTCGTAAACCCCTATGAAATGTAAAAAAAAAAAGATAAAAAACATTATGCTTCCATATGTTACGCCATTTTTAGATTCTCTCCAATGTGCATATAAGCAGAAGAGAGATACATGATGCACTGTTCAGTACATCTGGAAATTTTGTCAGAATTAATTTTATTGAATTCAATTCAGCGTCATCATGTAATAATGTGGAAACTACAGTGTCTGCAAGTTCCATCATCACCAATACATAGGATTAATACATAGGATTTATATTCTTTCTAATAGAGCACAAGTGGTAAAGGTGGACTGTGCATTATCGCCAACCATTATTCTCAATACTGGTGCCCCCCAGGGGTGTATAATTGGCCCGTTTCTTTATATTCTCTATACAAATGACTGTTGCTTCTACTCATTACTTTCACAATGCAAATGGTACAGACTACAGACATTCTTGCACTGCTTAATAAGGACAATGACTCTTTCTTTGGACTATCAACGATCCATAGCATATTTTAGTACGTGGTGTGATGATATCTTTCTCCACCTTAATATTTCAAAGCCTAAGGGTGGAGTATCTCAGGATTACATTGGATAAAATTCTAGATGTTTACAGGTGCTGTCAACAGAGGCTGACGGTTATTTGTAAACTTGGACATTTGTCTTTACAGCCTTGTCGTCGTCGTTTGTGTTGCAGTATTATTTAGCCAGTTCTTATGTATGGTGCCATTTGTTTCTTTCGTATGCTAACAGTTACCGATAAGAATAAACTCTTGAAGATAAACCTTTCAGTTGGTAAAATTGTACTCATAATTTATCAGACAATGTCTTTACAAGCTCTGTAAGGCGCATAAAATCTGAAATGACCCAGACCACCCACTATCAGTATTTCAGCCCTCTTCCTTCTGGCGATAGATTACCCATGTGTAGAAAGGCCAGTTATAGTAGAAGTTATGTTCCTGTTGCTATAAGAGCTTTGAACACATAAGAAATCGGCGTGTGTGTGTGTATGTGAAATGTCTGTGATACATCAGTAGCAGCACAAGTGTTTTACAATAGAACATAATAAGTGTATTGTACTTTTTGTTTTTTGATGTAAGTACATATTAGTTTAAGACGCCTAATATAAAGTGTGACCAAAAAACAAATACAAAAACAAGCTTAACATTTCTAGTAAAGGACGAGTCAATTATTTTCTGATTGAGCTCAAGATGTATAAAGTAAACATAGCCTACATATTGATAATAGATCATTTAATCGTGTTACCGTTTTTTCTTAATCTATTAGCACTTTAATCATCATTGTTTTTTATTTGCCCAGACTGGTCGCAGCTTGTCTTTGCGCAAATCGGTGAGAAGCCAGAACCAGAGGGAGTCTCTGAGGAGCTTGACTGTGAAGTCCCAATCCAATGGGATGAAGGCCAGTGGGAACGGCTTTGGTGGCAGAAATACCCAGAAGTCCATGAGGTCTTCTACTGTGCGCTATAACCGCACAAGTGTACAATCCATGATGCGGGAGAATAACCCGCTGGTCAGCGCCAGCCAATCGCAGTCCATTAACATCAAGCCTTCCTCCATCCAATCACAGACAGTGTCGAAAGCAACTATTACCAGGAGCAAATCAGAAGGATCGGGGTGAGTGTGTAAGAAATTTCTTTTGGCAAAAACATCTGCGTCCCAAGTACTACAGTATGTACTAAAATGCAAAAGCACATTAGATGCTTGATAGAATCATTTAATTTACCATTTTGGTAGCAGTTTAATTGACTTTAAGGTGAATAATAATGTATTATAACTGTAGTTACAATTACTCATGAGACCATACAATACACTATAAGGCAAACTACAGGACCAGGCACTGTAAAGTCTAAAATTGTGTCTCAGAGTTTGCTAGTGTGCACGTAAAAAATAACTTTTGGCATATTTTACAATCTTTCTCCTTTTTCTTCTTGAGAGAAAAAAAAAAAAAAAAAAAACATTTATTTGTTTAAAAAAAGGAGTTAACTTCAATTTTGTGTCTCTTACATATTACAAAACCATGGTTCAGTGCATATGGTGCCACTGTAGAAATGCCTGATATGACTCTGGAGGAAGCAGTGAAGAAACTGACACTCTCGGATGAGAGCTCTCAGCTGTTGGGAGCTTCATTCATACAACACCAAACCTTCGCAGAAGACAAAGCCAAAGAGGAGGTCAGGAAACTGGTGCATGTGCTAAGATTTTAGTCCGAATTCAATTTCGTCTGAATTTATTGAATTGGTTAATTTTGTTGATATTTTTTCTGATAAAATGCTTAGATCTATTTATCTGTCTGTCTGTCTATCTATCTATTTTGATCAGCCACAGCATTTTAGGAGAAGGTGAACTGCTAGTTTTTGAATTTCATGTGTTTGATGCAGGAAAATTGTGCAAGCGAAAAGAGTTACCTTGACAAGGGCCGAATAAGGATGGTTAGGTTCAAAGTATCTCCAGAACGGCAGGTCAAAACGGCACAACGACCACAGGCTTTTCATTACGCCCCATCTTCTTAACGACCGTCAGAGCCAGCTGATAAGTTGCACTTTTCCCGAATCATGTAGGAAGGACGCCAAAAATATCTTTCCGATCGACAAATGCCTTGATTGCAGTTCTCTGTTTGTCTATTAAAATTAATGCGCTGTCGATTTATTTTACAAAGGATGCGACAGTGGAATCTATACATCTCAATTCTCCAGCTGTGTGATTTCTGTGTGAAATCTCTGTGTGAAAGGGGCTTTAGTGTTGCTTTAAGGCAGATGATGACCCCTGTCCATTGCCGAAAGAGCCTACAATGGGCAAATGAGTGTCAATGCTGGACCATGGAGCAATAGAAGAGTTCTCTTTTAGGTCAGGTGGATGGCCAGGTGCTTTTGCAGTGTTTACTTGGTGGAAAAGATGATAACAGGATGCACTATAGGAAGAATGCAGTGTGTTGGAGGCAGTGTTGTGCTCTAGGAAATGTTCTGCTGTGAAACCCTGGTTCCTGGTTCGTTGATGTTACGTTGACACGTACAGTACCACCTACCTAAAGGTTGTTTCAGACCAAGTACATCCCTTATGGCAATGGTGTTCCCTTATGAAAACGGCCTCTTTCAGCAGGATAGTGCACCCCGCCACACTGAAAAACTTGTTCAGTAATCGTTCAAGGTGTTATCCAGTGGAAGTGGGTTGTCGAGGTTTTGTGGCACACTCTACAACCCGGTTCCTCAGAGACGTCGGATTCAGTGGCCAAGAGTTGCTTCGCACAGTAAAGAACATATCTGAAGCAGCAGAGAGGAGTAGCAACTGGCTGTGGTTGAGACGGAAAGATTCTAGCTGGCTGTGTACAGGACGCCACACTACGGTTTCGTAGAATTCATGAAGAGTCTGTTTGTATTGGTTGCACTGAAATTACAGTCATTACGTTCCTGTGTATATTGTCTGAATGACGGTGGTTGGCCAGATATTGTGGTTTGCGGTAGGTGGCATGCCATACGGAACCGTTTGCCACTGAAACTACTTTATAACGCACCAGTGGGGCTCGATAGCCTTAATCAAACAGGTTGGCGCGTATGGTTGGGTTACGTGAGATTGTGGTTAGGTCTCTGTAGAGGTCAGTAAGCTCTACGACACTGTCGAGCCCTCATGAGGTGTCGTGGGCTAGTCGACGAAACACTGAGGACGGAAGGTGCCCACTTGAAGACCCTAGAGATGTCCCCTACTCGGCTCAATCCAGACGGTTGTCGTGGTGGTCCACTAGGGAGACCACACTGCAGTTACAGCCGTCGTGTGTGTGCTGACGCGGCAAGTACACTGCAGCCGTTAACACCCAGACGGTTGTCGTGGTGGTCCACTAGGGAGACCACACTGTAGTTGCAGCCGTCGTGTGTGTGCTGACGCGGCAAGTACACTGCAGCCGTTAACACCGGACAGAAGGGGAGTCACACCACCATATGGAAAGAAGCGAAAATGGATGGAGAAGCATAGTTTACTGTAAAGCTACGTCTTAGTTTTGCTTACCTTGGCAAAAGCCAGGTATAAATCAGCATGAAGTTTTAACATTTACTCTCGTGTAATGGAAATCATAATCTTGCCTTGGAATCCAAACTTGGAGCATCTACAGGATGTCTTGGACCTACAAATACGATCCATGATGGTTCCACCTCGCAACTTGCAGGGCTTAAAGGGATCTGCTGCCGATTTCTTGGTGCCAAATACCACAGGACACCTTCTTGTAGAGTCCATGCCTCGACATTTCAGAGCTGTTTTGGCAGCAAGAGGGAGATCTACTTGAGATTAGGCAGGCGGTTTAAATGTTGTGGCTGATCAGTGTATATCTGTATATCTGTCCGTCTGTCTTTAATATACTTAAGAATAATGATATTTAAATAATGTTCTAATAAGTGTTGTTTGGTATCACTAAAAGGTTTGGCGGTTGGCGGGGATTCCTGCTCTGATTCAGTTGCTGAAAAGTGACAATTTACAGTTGCAACAGACGGCCGCCTCTGCACTGCGCAACACAGTTTTTAAAGACACAAATAATAAGCTTGAGGTGGAAAAATGTGAAGGAATAGAAGCTATTCTAACGTTGCTCAGAAACACCAACGTAGCAGAAACCCAGAAACAACTCACTGGTAAGACGTGCCACTCTCACTCGAATCCTTCCTGTGGTACAATATATTAATGTGTTGTGTGTCATTTGTTGTTGTATGACGTCATCATTGTATGTTAATAGGCTCCTTTATAGTTAACCATAAAGAAAGTGATGCAAGTTGTTTTTGTGTTTTGATGTTAAATGTGTTTAATGATGTATAATGTGAAGGACACAGCGTGACCCTTTGGTGTCGGATGTTTTCAGGTTTGTTGTGGAATCTGTCCTCGGCTGAAGAGCTGAAGCCAGAGCTGATCGAGAACGCCATGCCCCTGCTTACAGAAAGCATTTTGGTGCCTTACAGCTTTGAGACTGACATCTACACCAGCAAACTCGTAGACCCAGAGGTCTTCTACAACACCACCGGCTGTTTCAGGTGAGAGTTGCACTGTCTGAGGCCTCAAGAAGGAACTGACTGCCGAGTCCAAGGGCGTGTGATATCAGAACAGATGATGAATAGATTAATATTTCAAGCGTTTTAAAGCTTTTTTGCTATTTTGAAGGTTGCTTTTCTTGTTTTGTTGGGTCTCCTACAATCGGTTTACATTCCTTCAAGTTAAAAAAAAAACAACTTGCGTTTCTCATAATGTGCATTCCAGCATCACCTCTTTACTCACAGTGCCTAAAATGGTTTGATAAAGGATTCACTCTCTTTAAATCCTTCCTTTCCATGAGCCTGGCCTGCTCTGATTGGTCACATGGAACAGTCTGTTGTGATTGGTCAACTCTGCTCTGATTGGTCACATGGAACAGTCTGTTGTGATTGGTCAACTCTGCTCTGATTGGTCACATGGAACAGTCTGTTGTGATTGGTCAACTCTGCACTGATTGGTCACATGGAACAGTCTGTTGTGACTGATCAACTCTGCTCTGATTGGTCACATGGAACAGTCTGTTGTGATTGGTCTACTCTGCTCTGATTGGTCACATGGAACAGTCTGTTGTGATTGGTCAACTCTGCTCTGATTGATCACATGGAACAGTCTGTTGTGATTGGTTTACTCTTCTCTGATTGGTCACATGATACAGTCTGCTGTGATTGGTCTACTCTTTTCTGATTGGTCACATGTAACAGTCTGTTGTGATTGGTCTACTCTGCTCTGATTGGTCACGTGGAACAGTCTGTTGTGATTGGTCTACTCTTCTCTGATTGGTCACATGTAACAGTCTGTTGTGATTGGTCAACTCTCCTCAGATTGGTCACATGGAACAGTCTGTTGTGATTGGTCTACTCTGCTCTGATTGGTCACATGGAACAGTCTGTTTTGATTGGTTACCTCTGCCCTGTATGGTCACATGGAAGAGTCTGTTGTGATTGGTCTACTCTGCTCTGATTGGTCACATGGAACAGTCTGTTGTGATTGGTCTACTCTGCTCTGATTGGTCACATGGAACAGTCTGTTGTGATTGGTCTACTCTGCTCTGATTGGTCACATGGAACAGTCTGTTGGGATTGGTCTACTCTGCTCTGATTGGTCAGATGCAGGGCTTGACGCTAACTTTTCTCAGAAGAAGCACTGCACATTGGCTCCTAAGTTGAAAAATATAGGAGCACAGTAAAATCTTTAGGGGCTCAATAGAAATCTAAACAAAAAAAAAAAAAACTTTAATAAAAGGATACAAAGAGACATTTATATGCAAAATTATATAATTCATTTGAACGTAAAAAGCTGAACAGTATTCAAAGGTATAGTTCACCCAAAAATTTAATTTCTGTCATTAATTACTTACTGTCGTTGCAAACTCCTAAGACTTGTTTATCTTCGGAACACAAATGAAGATATTTTTAATGAAATCTGAAAGTTTTCTGTTCCTCCATTGACAGCCACAGAGATCGTAATACTAATCCACATGAATTGAGCCGTTTAGTCCAAATTTTTGTAGAGACACGATCGCTTTATATGATGAACACATTAAGTTTAGACTTTACTGTATGTTTTCAACTCTAACACACTATAATTCCTCACATGGGCAGCGGCTTAGAAACACTAAACCACCTGCAGTTGGTTTCATCCGTCTTAAAATGAATCTGTGCTAATCCAAAGCAGATTTCTCAGAGCTGCCATGTTGTGTCATGCAGGTTTTCATACCAACGTTGTATAATCACTTACCTTGCTCCTTATCAGAGGCATATCACAAGATGTTTACTTACTTGGGTTGGACCGAGAAATGTGACACCACAGACTGACACACGTATAATCAAGTGTGTTGCTGTTTTCTAAGGATAATTTGTGAAAGTAATGTCTGTTTTAATGCTAAGTTTTGGTTGTGCTCTCACAGAAACCTCAGCTGCGCCAGCGAGAAGGAGAGGATATCTATGAGGAACTGCACGGGACTTATCGACTCTCTCGTGACTTATGTTCAGACTCATTTGGACAGAGGAGATTCAGATGATAAGGTTATCATGTTTTAATTTTTTTCTGCATGATCTGCAAGCTCTTACTCTACATGGAAAAAATATGTGGACTCCAAAAATGATGTCCCAAAGTTGAAAGCACAAGGTTCTTGTAAATGTATTCATTAGGTTAAAAAAAAAAAAGTCAAATTAAATTGTATGCTGTTAATAAAAGTAATACCTATTTAAAAAAAATAGATTCCTTGAAGTGCTATTAAAATACAAGTTTGTGGACACCCCTTTTTGATAAACCACCATCTCAATTGTAAAGCCTGGCATATAAAATAATAGTCATAACATGTTACATATTGAACCTTTAGACACCATTTAAAAATATTTTTTTTTTGCCGCATATAATATTTGATGCATCCAAATTTTATGCATACAGAGCTCATTTTCGAAGACAAAAAAAAACCAACAAAAAAACACATCAGTTTTATTCAGAGGGCCAAACTAGGCAAAAATATGCTATTTTTTATCAAAGCTCTGTTGTTTGTATTGATGGGCAAAAAAAAAGCAATGCAATAATGATCGAGAGATTCGAGTAAACCTATGTTGTTTCAGTTCAGTAATTGTCTTGAAATATCACTAATAATTTAAAAGTTCTTCTTATATTTATTTGATAAATATTAGTAAATTTTACTAAACAAAAAAAAACAAAAAACAAGAAGCCATGTGAACCATTATCCGTGGGGGGATGTTTTTATAGTAAATGTACGTTTTTATATTAAATTATACTAAAAATCCTTTTGCTTGCTAAGAATCATCAATCAGATGACAGAAGGAATGTAATAAAGTGCAGTAAAGCAAAGCAAAGTTTTTATTATGGTGAACATTTTTGTGCATCAAATATGATACAGCAGGCTTTTTTAGGATCATCCAGAATATTGCCAAAATGTAGTGCAATAAGCTACAATTGACTTCTGTGTCCTGGTTCTCTGTTTATGTGATGCGGGGAGCAGTCAGTGGAAAACTGTGTCTGCATACTTCATAACCTGAGCTACCAGCTGGAGAAAGAGGCTCCTGATCACTTCCCAGCGTTCGCTACCCCTGACGTGAGCCCACATGCGAACAAAAGCAGCCAGAGCATCTTCAGCCCCAAGAGAACCAAGACTCAAAAGGTACAAGCTGTTCCTGATGAAACGACTAACATGCAGTGTGTTTTAAATGCTGGTCATGGGATGCTGACTGATTAGTTCACCCAAAAATTAAAGCTCATTACATTACAAACATGTATGACTTTCTGTGTACCGTATTTTCTGCACTATAAGGCGCACCTTCAATGAATGACCTACTTTAGAACATTTTTCATATATAGGGTGCACCGGATTATGAGGCGCATAAGATACTGCAGTCACACGTTTGACTGGGTTTGCGTTATGCATCCACTAGATGTGCTAAAGGTAATGTAGCGAGTGCGCGGTGCCTGAGGTGAGGCGTTTATTAGTAAGCGTGTGCGCGCTGGGGCGGGCTCGAAACTTGCATGCGCAGCCTGACTCGTGAGTATTCAATGTGCGGCAGCTCGCGGACAGCAACAGCTGGCTGTTTTGAATGAGACGACCCGGTTACTGTGAGCGGGGAGCGCTTTATGAACATTCTGTGACGCGCGAGCAGCGCCGGGGACAGTGTGTCTGATCGTGTGTCTGTTAAGAGTGAGCGGGCACATGACTTACTCACATAACCTGATTTATACGAGGTTGAACTGGCCGTGTGACAAAGCGGGCTTAAAGTGGGATGGACACGAGCGCGAGTTCGCGGGCGAATTTAATAACGCGGAGCGTTGTTAACCAATTGATCCATATATAAGGCGCTCCGGATTATAAGGCGCACTGTCGTTTTTTGAGAAAATTAAAGGCTTTTAAGTGCGAGAAATTAAAGAGAAATATTAGGCTTCTGGAACTTTCAAGCTTTGCAAAGTCTCAGAAGAAACGGACTAAAATGTATGTTTTGGGTGAACTAGTCCTCCAATTAATACTTTCTGGTCATTGCCATAAAAAATAATAACTCTTTGGTTAAACATGATTCTCAGTCATAGTGATTCCACATGACTGAAACACGTTATTTGGACACGACTGAATCACGTTATTTGGACACAACTGAATCACGTTATTTAGACACGACTGAATCATGTTATTTGGACACGACTGAATCATGTTATTTGGACGCGACTGAATCATGTTATTTCGACACTACCGAATCACGTTATTTGGACATGACTGAATCACGTTATTTGGGCACAACTGAATAATGTTCTTTGGACACGACTGAATCACGTTATTTGGACACGACTGAATCATGTTATTTGGACGCGACTGAATCATGTTATTTCGACACTACCGAGTCACGTTATTTGGACATGACTGAATCACGTTATTTGGGCACAACTGAATAATGTTCTTTGGACACGACTGAATCACGTTATTTGGACACGACTGAATCATGTTCTTTGGACACGACTGAATCATGTTCTTTGGACACGACTGAATCAAGTTCTTTGGACACGATTGAATCACGTTATTTGGACACGACTGAATCAAGTTCTTTGGACACGATTGAATCACGTTATTTGGACACGACTGAATGAAGTTCTTTGGACAACTGAATCACGTCATTTGGACACGACTGAATCAAGTTATTTTGACAGGACTGAATCATGTTATTTGGACACGACTGAATCAAGTTCTTTGGACACGACTGAATCAAGTTATTTGGGCATGACTGAATCAAGTTTTTTGGGCATGACTGAATCAAGTTATTTGGACATGACTGAATCCAGTTATTTGGGCATGACTGAATCATGTTATTTGGACAAGACTGAACCAAGTTATTTGGGCACGACTGAATCAAGTTCTTTGGACACGACTGAATACATGACTGAATCAAGTTATTTGGACACGACTGAATCACTTTATTTGGACACGACTGAATCACGCTATTTGGACACGACTGAATCACGTTATTTGGAGACGACTAAATCACATTATTTGGACATGACTGAATAAAGTTATTTGGAAGCAATTGAATCAAGTTATTTGGAGACGACTGAATCAAGTTATTTGGAAACGATTAAACAAAGTTATTTGGACATGTCTAATTTTCATTGAGTTTCCTCACTTCGCTTAAGTTCATCACTGTCCAAAATTGAATCATGTTCAGAGAAAGAGTTTTTTTGTGTGTAGAAGTGACCCAAGTTGTGAACGGTTTAGGCTAGTTAGTTTAGGCTAGTTAGAATGGTTTAGCCTAAACCAAGTTGTGAATGTAATACTCTGTTTACACCTTTTTGTCACTTTTTTGTCAGGTCAGCTTCCCAGCCATGGAGGTGGATAAGCCTAAAGGAGTGAATTGGTTGTACCACCAGAAGTCCCTGCAGCTGTACCTGTCTCTGCTGAGCTGCAGTCAGAAAGAAGCCACTCTGGAGGCGTGCTGTGGAGCTCTGCAGAACCTCACAGCTTCAAAGAGCCCTGTAAGTGCTTCGACACGCAATAGAGTTCACATTGAACTTTACTCCTAGCGGAGCGGAGTAAATTCAGTTGTATTAAAGCTAAGGCCATAAAAAGTCTTAAATAAAATGATATGATATAAGAAATTTAATTAAGAAGTTTGGGGGAAAACTATCATCATATCACACACGCACAGAAACTCAAAGGTCTTCGCGGCAACCCGTCAAAATAAAAGTTTGGTTTAACTTAAAGAAATTGACAGAAAAAATTATATTAGGCTATTGTACAATAGATTTAACTACGTCTCCATTAATTAAAAATACTACTACTAATAATAATGTGTGCGTAGAAGGTTGCTTATTTTTCACTTTTATAAACAAGATTTCTCAATATTTTCATTTAAACAGCATGTGGCCTTCAATGCTTTCATAAATTTGCCATCATAAATAATAAAGTCATTGAATTGAATTTAATATTTTCTTCAAATAGTTAAATAAATTGGAAAAATAGTTCAAATTGATTTTGTTGTGGTACCGAAATTGGTACCAAGAACCGTACCATTTTAAAGGGTTAGTTCAGGCAAAAATTAAAATTAAGTCATTAATTACTCACCCCCATGCTGTACCAACCTCGTAAGTCCTTCGTTCGTCTTCGGAACACAAATGAAGATATTTTTGATTAAATTTGAGTGGTGGATCACTGCTACATAGGCTGCCTAAGGGATCGAAACTTGACGGCCAAGAAAGTCAATGAAGAAAATGTTTAAATATTCCATGTGACTACAGTGGCTCAAGTATAAGTTTATCAAGCGACGAGAATACTTTTTGTGCGAAAAAACAAACGAAAATAACGACGAGAGTTCAAGAGATTTCCACAACGCATTCACGAGAATTGCGATCTCCTTCAACTACTTCAGTTCAGTTCTCGCACATGCGTCGTGGAAATCTCTTGAACTCTCGTCTCGGGCCTACACGGAAGAAAAGGAATATTCGAATAAACTCATTATTTTTGTTTGTTTTTTCGCACAAACTTCTGGGCGCAGTACCAGAAGTGTGCACTACCTTTACCAGGTTTCATACCATTCAGATGAAGTAAAAAAAAATAATAATAAGGCCGTGTGTCCACCAAAGCGTTTTTTCCACGCGCCTGGCGTATGTTTTCAATTGTTTTCAATGGGAGCGCCGCTTTTTTTAAACGCCGTGAGCGTACCGAGGCGCAGAGCGTTCTTTTTCACGCTGAAGCGCCGAGCCCTCAGCGTTTTTACTGGTTGCTGGGAGTTGAAAAATGTTCAACTTTGGATAAAACGCAGCGCTCATCACTGTCACATTTTACCCAGCCGTCCAATCACAGTGGAGGAGGGGCGGGACCAAACCACACCAACCAACTGTCACAACATTCAAACTGCTGCATATATTCCGTATCATAGCAACAAAACGTCTCAACAGAAAAAACGCTGCGCTGCCAAAGCGCTCTCAAGCGCCCAAAGCACGGCGTCTTCAGCAGAGCGTCTAGCGTTTTCAGCTGGATAAAAACGCTTTGGTGGACACACGGCCTAATAACCTTTTTGACAGAAGAGCATCAGAGGTTTTTGGTTTTAAAATCCGATATTCCGATATATCGGCCGATATATATTTTTTTTCAGAAACGCACAACAAAACATTAACAGATTCCCCTAGCATAGTTATTTGTAGTTATTTATGAGGTTTAACTAAAAAAATATGATAAAGCATTTTAAAAGAAACTTGTTTCTTTTATTGTCTCAACAGAACAGAGGAACATCAAAATAAATTAAAGTTCTGATAAATAAAATAATAATTAGTCCCTACATTGCTTTATAAGCTACCTTATAATTACAATGTCAGCTTGCTTAACCCTTTACCTACACTTTTTAAATTCTTTCCATCAAGCTACATCAAACCATTTTCAATCAGTTGCTGCCTGCCTCCTAACACCGTGTCCTAACTACACGCGACGCGACGCCGCGACACGCGATAAAAGGTATCTTTTCCATGTTAATCAGAGTTTCTAATTTAGAAACGGTTCCTATTTCTGCGACGTCGCGGCTGACGGAATGAAGAAATTACACTGGTTATGAGGTTACACGTTATTTATTTTTAGTTAAAAATAGCTCACTGTGCCACAAGTGATAACGGATAATTTACCTCAGATTTTGAAAGCATAATATAGCGTTCAAAATGAATTCTATGCAAATATACAACTGTACTTCATAACAAAATTAGTCAACGAGTATATTTTGTTAATGTTTTGGGTTTTATAATGTTATTTCTTGATTTGATTATGTCCTTACCCATTTCCAATGCGAGTGCGGGCCAGCAGTGCGCTTTCACAGAGAGACTCTCAGCTCACACGCTGTTCTGAATGTGTGGCGTCTCACAGTCGCGTCTAGTGTGGACAGACACACTTGCTGTCGCTGGAATTTTATCGCGTCGCGTGTAGTTAGGACACGGTGTCAAACCTACTATTTAGAGATTCTAAATCCATTACAGAACGACTGGATTTCACACACGTGTAAAAGAAAAGCTAACTTTTATGCACAAGATACGTTTGATATTTTTTCTCTGTGTCTAAATGTTCACTCCTCGCAACTTACATTTTACAATGCAGGGACTGTAACTAGAGATATGCTAGTTATAAATACGGTAATCATTACTTTATTTAGGCAGAAAAAGTTCATTGTGGTTACCAAGCTAATTAATGATAACATTAGTGGTCTTCCACCAATGATAGTGGCATTAGCTAGCTTTTTGGTTAGCTAGTCTACTGCAAATTGGAAAACATACATTTTCAATATAACAGGCCAGGGAGAGAGATGATTGAAGCGTGTTTCGTCTGTTTTTATTTTATTTTTTAAGTATTCATTTATTGGCCATTATAACTGCCGATACCGATAGTTTGGAAAATGCCTAATATCGGCCGATAATATTGGCCGGCCGATATATCGGTCTGGCTCTATTGTGCATTTTATAAAAAGGGTCTTAAAAAGCCGTAGATTTGATTTTAAAACCACTGCAAATGCTCTGATTGTGGAAAAGCAGTTAAACTTGTATTTTGATTGGACCTCTGCACAGGTGTCCACTGTGATAAGTGAAACCATCATAGAGAAGCTGTATGGCTTGCCTATCATTTCCCCTCTGCTGAATTCTGCAAACTTGGGCCTACAGAAGACCGCCATGTCCTTAGTGGGCAACATATCCCGGGTGGCATCTCTACGGAGTGCTATGGGTGAGAGACTTTTTTTCACAACTTGCGCACTACTACATAATTCTGTGTTAGACCATTAAACTTAGTTGAAGCGTAACTCTACGTACAAACTAAATATTTTCGGAAGCCTCCAGTTAGAAGTAATGGTTGGACTCTTGTTTTACCTGATAGACTTCAATCCTTTAGACAGAAATTGACATTTACACCAGCTTACATTTTACACACTTTCATGAGGTAAAACCGCTTTGAATGTGGGGTAGACTTCTGAAACCTAAAATGACAAATGGAACAACCTACGGTTTTGTAGAGTTACTTGACACGCACACACGTTGGCCATTGTAAGTCCACATGACTTTATTTCTTTATTTGACAGGGACAATGCAAACAAACATAGTGTCAAGACCAAGCATGTCACTGAAGTGTTGCATATAAAGTTTAAAGCTATTGCTAATTTTCAACTCCTGTCCCTGGAAGGGCTTTTATACACAATAAAATTTACATGATTAACTACTTCGATTAAAAAATAATAATAAAAATACTAATATAAACATACATGCATATCATATACAACTTCAATAATTAAATATAGTTAAAAATGACTACACTTTTGGTTTATTTTTAACCAATTTTTAAGCCTAATTAAAATTAATTAAATTATATTTCTTAAAGATGCTGCAGTGATGATAACTTAATGTTTTGGGTTTTTTTTATCCAAAATTTTTATTGCTCGATTATATAAAGAATTTATGCGTTTGATTGCAGTGGGAGCGGCTTGTGCCCATGTTGTCATGCAATATGATATGTGAGAAAATATCATAGCATGTATGTACATTAGGGCTGCCTGGCTTGGACTGTAGCTTCTAATTAATTTAAGACAATTGAGATTACTTTGTAATGTTTTCTGGATTTTCTTTATATGTTTTTCATATTTAAGTTGAGGATCTAAAACTAATCCTAAATATTTAAATTCTTTAACTGGATGAATTTCTTTATTTTGTAAGCTAATATTAAACGGCACCTATTATGGAAAATTCACTTTAACATGGTGTTTGAACATAAATGTGTGTTGGCAGTGTGTGAGCAAAACCACCCTAGAATGATAAAAATCCACCCAGTGTTTTTTTTACAATCTCAATAAATCATATGCACTGTCTCAGAACGAGCTGTTCTGAGATTCAGCTCTTTGTGACGTAGAAAGTGAGAAAGGGGTTTGATTGACAGTGTGGCTGTGGCCTAGACCCCGCCCTCGGTGATCTGTACACGCATCCTCCATTGTTTCAACGACAGCCGGTAATGTCTCTTGGAAACATAAATGTTCTGTAGTGGGTTAATCCTGTTGTTGTGGCTTAAAAGTTAATCCTCAACTGTGGATCGTCATCTACTGTTTGCGATCCACCGTCACATCCAGTAACGTTAACAGTAAGTGTGTTTTATGATTTTTGAGCAAATAGTCTTTTCAGTCAATGTCAGCCAATTCAACAACAAATGCGTCTAAAGTTGTTGTCGTCGTAGGATGTCTGTGTAGGCTATATAATTTAAACCTTGTTTGTATAGTGTGTAACCACACGTTTATATATATTTAAAGATATTGTATTAAAAACTGCATATATGTTCTTGTTCTGTAAGTTAGCCGTCTCCTCACATTTGCCACAGAAGCACCCGTATGACAAGTAAACATGACGCCACAGGTCCCTCGCATAAATGTAATTTCGCTTGTACGTAGCAAACTTTATCACAGAATGTGTATGTAGTTTCAAAATATTGCGCCAGCTTCAGTGTTTGTGTGTGTCTCTGTGTGTGTGTTGCACATCCGGACGCGATTACAACTCTATAATAAGTACATAAATGTATCAAATAACCATATCGAGACGTACTGGTCCATTCTCATTTGTGTTTATTCTGCCGGAGTCTCTTCGTACTATTTATATATTCCGATTCAAACGTACGCTGAATGACATTCAAAACAGCGGTTTCTCGTTCCCTCAGTACCGACTGCCATGGGTATCAAGTTACGCCCTCATCCAAAGACAGGGTGGCGATATGCAGCTCATTTGCATTAAGGTGGTATAGTCCCCGAAACAGCTCATTTTTAAGCAGGCCCCAAAATGACATTTTCAAATGGTTATAATAAATTAACTATGGGGTATTTTGAGCTGAAACTTCACAAATACATTCTGGGGACACCAGAGACCAATATTACATCTTGTAAAAAGGGGCATAATAGGTTGCCTTTAAATCTTCCTTTTATATTTATTTTTTTAATGGAAAAGCACATGGAAACTGTTTTCGAGAAATTTAAAACTAATTGATTTTGAATGAGCCACCTTGGAATGTCAGACACATTTACATGTAATGTGCCGTTTGGGACAGGGCCATTTGTGAAACATGCCAACTGTGAAAACACCCTTATTACAAATGAGCTTGTGGTTACTAAACTTCTATTGTGGATTTCACATTCCACTTTAAGAAGGGACTTACGAATGGCGGGTGCAACCCCACCCTGAAACTTTCGCTCAGTGTTTTGCTCAGTCACTCAACAGCTGGTCTGAGTGTGTGAATTGTGACTCTAAACTGACTGAGAATGTCACCTGAGTCCCCGGGGCAGTACAAATAACTAAATATCGTACCCAATGGATTTACATAATGACTTATTAAACATAATGCCAGTATTTACTAATCTAATTAAGCCATCTGATGTGATCACTACATGTGATATCTTGTGTCTAAAATATATGTTGTGTGATATTGCTTTTATTTAGCATGTATTTATTTATCATACAGGAAATATATAATAATAATTTAATTAAGTTAATAATTAAATATAATAATAATAATAATTAAAATATATAATACTTTATCAATGTAATGTACACTGCCCGGCCAAAAACAAAGTCGCTGTTTGTATTTAAGGCAAATGCTTAAGGGTCTATGACTGGATCATTATATCAGTGATTATTATGTTTCTAGCATGTTATATGTTTGACAACAGTTCTTCTAACCCTAATTGATGGAGTGTGTAGATTTTACTTTCTTAAACATTCATGTACTGTAGGAAGACACATCATGGCCATATTCCAGGACGACAATGTCAAGATTCATCAGACTCAAACTGTGTAATAATGGTTGGGAGGAGCATGAAGAATCATTTTCACACATGAATTGAGACCTTAAATTCATTTTAGGTTTTTGGGATGTGCTGGAGGAGACTTTACAGAGTGCTGGACTCTTGCATTGTCAATACCGTCACAACATTTATTTCCATGAAGAGGTGCATGAAATTATAGTCAAGATCTTTGTTTTGCCAATGAAAAGAGTCCAGGATAACACTTTAGAATACTGTATCTTACTTTATAACTAATGAAGAATTATTGAAGATGTATGTAATATCACACAGTTAGTTAATCAATAAATAATGAATTCTGTCATTCCTCCTGAAGAACTACTACTAATTATATTCTAATTAAGGTTCAATAAAAATAACCAAGAAATAACTTATGAACAGTCATAAAAAACTTTCAGATTATTTATATATTTTATAATACAGTACTGTGTCTGTCTGTTTTCATCAGCATAGAATGCCTTTGAGTAAATTCATGTATTTTAGGCAAAAATTGAGGGGAACTGGAAACTTATTAGTAGTTAATAAAGAATTATTAGACAATTCTTCAGGAATTACTTATAACCTGAAACAGTATTCTAAAGTGAATAAAATTACCACATACTTCTGACTCAAATAAAACTTAGTTTAAAAAAAAAAAACGTATAACTTTAATAGTGCAAAATAAGTTTAAAATGTATGAGAACTAAGTACAATAATATGCTTTTTCTTTTTGAGTGCTTTAAAAAAATTAAAGGGGTGGTTTGATTGCGATTTCACTTTTTTGATTTTAAATAGTGTGTAATGTTGCTGTTGGTGCATGACCAGTATCTGCAAAGTTGCAGCGCTTAAAGTTCAATGTAAGCAGAGATATCGTCTTTTAAAAATCAGGAAGTTTAATGCCAATAAAAAAATATTGGCAAATTACCATTCAGAAACGTTTTGTAAGAGCCGTGTGTGGTGAGGTTCTGCTTGATTCTCTTCATCGCCGCTTTCTCGGTCTGATTCTGGCTCATACTGATACTGCAGTATCGACACCAATATGTACATTTGACAGGAACAACACATGCAACTTCGCCCGTAAAGGTAATGGGCGGGAAGTATCAGGACAACGTGCACTACAGTTTAGCCAATCACAACACACCAGGCCAAACTAACCAATCTGAGCCCACTGCCTGTTTCTGAGGGAGTGGTTTCATAGAATCAGGAAGTCAACCGGTCGTTCAAATGACAGAGGAGAGCACGGCTTACAATAAAGGTGAAATTTATGAAAAATATGACTTTTTAAAAAAGAAAAACCACGAATAGATGTTCTATTGCACCCCATAAACACAATCATGCAAAGAAAAAAAGCGTTAACCACCCCTTTAATTGACCCTTCGCTAAGCCACGCCCGAAAACCGCCACTGGCCAATCATGTCTTAGCAACCGTAACTATGCGCGGGAGGTCTGGCAAGCTTTCGAACAAGGGAACATGCTGAAGCATTGTGCGTATGGATTGTGCAAATCTGATACCGGTATACTAAAAGTTTGGACGGGGGAGAGGAATTGTTCTCCTTCCAGAAAATCTAAAAGCCAAGGGGAGAAATGATTGGCTTGATCTAGCATCTATGTGCGAGACCCATTCTGGTAAATGTCGACATGCTTAACAAAAACACCCATTGCTTGGAAATATTGACGCTTTGGTCATTATGATAACGTAAAATATGACTATTAAAGAGACAAGACAAAGGCTCACTGACATACTTTAAAATATATTTCAGCATTTTGTTAATCAACGTCCTACTAACGTTACCCCTTAACTTAACCCAATCCGATCGCGGCTCTCCCGGTATTAGTTATTCCACAAGATTTATTGATAAGCTGTTTGATTTATAATTATTAAGATTATTTTCACATACCCTGCTGTGTATGAACATGGCTGTTCCTCAATTTGTGTTTCCCATTTGAACGGTCAGCGTATGAGGCGCTGGAACTATAACGTTAGGCTTTAACTTCAATTTTTAAGAAATTATTCCCTAATCGGTTGCATATAATGTCGTGAATATATCCCTCAAATGCATGCTGTAGTCCCTTTTGTCTTGCTCTCTCAGATATTTCACTTGTTCGCCGAAAATTACTAATCATCTCATTGGGAATGTCTGACACCGGGTGCATCCACACTATAATAGATGGGCCAGTCGCGAAAGCTTGACAGGCGTAGCAACAGTAACTAGGGAGGGCGGGGCTTAGCGAAGAGTCAATTACCTTTGTACTTTTACTAAGGTAATTTTGAAAATGGCCTAATTATAATTTTACTGGAGTAATATTTTGTTGGGGTATCTGTACTTGAACTCAAACACTTTAAATAATCATAAAATTCTATTACATACTGATTAGTTAACACATCTTCCTTAGTAGTTAACGGGAGTGAAGAAGTAGTTAATGAAGAATTATCTACTAGTTCTTCAATCGTTCCTCATTAGTTATGCAGTAATTAAGATACACTATTCTAAAGTGTTACCGAGTCCAGCACTCTGTAAAGTCTCCTCCAGCACAAATCAAGGCCAGTTAAAACATGTCATGCCAGTGCGATTATTTACATTCTGTATGCAAGACATTTACAAGTACTTCCTACTGAGCCCAGTTACCTAAAACATATGACATGTTACTGTGACATTCCTTTTTTTAAATACAAGCAATATAAGGCTAATTCATATCGAGGCCAGTTATTTAATGTTTTTTCTTCCTCTCATGAAAAAGAAAAAGCATCAGATTTGCACGTCATCAAGTAACGTACAGACTGCAGTATTATTTTGCGCAGTACCCTGTACTGCACTTGCAGCATCAACATTGCTAATGTTCATGTTGTTGTTGTCAAACACAGCCACGGAAATTCTTCCCAGAGTCAGCTCTATGGTCTCGTCTGTGACCCCGAAAATGGTTGAATCGGACAGCTCCATCTCTACAGCGTGCCGCGTGATGCACACACTCATGATGGCTGAGCCTAACGTTGGGAAGACGATGTTGAACCAAAAACTCATCGACTCTCTGAGCGCGCTGAGTTCAAATGTGTAAGTGTGCCCAAAGGAAAATACATGTATGACAGTGAAGGAATGGCATTAGCAAACATTAGCAAGCTCCTGGTTGGAGTTTTAGCAGGACAGATATGATAAATGACACTGACAATGATATTTAGCCATGGATGACAGGCTCTCTGTAAGTATTTGATGTGTATTAGCGGAGACTATTCTGTTTCTCTCTTGCTCGCAGATTTTTCGAGAAAGCCAGAAAGGATGCTGGAGTTCTTCTCTGGAGTTTGTGGAGAGAAAAGGACTTCCAGAATGTGCTGAAAAAGGTAAGACCGTCCCACCTCAAACTGCTCAGAGGTAAAGCAATCGATATGAAATATGCTATACATATTCATTTCTTGTAATAATCATAATTATTAGACATTATAATAAAAAGCGCATATGTATATATTATAAATATATTATTTTATTATTATATTTTTTTAATATTTTTATTATTATTTTTTTATTTGCCTAATTAATCCATTATTCGTGTTTTTTATCATTATGTATTGGTATATAATTAAATTATTGGATATTTAATCATGCTCATTTCAACAATCAACAAAAAAAAACAACAACAACAACAATATTTATGAATATTTTGAATATTTTTGATGTAGAAAGTAAATGCACAGAATTATTAGAATATTTACAGTAGACGTATCATTATGAGTGGAGGCAGATTTAAATTCATAGACACCAATGAAGGGGAAACCCAAAAACATTTTGCCACCTTTCACTTGTAGCATTTATCCATCTTTCTCCTCCATTGCCCTTTAGTTTTTATTGTATTTATTTACAATGTAATTTCTGATTGTGAAGTGAAATGACTCAAACATGTTCTTGACAGACGTGATATTCACCCTTTCCATTAAATAAACCAATTGGAGTTTTTTTGTGATTGTTGCGGGCAAAAATCCTGATTATGTGGCCCGTTTTCTTTAAAAATGCGATGGAATATGCAGGATATTGATGCAATTTTATGCGATGAAATTGCGGGAACTTGCAAAAACTGCGGTTTGATAGCCTGGTTAAAACCAGAACATTCTCAGTTGCAACTGAGTTCTGGTCTGGCAAAGCTTCATAGACAAATCATTTCCAAAGGGGCGTCACCAACGGACGTATCTCAAATGCCTCTGGGCCCAATTGGATAGACCTGAAACCAATTAGAGCGATGAAGTAGGGCCCTATAATTAAAGACGGAATCGCGGAATTGGCCAATTAACGCGGAATCTAGTGTTAACGCGGAATTTAGCGGAATTTTACATATTTGGAATGAAATTCGTTTTTTGTGTGGGATATGAACGTATGTCTGGGGAAAATGCAGAGAGACGGGGAAGCAAATCTGGGCGACACAACCCCTCCAGTCATTTCAGCTCATGACGGCATCAAAACAATAGCCGCGTTTCCACTGAAAGCATGGCGAAGCGGCTCTCCACGGCTCTGCTTTCGTCGGCGAAAAAGTTAAGAAACTCGTCGCACACGCACAATTTATTTTTACAGGACAGTTTAAAGCTCATAACCCTATTTTGTTGTTACTTGTAGTACTTAGAGTGCAGTGTTATGTTGCATCATGAAGTATTAGTCATTTTAAGAGTAAATGCCTATTTTATTTGTGTACATTTTAATCATTAACATTAAAAGCAAAATTAAAAGCTCGTTTTACAACTAAAATAACAGTAAAGGGTAAAAAAAACCCCCGAATTCCCAAAAAATAAAACGGAAAAAACGGAATTTGCAAAAATTAAAACGGAAAAAACGGAATTTGGAAAAAAATAAAACGGAATTTGGGAAAAAATAAAACGGATTTTATAGGGCCCTAATGAAGGAGATGACATATGCAGAGTGACGTTCGTCTTTTATAGAACAACTTTGTTTGAAAAAACGAGCAGACGCCGATTAGCTACTTGCTCTACGTTTATTTGAAATGAACAGCAAGACAACTAGAAGTGAATGTGCTTTCCATGAAATAAATCACACACTGTAAACAAAACCTTAACAAAAAAAATAAAAAAATAAATAAAAATAAAAACTTTGCGATGAACTTTGCTACCAGAAGCTCAATGATCGTATTTGGAAGAAAGTTATCGTACACGAGCCAAATGGGGGAGGCAGTTGTCTGGATTGTTGGGGGGGTGGAGCCGATAATTATAATTATAATTATACGTCTGTCTCTCACCTTCACTTTCTCCTCACAATCATGATGTAGATCCACAGCTAGATCAATGAGTTTAGAAGCACTATGATTACAATGACCTCTGATTGAAGTGTCACAAAATTCTGAAATTATTGTACATTATGGGATTTTTTTTCATTATTGATCATACAGAGGTCAAAATTATCATAAAAATATGAAGATGTAGGTGTCTTTGTTTCCACAGTATTTTCAATTTTGACATTTTTCAGTCAAACCGTTGTTGTCTATCAGTCATACACTGGAGGCTAAAGGGGTCCACCAAAAAGCATGCACAGAGAAGTCAAAATTAAACATGATTTAATGACTCGTAAATGTAAGTACACATTGATGGCCTAAGACACGAAACGAGCGGTTTTTGTGAGAAAACGAACAGTATTTATATCGTTTTTACCTCGTGTAATCACAGTGACGTCCAACTGAACCGAACTGAATCAGTTTAATGTTACGCCGGAAGTGAACGCTTGCGTGTGACGTCACTCAATATTTACACGGAGATTTCGGAAGTTTTACCTTTTACTAAACATATTTAGATATACCGAAATCGTCTTCCATTGCGGTTTCCCGTATATCTAAATATGTTTAGTGAAAGGTAAAACTTCCGAAATCTCTGTATAAACAAAGAGTGACGTAGGTGCGCAAGCGATCACTTCCGGTGCATGCTCAGACCAAGGCGCCCGTGCCGTCAGATAATTTTGTCATTTGACGATTTCGGTATATCTAAATATGTTTAGTAAAAGGTAAAACTTCCGAAATCTCCGTGTAAATATTGAGTGACGTCACACGCAAGCGATCACTTCCAGCGTAACATTGAACTGATTCAGTTCGGTTCAGTTGGACATTGCACAACTGATTCAGATCACTTGGACGTCACTGTAATTACACGAGGTAAAAACGATATAAATACTGTTCGTTTTCTCACACAAACCGCTCGTTTCGTGTCTTAGGCCATCAATGTGTACTTACATTTACGAGTCATTAAATCATGTTTAAAGTCTCTACCAGTCGATCTACGAACGCCGATCCAAGTGCGCTGGTGAGATGTGAATAAGGTGATAAGGTGAGCGCGAGCAGTAGTCTATGTGCATATTGAAGAGAAAAAAACGGTTTGTGTTTGTGTTTCTTCTGGAAACAACGGACCATATGAGATTCTGCACAGTTCAGCGCACATGGATCGGCGTTCGTAGATCGACTGGTAGAGACTATTTTTCAAAGATGGCTTCTTCCTGTATTCGCGAAGTTGACTGTGTATAAAATATCTTCTTATTAAACTGTATGGACACTGACAAAGTTCTCAATGCTTCGGTTTGAATGTAGGGACCCTTGTTATGCTGTCGTGTTGGTGTGGGGCTATTTTGAGCCTTGTTAGTGGTAATAACAAGCGATTTTTATTTGTCATTACTCTATGCCCTATAGACCAGCGTTATACTAGCGTTATAGGCTAAACTGTTTTTAGAGATAAAACTATTTACATTCGGCAATCATAAAAAAAAACAAATCTCAGATAACGGTTGACTAGGTAGCAATGTGTAATTTCACCGAAGGTTCATTTTGCGCCGGAGTTGTCCTTTAATTTGGACTTCTCTGTGCATGCTTTTTGGTGGACCCCCTTTGCCTCCAGTGTATGACTGATAGACAACAACGGTTTGACTGAAAAATGTCAAAATTGAAAATCCTGCGGAAACAAAGACACCAACATCTTGAGGTAAGCTAAAACATATCAAACATTTATTTCACAGTGAACTATCCCTTTAATGAAAATTTTGAATGAAGAGTGATGGCAAAGAAAATGGAAGCAATATCTGGTTAAAAGAAAGGAGGGTGTGGAAGGGTGTGTACATTGACATGGCGGTTTATTTATTTATTTTTTCTGTCTCTGCTTTGAGATAAAAAAAATAATCCCCAGGCTATGCTCCATATCTCTGTCTGCATGCTGGTTTACACATCAAAATAAAACTCTCGCTGGTTTGAACACACCCCCTGCCCCCTCACACACACACGCACACACACAATCTTCCAGGCTCTTACTTGTACTCCACCCAACCCTGGAAGAGGTTAATGGGTGTAAGAGTGGAATCCAGGGAGACAAGTTGATTCTCTGCCTCTTGGTTTTGAAGAGCATCGGTAGGGCAAAATACTATTAAAATGATTTGTGGGAAAATACTTTATATTAAAAATCTTTATAATAAAGGTTCTATATGTAAAATTTTTTATAAAATGAATCCTTTTTTGCCTGTGTTTGAAGGGGTTGTAATCACACATTGCAATGATCCACTTTTCGGGTTTTGCCATTACCTCTGATGGCCAATATTCTTATTTATATGTGAGGTCTCCGGGTCGGATTTCCTGCGAAATCCATCAGATGTGACGTGCATGCGCGCTCCCGAGCCTCTCTATCCAACAGTCTATCATGCGACCAACGGCACTTCAGAGTTTGATAACCCCCCAAAACGTCCTGCCTCCAGCACAACACAGACTCAAACACAAACTCCACATAAATATAAAAAACAAAAAAAGTTTTATCTGCTCGAGCTCGTCAGGCAAAACGTGAATCTGATCGACTCCGGACGAAAACGCGGATCAACATAGTAAACTCAAGTGAAATAGCAAGGTAAACTACATGAAACATGACATGAATACAAAAAAAGAATGTTCCAGGATAACATTAGTATAACATTTAGTATGTAACTTATTTTATTTACTAGATCTACTGACTAACGTCGTCATCCCACTACCATATTGTTTATATTTCCAGACACGTTCACTACAGTAATGTTACTTCCTACGATCTTACTGATACACTGAAACTGTTCAGTTTAGTTCACTAACCGTTTTCGTTATCATATTATACATTCACCTTTGTTGACATTGCTGATTGTGAAAGATACACGAATAGTTAGAGAAATGGCTTATGCTATATAATATCACGTCGGCTAAATGCATTTTATTGTAACATTATCATGGTACGAGCACAGAGCATTAGTTCAACGTCAAGCTGATAAAATTAAGTTAGGCTATTATTGTAACTGCAGTGGAGTTTACATTAGTTTCCAGCATGTTGTGTGATGATTTCGCCGTTGCGTTGAAAGTCTCCGTGTGGCCGATAGTGATTGCTCGCTCTTGAGATTGAGCGCACACGAGCACGAGCGCTCTTGTTGCATTCTGAAACATCACCACTAGAGGTCGCTAAAAACGGCATACAGCACCTTTAACTGATTTATATCATTGCAGTACAGGTAAATACAAACCACCTGTGCTCCTGGTTTACATTATGGACAGTTATTGATGTATATATTGATTTATTTTACTAAAAATAAAAACTTACATAATTTCTTCATCTTCAAAATCTTTTTTTATTATAATTTATTTTTTTGTCTTGCATTACATAGTGAAAGGGGACGGGCCCAGTTAATTATTTTTCGTGAATAAGAATGTGTGCAAACTTGTGTGTAATTGAAGGACACAAAGGAGACACTTGTTGCATCTTATAAAATGGGCCCAATAAAGGATACAAAACAAAGGCTGCCTTCAAAAGACCCTTCCAATTGTGCAACAGTCACGTTCCGAAAGTAAAAACTTCTCCATGGAGAAATAGGTTTTTAACTTTCAAAGACAGCCTTACCATGAGCTACAAGGTTGTTAATCGATGTTGTTTGCGTCTGTTGACCGTCAGTCCACATTATTTATACTTCTTAAAATATTTTGATTGTTTAACAGCTGACTATGTGGTGAAAAACTACATTACCCATGATGCTGTACATCAAACAGGGCAAAAGATGTTCTCTTTAGCTCCGCCCACTCCCGTGGAGTGACTGTGACAGTGTCTGTCTCTCTACGCTCTCAAAATAATTAAATGTTTGTATATAAGTGCATATTTTACAATAAAATATAAGTTGTCTATAATCAACATTTGTAAATGAGTGGTTTTAGATATCTCCATTATTTTTTAATTGATTATGCTGTTTGCAATGCATCATGGTATTGTAGTTCTTTTCCTCACTAAAGCCGTCACACAGTATTATACCTTTGTATTTTTGTCCGATTTTCAAATATTGTTTTGCTTCAAATCTAATTTTGTAGTGTTGTGATTCACCTCTGTTACGAACTGCTCTGACAGTAATCCACAAATGGATCGTATTTGGATCAAACCACTGGATATGTAATCCAATGAACAACACAAGACACAAGCACACAGAGAAAGCCAGGATTTTGCTTTCAACAAAAAATTTGCAATAGATTTGTAGAAGGTGTTCCCTATCGAGAACGGACACTTCTTCTTGCATAGCTATACGTAGTGGGGAAACTTTCCTCAGATTTATTGAAGCTTATATGTAAAACGTATTGCAACTGCACAGCAAGCACAGTGAGTGCCTCAATCATTGGAAATCATTGGCAACTCCACATCCAATGGGGAAGGTGCCTCTTGGACATGGCTGCACCTATAAAAGGAGCCAGAATTCACCATTATAGAAGATTTTCTCTACTTCAGAAACGCTTCACGTCTCTGTTTACTCCTGAAACATTGAAGTTATCGCCGTAGATACGCCTGCCAGAATGAGCCTTCACACTGTGGACTGCACTTTCAATCATCTGGGAAGATGCTTTCTCCTGTCGCCATTCTCTAGAACAGTGTTTCCCAACCCTGTTCCTGGCGGCACACCAACACTGCGCGTATTCTTTGTCTCCCTAATCAAACACACCTGATTCAACTCATCAGCTCATTAACCCATCTGATTATGAGCTGATGAGTTGAATCAGGTGTGTTTGATAAGGGAGACAAAGGCCGTTTCTCAAAACCAAGAATGCAAAGAATGGACTTGAGTTCTTGGGAAGAAAGCTCTTGCTAGTTGTTCTTGGAAGAACCAACTCACAAGGTGACGAGCACACAGAACACTGCTGACAGTTTGAGACGATGTGTTCTTGCTGGTATTGCGCAATAGTACCCCCGCACAGACGCCGTCTGCAGTGCCCAAACATAACGAGAATTATTATACAGCCAGGCTTTATCGCCCAAGCCTAAGGGATTACTCTACACACACTACAATGTAATGTATATTCATAACAATAAAGCAACACCTGTCTCATTTTAATTCTGCTTCTGTTGTTTGTTTGTGTACATCACTAGCCAACGGCAGGAAAAAACGCCGGTAATATTCAGGTAACTTTTGACCTGCCTCTCTCTGCTTCCCGCTCCTTCCGCGAATGCCGAAATGAATTATGGGATATTTCTGCCGTCAAGTTCACACAAGTTACCAACCGATGCATCCTCGGTAAAATGGGAGTGTCAAGAACACATCCGGGATTTTTAACCGTTCTTGCCTAAATGCAAACTTGTGTATTGGGACAATACTTAGGCCACGACTGATGACGTTTTACAAGTCCACAAGAACACAAGTACAGACAAGAAGGCATACTGAGAAACGGCCAAAGAATACGAACAGTGTTGGTGTGCTGCCAGGAACAGGGTTGGGAAACACTGCTCTAGAGGCCATCCGGCAATCGATTATATATCCTTTTTGATCTGTACTGTTACGTGATACAGTCTGAAAGAGCTGCGAGCGTTGTTTCAAATGCCTTGCTCAACATGCTCCACGTGCAGATCCCATGCACAAAGAGCAAACTCATCCCCATGAATAGGATCTCTTTTCTCGGTATGGAGTTGGATTCGGTCGCAGAGCAGCATGCTCAGTCGGTGCTGAACTGCTTGAACACATTCAAAGGCTGGACGGCGGCCCCACTGAATTTTTTTCAGAGGCTTCTGGGGCATATGGCAGCAGTAGCGGTAACCCCGCTCGGCTTGCTTCATATGAGACCGCTTCAGCATTGGCTTCACGGCCGAGTCCCGAGATGGGCGTGGCATCACGGCACTCCACGGTTTTGCTCCCTGACCGAGGAAACACTCGGCACGGACGCACTGGTACACAGCTTGCCCCGGGGCCTTCGCAAATACGTCTTCCCCAGTGAGCCTACTTGCACAGACACTACTGTGCAACTCTATTGTTTCAGAGTAAAAAACCTGTAGAGTCCTCCAAAACCCCTTAGCCCGGACATGGCGGAGCATCCGGCACCAGGCCCTTGTCTGCTGAATCCTTGAGAACCGGATCTGGGCTGGGTTCCATATGTGTGACCCTACGGGAATCCCATACGTGTATATATTCCCTGGCTTCTCCTAAGACGGAAGCCCGTGTCTTTCCCTTGGGTTAAGTCACCCATTATATCATATGAAGTACAGCCTTCGGGTTAGTCCATATGTATTTCCACGTAACTCTTTGAAGGAAGTGGCTTCCGCAGCATTCCCCTTCCTCAGAAAGGGCACACTCCCTGTGTAACCCTTCACACTTCACGTCTCTGTTTACTCCTGAAACAGTCGGTGCTGAACTGCTTGAACACATTCAAAGACTGGACGGCGGCCCCACTGAATTTTTTTCAGAGGCTCCTGGGGCATATGGCAGCAGTAGCGGTAACCCCGCTCGGCTTGCTTCATATGAGACCGCTTCAGCATTGGCTTCACGGCCGAGTCCCGAGATGGGCGTGGCATCATGCCACTCCACGGTTTTGCTCCCTGACCGAGGAAACACAGAGGAAGCCCGTGTCTTTCCCTTGGGTAAAGTCACCCATTATATCATATGCAGTACAGCCTTCGGGTTAGTCCATATGTATTTCCACGTAACTCTTTGAAGGAAGTGGCTTCCACAGCATTCCCCTCCCTCAGAACACTCCCTGTATAACCCTCCTCATATCGTCCTTCCAGGCAAGAAGGTGCAGCTTGCATGGGGCGCTGGATGGGGTGCATCGGCTGTGGCACTTTGGTAGGGATTCCTATTGGTCAGTCATGACCTACGTTGTAGTGACTGACCGATAGGGAACGTCTCGGTTACATATGGTAACCCTCGTTCCCTGAGGGAGGGAACGGAGATGTAGGTCCCTTCGCCACATCTGCTGCCACCCGCCGGGGGGGGGGCATTTTTTTCAGGCTTGGCTCCTCAGCAGCAGCTTGTTTTAGTTTCACTTGAAGTAGATTGGCCTCTCTAGTGAGATTCCTATTGGTCAGTCATGACCTACGTCTCCGTTCCCTCCCTCAGGGAACGAGAGTTAAGATATGTAACTGAGACATTTCTGTGAGCCCAGGGGTCCTGGGCTTCAGTTGCAGCCAGTTACTTATGGTACAGTGTTTTACATTGCGACCCCACTTGTGTATAGCTAGGCAATACAAAGTGACCGTTCTCGAGAGGGAACGTACTCGGTTACTAACGTAAACTCGGTTCCCTGAGAGTAGAGAATGAGTATTGCATAGCCTTCCGCACTATAGTAACATGGCAAGTTTGTCGCTTCAGCCGATTTAAACCTGCAATAATGGCAAATTTGGGCTTCTTTTTATAGGCACTGCCACGGCGAATTCACCGGTCTCTGATGTGTTGACAGCACGCTGATAGGCCATCGTCTTCGCCATTGTGTTTGATGTGCAGTTGCAATGGGTTTTGCATATAAGCTTCAATAAACCTGAGGAAAGGAGTTTCTCCACTGTGTATAGCGATGCAATTACTCATTCCCTACTCTCAGGGAACCAAGGTTACGTTAGTAACGGAGTACGTTTTTATGCATGTTTGGCCTAAGATTTGTGGGTGTCCGTTGGGTGCCAGATTGTTTTGAAGTCTCGACATAATACGGCACGTTTGCTTCAACTGTTTCAGTGTTCCACGAAGCCTTGATCTACCCACCCTTAGAAACAAAGCAGAAAATCAAAACCATAACACATGTAAACCAGGTAGAGCACACTCAGAAATGCAGTGTAAAACACACGGCTTATATAGGAAGAGCTTAACAGGATAATGATACACAGCTGGAAGTTGTCCAACAATAAGGAGTCCAGGCAATGGGTTATAAGAATTGAAGTTCATGATGGGATAGCAAGGGAGTCTGGTGGAAATCATGGCCACTCCAGATGGTGGATGCAACAACCTCGTAGCTGGTTGAATTGGTTTATTTGCTTATAACGCTTTAACAAAGACTTTTTTTAGATGGTCTTTTGAAGAATCTCAATTGGAGGGATTTTCTTAGCAAATTTAAATACATCTGATTGATTGATTTATTGATTGATTGATCAGTGTGCCGTTAATGAATCGTTTTTGACCCACTGACTGTGGTTGTTGCAAACATTCATTAGGCAGCCCATAATCACAGGTTCAGTTCCACGATGGCTGACTTCAGCATAACTGCCATTAAGAGCTCAGGCTGGCATGTGTGAACATGTGATCATAAAGCAGTGATTCACTACAGAACCACGACATGCATTTGCTTCTGAGAGCTTTCACTCTGTTAATTGTGATGGGCTTGTGTGTAATTTTGAAAGGATGCCGATGCTCCATTTATAGTTTTGACCTTTCATTGTTTTGCAGCAAGGGATGAACAAGGACACGTTTAAAAATGCCGTCACTGCTACGGCGTACCAGGGGGTACAAGCACATGAACGGAAACTGAGCGATGTGCAGGTGAGCTTTATTTTATTTCATTGCTTTGATACGGACACCTTTTTATACTCTTTCTTTAATTTGATTTTACATTTTCGGTTTTGCAGTCGAGGTCTCCTGGAGAGTACAGAGAGTAGCTGGATTTGGGAAAAATTTCCAGCCAAAGTGTATTGCAAGGCTAAATGGATATAGATTTAAAGGGAAAGACGCCACGGCATGTCTCTCCAAACCCAAATGATATTCTTCCATGGAACTAGAGGGCTGTCAAGTGCCAAAAAAGCAGAAAGATCCATAAAATGATCAAAAACGTGTCCGTATGACTCGTGCGCTGCATTCCAGGTGCTTTGTGTGAGGAACAGACTGTAAGTTAAAGGGATAGTTCACCCAAAAATGAAAATCTTTTACTCAACCTTATGATGTTTCAAACATATTTGACTTACTTTATTGTGTTGAAAACAAAATATATTTTGAAGAATATTTGAAACCTAATAGTTTTGTTTACCATTGGTTTTCATTGTATTTTTATGTCCATAAAATGGAAGTCAATAGGAACCAAAACCACAGAAAAAAGAAAGTGGTGAGTAAATGAATGAGCTATCCAACGCTATCTCATGAACATTTCTTACAAGCGAGTAAATTCTTATGAATTCGAACGACCTCACTCACTGGTAGGACAGGTAGGTTTAGGGGCGGGGTCAGGGGGTCATTCATACGATTTCATTTTAAACTCGTAAAATGTGTACGATTCAGCAAAAATAGGACGAGTTCATACAAGTGAGGTCATATGAATTCCTACTTATTAGTCACCTAGTAAAATTGATACAAATTGCCGTTAGATCGGGTTGAGCTATCCCTTTAAATGAAGCTGTTCACTATTGTTTTTTTTTTATTTATTAATTTATTTTTTTTTGAACTTGACATCCCCAAATTGTGTAAATTTGATCCCCAAATTTAATCTCCCATTCCATTAGAAAACTGAGTGGATGATGTTTCATCTTGTCGCTCTCTGCTAGTACAGGCCTGTTTAGTGCCTGTACACAGATGTGCACTTTTACCATGGGAAACAGTTCTTACACTTAGGCTTGACAAACTTGCACTACTGGTCCTGCAGATTAATGAGTCCGCTTTTCTTCTGATGCTGCTTTCCTTCTCCTCCTCTATTGTAAATATGTATAAATGCTGGGCATATTGGGAAAGGAAGCAGTATTTTAATGCAATATTTTACAGCATAATACAGTACACAATGGTTAAATCTTTTACATTTTTGTGCATTGATGCCTGATTCGGATTTTATTTTATTTTTTACTTAGAATTGTAGGATATAAACTCAAGTTATTTCAATATCAATTCTGAGTAAAAAAAGTTTATATAAAAGTTTATATCACAATTCTGATTTTAGAACTCTTTATATTTTTAGAGATTTTAGAGACTTTAAATCACACAATTATGAGAAAAAAATTAAGAACTATGAGATTAAGTCGCAATTACCGTTTTATTTCATGGCAGAAACGAGCTTCCATAGTATGAAAACAATGTAAAAGCATTTAAACAAACAAACAAAAAAAAACACTTTCAATTCCCAACGGAACATGACCATCCGTCAACGTTGAAATGTGGTTGAAATGAAGTCAGATGTTGTTTTAATAAAAATAATAATAATAAAAAAAAACTGTTTTACAATTACACTGTGTCCTAACCTAAGGAAGCTTGTTTCCGCCACAGAATAAAACATTTTAAAAGATAATTTCGACATTTCTGAGAAATAAGTCAGAATTACGAGATATAAACTCACAATTGCGAGATATAATGTCTGATTCTAAGGAAAGTTTTTCACAATTCTGACTCTATAACACGCAATTGTAAGTTTATATCATGCGTTTCTGACTTTATATCTCCCAATTGCATGTTAACGTTTATATCTCGCAAATCTCACTTTAGAACTTTATATAACGCAATTCTATAAAAAAAAGAAATCATGAGGTTTTTTTTTTCTTGAAACAAGCTTCCATACTAACCAGACGCGATTCAGCAACAGATAAAATGTATTTTCCATGTTAATCAGAGTTTTTTTCCTTATAAGCCGATGCGCGATATTTCTATTTTAGTTTTTATTTCTGCGTCGTCGCGGCTGGAACAACAAACATACAAAGTATGACAGTGATAATCCCAGGTACTCATTATGAACTTTACATACTATGTATGTAATTTTAATTATGTTAAAATGGTGTAATGTTTATGAATTTGATTATATACTTGTCCATTGCGTTGCGAATGCAGTGCGCTTGCAGAGAGACTTAGCCCACATGCTCTTCTGATTGGCTGTGATTTTTGATTGATTGTGTGTGGACGGATAATAAACGGTGTAATAAACTTTCGACATTAAAATTTTAACAAGATCTGTACAAAAGACAACATTACGCTATCAACACTGATTTGATTTGCAAAAACGAAATGCAATTCAAGAGCGAATCAACCTTGATCCATGAGGTTGAATCATCCGTAAATAAACGTTGAAACGCTGGCTAGGTTGGAATTGAACAAACTTCTGGTTCCACAGACTAAAACCCCAGAATCAACTTAAACTTTGAAGATGCCATGACAATCACACATTTAATTTCTGTTGTTTCTGTTTAACATGGTTAATCACAATTAATTCATATGAAAATACATATGTTAAGCACAGTTTAGTGGTATATTGTAAATGCTGCTTTGGATGTGTAAAGATGTCTTTGGACTTTAGGGTATTTTAGGAGAGGCAATCCTAGATGCATTCAATTTGATTGTGATTGAATGGGAATTGGTTGCTCTATTTTGAAATCTGAAATGATATTGTAGTTTATCAACTGGCTGCTGAGAGCAGTAAAACATGTAAGATGCATCTTGTTTTCCAGATATATTTTGATGCCATACCTTTTTAAAGCCAAACTCGCTTGTTGTTGTTGTTGTTTGCTATTTGTTGGCTTAATGTGTGTGATATTGTATTTTGTGAATATTATTTTTATTTGAATTTAGTTTGGCTGGATTGTGTTTTCCTCTGCTTATGGAAAAATGTTTAGATAATTTTATCATGTTGTCAAAAGAATGCAAGCAGAAAGTGGACTGAGGATATTTTTGTAATAAAATATTAAATATGGCTGTATAAATTTGACATTTGGTATCTGCATGACCAAAACTGTACATTTTAATCTTGCATAAAATCTGTATTTCTGAATAAAAGTACAATCCAAAAAGAAACATTTTATGTTTAGGTATGTTTCCTTTTTATTTTTTACCGTGTACAGTATGTTACACATAAATTTGCTGAAATAATGACATTTATAGTTTGGTAATAAATTGTCAAGTATTTACACTACAAGCAAATCCGGTCGCCGCTGGAAAAACCAGCAATGCAAGTTTGAGAGAAGCGCCCCCGACAAATCTTGCGATGATCATGACATTCCTTACGGCAACGACGTCACACATATAAACCACAACATGAACCACGAAGACGCTTGCACGCATTTCAGACGTGATACTTGTCGAAGGAAAAAGCAAAGAAAATGCGGACGGAAGAGACTAGGAAAAGGAAAAGAGACTGTAATTGCAGATTTCGAACAGAGATGGCGATAAAGCCGCACTACATCTTTAATGGTGCGTTCACACCGGACGCGAATAGCGCGTCAGCCGCGAGTGATTTCAATGTTAAGTCAATGCAAAGACGCGTTACGCGTGTGAATAACTCCTGCGGCTCGAATGAGGTGTAGAGCGCGGCGCGGTAGACTCGAATACGCCTCATTTGCGTTTGAAGTTCGCGCGAATGGATTTAGTGTTATTTTTGCATTCACGCATTTGACGCGAATTTGCTCCTGCCGCCCGAGTTGAAAAATCTGAATTTTGGCGCCAATTCGCGCTGTGTTAACCAATCAGGAGCCTAGCTGCTTGCTCACGTGGTGAAGTATCTGGATGCTTCAATAAATTATTTTGTAATATGACTAAATGCCTGGTGTGGTTCTAAAACACAACAAAGCAAATATTTGATCAGTTAAAACTTTATTTCAATATACGAGACATGTTCATTTTGTATTAAATGTTATTTATTCCATATCTAGATTATATGAAATATTATTATAATGTAACGACAACCAACAACATACATGTGCACAAGTTTGTGGACGTGAGAGAGAAAAATCACAGGACAGGTTAATAACTTTTGGAGGCTGGCTCTGTTTATCATCAAAGCAAAAATAAATGACAGATTTGGTGGATGAGGGCAAGCGTGAACCTCGCTCGCTCCGATGCGGGACAACAGGTCATCAAACTGGGGGCGGGACATGCGGAAGTAACGCTGACAGCGGCCGCCATCCAGCGCAGCTCCTGGAGCGAGCAAATGGTGAAACTCGCCAAACGGTTCGCCTCAGAAGGGTCTGGTGGACACAAATATACAGCGACGATGATCCCCACGCCGCTGTTCTGCTCTCCAGAGCAAATACAAAGCGGTGACTCTCTCGATGAATGCTCGATCAACAGGAAAAAGATGGCCGCCAATGGGTTTTTGATTCTTGTGCACGTGAATTTGATTCATCCGAGTGTGTATGACACTGATAGCAGCGGATATGAGCCCTCGGCTTGAGTTCAAAAACACATTTTAGTGCTAGATCTCTTATTTAATGTTAAAAATGCACACTATGCAAGATTTGTACCTTAAAGGGGGGTTGACTGCGATTTCACTTTTTTGATTTTAAATAGTGTGTAATGTTGCTGTTGGTGTATGAACAGTAGGGTTGGGTATCGAGTATCGATTGGAACCGAGACTAACTTTTCGTTTTTCCCGGAATCGTTCAAAAGTTAAAATTTCGATTCCTAGTTTCGATATTCACAGTCCGCCGAGCGGAAGAAGAAACCGCTGAACAACACCAACGAAGAAGCGTCTACCGGAAGTGTTGGCATAACCACGCGAGTCGAACATGAGTAGCTTACGTCGGCGATCCAAAGTGTGGCTTCACTTCTCTAAAAATAACGAAATCTTGGCAAAATGCAAAATTTGTGACAAAAGGAGTATTTTTACAGGAGTATTTCCTTCAGAAAGGCCGTTGGTTAGCAAGGTTAGCTAAACTTTTTTTGACCCTGCCTCTTAAAAGAATCGGAATCGAGAATCGTTAGGAACCGGAATCGAAACAAGGAATCGGAATCGGAATCAGAATCGTTCAAATTCAAACGATACCCAACTCTAATGAACAGTGTCTGTAAAGTTGCAGCGCTGAAAGTTCAGTGTAAGCAGAGATATCGTCTTTTAAAAATCAGGAAGTATATTGCCTACAAAAACGACTCGATTGGGACTACAGCTGGGTTTTAGACGTCACTAACCCATAGATTTCAACCCTCCCTCCGGAATATGCAGAAAAGGGCATGCGCATATTTAAGCGGCTCGTCGAGTGTGTGGTCTTCTGTGTTCGAGTTTCCCACGCACGGACGCTGTTCTTTGTCAACAGTGGATACACTTTATGTTCGTCAGCTGTCAGGTCTTCTGTGTTTGGCTTCCCACGGACACTGTACTTCGTCAACAATGGATACAATTTATGCGCATTTACGGAAGACAGCTTCCAGAATCTCCACGAATTCAACACCGGATTCATAAAGAAACTGTTACTAAAACATGAAGCAGTTCCGACTTTAAAACAAGAGGCAGCAATTGTTGGGCCACAACCTGTAAGTAGGCTGAGACTTAATCATTTTAAATCTATTTGCATATTTAATTCCAGACGTAGCCTTGTGTTTTATTTTTTATTTTATTTTTTTTCAAATGCCAGCGCTGGCTTTATAGGCTACTAGTTATACTATTTTGTGTCTACGACAAACGTGTGCAAACATTATGGACCTGAATTTTGTATAGACCATTTCACAAGATGTAAACAACACTGGTCCAGAAGCACTTCCTGTTTCAGTTTGTAACTGTTTTCTTTATTTCACATGTAAAGAAAACATCTTAAAGATGTTTGTTTAACTTTTTGATTCAGTTTTAAATGTTTTGTTGGTTGTATTTTATCCCAGCTTTTATGTAGTGTTAAAAAACTGAAACAGGAAGTGCTTCTGGACCAGTGTTGTTTACATCTTGTGAAATGGTCTATAAGTACTATTGTTTTAAACGTATTTTTCATGTATATATGCTTTATGACGTTATTTTCTACTTGATCAAGAGCGTAAACTAATGCCACGCTGTTTGAGTATAACATTAGTAGCCAGTCAGTTGCTATTGTTCCAATCAGATGCTATTGTGTAAAACAAATGTGTATAAAGTAAAAAAAACATTAGCAAATTATCATTCAGAAACGTTTTGTAAGAGCCGTGTGTGGTGAGGTTCTGCTTGACTCTCTTCATCGCCGCTTTCTCGGTCTGATTCTGCCTTAAACTGATACTGCAGTTCGACACGTATTTACATCTGGACCAGAGCTCATGACATGTACGTTTCGCCCATAAAGGTAATGGGCATTAACCTTCCGGACAACGTGAGCGACAGTTTAGCCAATCACAACACACCGGGCCAAACTAACCAATTTAAAAAAAGAAAAACCACGAATATATGGTATATTGCACCCCATAAACACAATCATGCAAAGAAAAAAAGCAGTCAACCCCCCCCTTTAATATAACAGCTTCAAATGGGTATCAGGCTGTGAGTGCAGAGACTAGTCTATGGCAGAGATGCTTTGCGTGAGTGGTATTTACGACAGTAACATTAAATGCAAGTACTCCACAGCGACTCTAGGGGTCGCTGTTTGACAAAAGCGAAATTCCTGCATAGTGTGCCTTTAATTCTCACAACTGCTGACCTGGAGGAACACCACTTGTCTTCTTGTCAAAGTCGCTCAGATCTTTATTCCCGACCATTTCTCCGGCATCCAACACATTTATTGCGAAAACTGATTGTTAACTTAACTCAACGATATTTTCTTCACCTGTGACGAGGGGGAAAAAAACAACTATTATCCAGTTTTCACCTCGAATCAATCATGATAAATGTCAGTTAACTATGTGTGATTTAATTTTCTCTGTGATTTTACAAAAACCCAGTTGGCATCAACAGCCGCTGAACCTCAAACATGTGTATTTATAATAGATCCAGATTATGGAATGTCATTTGGCCATCAGAAAGCAGACATTTGTTTATCACTGTGACTTCTGAAGAAAGTAGTTGTATTAATTAGTCACATTTTGTATGTTGACTCTGGATCCACCCTACACTAGAAATGATTGGGTGTGAGCCAGCTCTTTATGACTCACACACATTTCCCAGTGTAATTATAAATTTCCCGTCACAATAATGGAGAGATTAAACGCTGGTCATGTAGTACATGCTCCTGTGCCGAATGCTAATATGCAAATCATTTGGGAGGAGAACCTCTTAAACCACAGTTCAAGGCCAGAGGACTCATTAAAAGAAAAGAGCTGGGTGTTAAAATGTGCGTCGTTCGAAGATGTTTATTGTGCATACATGAACTCTGCCACAGAGAAATTAACAGTCAAACCAAACATTATTCAGACACTAGCTATGGATATTTGTTTTACTAGTGGCGCAGGACACTAGTTCATGTGAGGAAGTGAGGATAGCACAAAAAAAAGTAAACTCTGACATTATAGGCTACCCAAAAATTATTTATTTGACTAAGACGACCAGTAAAATTTATAACAATTTGGGACTAAAAACGATTGAGACAGTTATCCTGACCATGTTTTGCTAAAGTGTTTTTGCTAATGCTAATTGCCAATGTGACCTTTTTACACCAAAGACTGAACAAAATGTAGCATTGCTTGGTAATTGGTTCAACTTAATTGGTATTATATGATATCCACCTTTTTCTGCTCTAAACAATGCGCGCTGCCATGACGACGATGCCGCTAGTTAACTTCCGGTTCGAGTCTGGTCTATGCTTTTTTGCCATGTGTTTTAGATTGTGTCATCCCCACATCGCAAAACTAAATCGAAAAAAAAAACATTCATCAAATGTGATCTGATCACGTTATTTTTTTTATTAAATCACAGTGAAAAAAAAAAATGAACGTTTTTCTTTGCTTCATAACTTCCAAAGGATAGAGCATGACTGCACGATCTCTAGCAAACATCCGACAGTCTCTATCACCCCGACTGCTGCAGTTCTAAAAGGTAGGCTACAGTAGGCTGGTTAGCCCCTTGACTCCTGCTTCCTCTGCTTTCAAAGATAGTCTATATTTCTCACTAATGTTACGCCGAGTTTCATTCATGAGAGCAAAGTCCAGTTTGAGCGCTATCGCCTCCGTCATGATCTGTTTACTATATACTTCTTATTTATTAAAACTCAGGCAATTGGTTGATGAAACATTGATTGAAATTAAGATACAATTAGTGAAAAAAGGACAGCAGGAAGTAGAAAACCGTCCAGTCAGAAAAAGGTGGACATACCTTTGCATTTAACATCTGACAGATATTCAACATAATTAAGTTGTGACAGTCTAACAGAAGGACGGCCAAAACCAGTGAAATATCAACATTTTGGTTCGACAGCAATTGTGTTTTGTGGCTGCATTTATTTGATTTAAAAAAAAAAATGTATTTTGTTGTTGTCTGAATATATTTTGGAATGTAATTTTTCAGCATCATACCTCCAGTCTTCACATGATCAGAAATAATGCTTTCTATTATGAATCTATATTATAACACGCTGTTTTGCTGCTCAAGAAACATTTCTTCATTTTGAAAATGTATTTAAGAAACTGTGATAAAACATTTTTTTTATTATTTTTTTTGAATAGACAGTCCAAAAGAAGAGCATTTATTTGAAAATAGAAATATTTTGCAACATTCAAAATGTACTTTTGAACAGTAGTGTACACAAATATCATTGGAGCTTCATTTTCTGAGTGTTTTTATTGTTGTTTCTTCTGTGTGTTCAGTTGTATACAGACAACATCTACAGTGTTTATTCAGTAAGGACTAAAATTAAATGAATCAGTGAAGTAGTGTGCGCAGCTCTCCTGGACGTCCTCTTCGTGACTTCTGTGTGTTTGTGAGGAGCCGAGTGCGTCTTTCAGCACAACACTCACTTCCTGAGGCCTCTCTTAGTTCTCTTTGTCCTGCAGGAGACAAAAAAAAGCCTTTAGTTTACATCACAGCCATGAACCATGTTTTGTTAACTGATTTTTTTTTTGTCAGTATTTAAAAGTAATAGTATTATAATTATGCACAGTATGTCGTGAGTCTGAGAGAATCATTGGCTGCCGTCTCTGTATACTCTAGCGTAGTGCTGTTTGACGCAAGGCGGTGTGAAAACGAGTGGACGTTTATCGTGCTTCATCAGCGGAAACAATGGGAGAATTAGTACCTGAAAAACTGAAAAAAATATCTGTAGACAGAAAGGCCAACAGGGACAACATCGTGCGTAATCATCGGTACGGCATCTATGAAAAATATTTGATGATTGAGATAATCCTGAGTAGATGCTCAAGTTACTTATTTAGAGTGGTAAAAGTCATTAATTATTGTGTTCACTGTCCATATAAACTATATTCACTGGCTTCCGGTAACGGCTGTACAGAATACTGAGTCTAGACTAGTTCCGGCGGAAGAGTGACCTCTGACCCGACGCATGACGTATTGATGAACGTGGAAACGCAGAGGATATCAAAACAAAAATGAATCAGAATTACAAGTCTAAAACGAGAATTTGTAAAGATAAATGTGATGTGGGTGGAGTTTGAGTTTGTTGCCCAGCTTTATTAATTTGAACCCCGAGAGACGTCAAAGCTTGCGCTACTCCAACATCATGTGTCGGGTCAGAGGTCACTCTTCTGTCTGAACTCGACTTGCATACGTCCGTTACCAGAAGCCACTGATTATAGTTTATAAAGTCATAAAAATGGATATTTTTCTTACAAAAAAACATCAGAAGGCCTTTCTTAACCCACTGGAGCTGTATGGATTAGTTTTATGATGAATGGATGTGCTTTTATTTGTAGGATTCAAAAACTCAGTCACAATTCATTCCCATCATAAAGCTGGGGAGATCCAGGATATTTTTTTTTTTTTTTTACAAATGACCTTAGTAGAATCACGTTAAACATGTGTAAGGGAGGCAGCCCCTGTGTTAAAAAAAACTGGTAGAAAGTGGTCAGCAAAGAAATCTGTAGTAGAGGCAAAGGCTTCCCTTCAAATTGGTGATATTGTGGGACAGGTACAGCATGGAAGAGGGGGTTTTGTGCTCAGTTTAGCTCCTCCTAAATGGCACAAGGCAGGCCCACCTCAAAGGAGGAAGCTGGTAGTCAAAGAGGTGCAAAAGCAGGAGGAGAGGATGAGGTGTATAAAGGCCATTTCCCAGGCCAAGCAGGGAGAGTGGATGAGATGGGAGAGTGTTGAACAACCCAAGACGGGCTGGCAAGACCTTTGGTCAATGGAAGAGAGTAGGATCAGTTTCCTTATCAGGTCAACACATGATGTCCTCCCATCACCGCTGAAACCCAAACCTCTGGTTAGGAGAGGATCCCTCTTGTCCTTCTTGTTCATCACCTGCTACATTAAGGCACATTCTGACAGAATGTAAGGTGGCTCTTATCCAAGGTCGGTTTACTTGGCGCCATGACCAAGTACTGCAATGTTTGGCTTTAGCATTGGAAGGCAAGCGTAGTGTGGCCAATAAGTTGCCGCCTGTTCTAGCCAAACATTACACGCAGAAGACAATATTCCTACGCCCAGGCGAGCAACCACCAAGAAAAGGTGTTAACACCAATTCTTGCCCAGGACAACTGGAAGCTACTAGGGACTGGAAGATGCTGGCTGATCTTGATCAACAGCTTATTTTTCCACCTGAGATTGCCACCACTAACCTTCGACCAGATATTGTTTTGCGGTCTGGATCAGCACGCATTGTTCAGCTGATAGAGTTAACAGTGCCATGGGAGGATGCGGTAGATGAGGCATATGAGAGGAAGAAACTGCGGTATGCTCATCTGGCCACTGAAGCAGAACAGCGAGGATGGAGGGTCCAAGTTTTTCCAGTGGAAGTGGGTTGTCGAGGATTTGTGGCACACTCTACAACCCGGTTCCTCAGAGACGTCAGATTCAGTGGCCAAGAGTTGCGTCGTACAGTGATGAACTTATCTGAAGCAGCAGAGAGGAGCAGCAACTGGCTGTGGTTGAGACGGAAATATTCTGGCTGGCTGTGTACAGTACGCCACGATATGGTTTCGTAGAATTCTTGAAAAACCTGAAGAGTCTGTTGGTTTATTTGTTTAGGTTGCATAGCAATTACAGTCATTACGTTCCTGTGTATATTGCGTGAATGACGGGTTGTGTTTGGGCACATATTGTGTTTTGCGGTAGGTGGTATGTCGTTGCCACTGAAACTGCTTTAACGACGACAGTGTGGCTCGACAGCCTTAGTCAAACGGGTTGGCACGTATGGTTGGGTTGCGGAGAGATTGTGAAACTGTGGTTAGGTCACATGTGAACTACGAGGAAGGAACAATCTTCAGAGAAGGAGGGATGTAGAGGTCATTAAACTGGGCTGAGTTGAGTGGGGGATGAAGGGGGGTGACTCTAGGACACTGTCGCCCTCATGAGGTGTCGTGGGCTAGTCGACGAAACACTGAGGACGGAAGGTGCCCACTTGAAGACCCTAGAGATGTCCCCTACTCAGCTCAATCCAGACGGTTGTGGTGCTGGTCCACTGGGGAGACCACACTGCAGTTACAGCCGTCGTGTGTGCTGACACGCCAAGTACACTGCAGCCGTTAACGCCGGACAGAAGGGAAGTCACACCACCATATGGAAAGTTTACTGTAAAGCTACGTCTTAGTTTGTGCTTATCTTGGCGAAAGCCGAGTACAAGACTGCATGAAGTTTAACATCTACTCTCGTGTAATGGAAATCAGCTCAGATTGTGTTTTGCTGAAAAAAGAAAATCATTCAACCTTCGGGCAAACTAATCTTTTAAACTACGCAAAGAATGATGCACATTTAAATGTGGCCATTGCTCTTATAAGATATAAGAGTGCACCAGTGTCTTAAACGAGTATCAATATAGGCAGCTTACTAGGTTTTGGAGTAGAGCTTCTCCCTCTGCTGACTAATCGTGTGTGTGAGGGGTTAGTGCTGGACATGCACAGGTACAGTAAATGCTGAGTTTGCTGAGCAGCAGATTGCAACCAAAACTCTTGTTGCCCTCGAGCGCTTTTCTTCAGTCTCCCACGATCATTTTCTGCCTCAGAAGCAGCTCTGCCACTCTGACAATGCATTCACAAACACTCTGTCTGTGTTCCATGCCTGAGGCAGGAGTGGATGAGTCAGAGTTGGATTTGAACGAGAAAGTCCCCCAGCACGGTTAATAAAAAAACCCTGAGAGAATGTTGCAGGTATGTGTTAACCAAAGTAATGCCAGAACAATCAACAATCACAAACTCGCCAAGCATCATTTAGAACAAAACCAGGCCAGAACGAAGTTCGCTTTGCGGCTTGTGTTTAGGGGTGGACATTAATACTTCCTTTAATACAAATCACATCATATCAATTGATACAAAATCGCTTCCTCATAAAATAAATATTTTTTTCTTTTTTTTTATGAGATCAGGTTGGACAAACGTAGATGAACTCACGTTTTCTGGTGATCACTGACCCTGTTCCTCAGGACATTGACCTGTAGAGAGATGCCATTACTTACTTACTTACTATTCTTTCAAGCCACTGATGATTCGTACAAGTTTTAAGAAAGTAAACAGGTTTGTTCCTGATTTCATGTTGAGATTGTGGGTCTTGTAAAACTCAAGGTTATAAAGCCTTCAGATTACCTCATATTTCTGTTTGGTAAACTGGTACTGTAACTCAAACTTCTCTGCTTCTAGTTGACGCATCCAGCTCCACAGTTCGTTTGCTTTCTCCCTGATGAAAAGAAGAGAGAAAGTGTTGTCATCTGACTGGATGAGACAGATTTTGATTGTGATGATTATTATTAGGGTTGTCCCAGTAACAAAATTTCAGTAGTCAGACATGCTACCAATGCCAGTAAAATGTTGTGCTTCTCTGTACCAATTTCAGTCCCAGAGAAAAAACTGTTGAATTGTCCCGTTTTGTCTCGTCCATTAATAATTACTGTCAGTCATTGCAGTTTCCAATTCAATGGTCCCATTTGAACTTTCAGTTGACTATGAGTAACTTTGCAACTGCATGTCAACTAACTGTCATTAGAGGATTAGTAGACTCTCTGCTTAATATAAACTCTTTATTGTGATGCTCCAACAGAAATTCTCCTGAATATAAGTAATTTTGCAACTGCATGTCAACTACATATTCCAACCTTACCAGTCTACTAATACTCTACACCCTATTGAGAGGTAGTAGACAAGTACAACGTTACTTATAGTCAACAGAATGTGTTAAATGGATCATCAAAGTTCTGGCTAACTTACTGGCATCTCTAATAGGCCATTGCATTTACATGCTTAACAGATATGATTGTGATTGTCTACAATGCTCAACACTTGTAAAACATGCTCTAAATAGAAACCTTTGATGCTCATGAAGCTCTCAAACAAATATGAATGAGAGCGTTTGAAAGAGTTGATCAAGACCAGACAGCATCTTCCAGTCCCTAGCAGCTTCCAGTTGTCCTGGGTGAGAATTAGTTTTAAAGAGCTTATTGCAGGTCAAAAAAAATCTAAATTTATAGATAACTTTGTATGAAAATACCATATGAAAAGTTAATGCAGGATTTAAAATGTTTTAAAACAAAATAAGGGCACTAATTAAGTAGATAAAGTGAGCGTTTCTTGGACTGCTAGTAACGGCTTTTTTTTCAACATTGCGTCATTTTACGTCACATTAGCGAGCCTTAGCCTCGGCTCAGTGCAGAGTAGGCTGGTATTCAGTGAGAGCGGTCGTCAGTCAGTCTGCTTTCGGTAGTTTTTGTATTTTAATTTATCATCGTCATGGTAAATTATTGTGTTTGTGGAGGTTGCAAAACTCTGGCCTGTCGGGACTTCAAGATTGAATCCACAAGTTTCCATTACAAGAAAAGGGACGGTGCTATCCACAAGTTTCCGAGGGGCGTAAAAAATAAAAAATAAAGTTGGTGAAACTTCCGGTAAGGCGGCGGAAGTAGAATTCCAATGGTATTTTGTGTGTTAATTAGTGAAGAGGCTAGCTGTTTTTCTGAGAATTATTTTACTATTTAAAGACGCAAATCTTTATGAGAGATGTCGTTACGGAGCTCAGGGACAACATGTGCTGTTCGCGGTTGTATGTATAACCGGACTAAACTAATTCAGTGGCTTAAACGTGATTGTTTGGAACATAAGCGAAAAACGAAATCAGAGTGATCCTGCCAACGACTGTAACGTTAGTTTCCATCACCTCCCAAAAGACGACGAATCTTCCTCTGTACATTTGTTTAAATTCTTAATATTCTAAAAAATCTATCAGCATGTGTTTGGCTGTTCGCTACTGATGTTACACCTAAACTCAGGATCAAAGCCTGAGTTGACAGAATACCAAATGTGCCAGTTAATGTATTCGAGTAGCACATTCATTTATAATTTTGAATAAACTCCAAAGCACAATGACTAAGAGTGTATTTTTTATTTTAATTGTTTGTCAGCTCGCACAACTGTCTGTCACCATGCCTTGATGAGTATTGATTATTAATAATGTTATTATAATACTCCCAACCAACTACTGCGGAGGGTAAAGGTACTGTTATTTCACCCTTTTTAATTTCGTTGAGGTTATGTTCCCACATCGTTAGCTAGTTAGGATCGCTATATCTTGAATGACTATCAACTGTTGAATGAACGAGTGTGAAGTATGTCAAGTCGCGCTTTGTTTATTTCGAACCGGAAGACGCGCCCACTTTTAATGCAAGGCCTCATGTGGCGGAAGTTAGCTTGTGGATAGCCTATATCTTTCGTTCCAGGTGCGGTTTGTGCAGATGAAGAGACAGGATTTCTCTTCCGCATCGGCTTCGGAAAACGTGGCCTTGTGTAGCGTTCACTTCAGATCAAATGATTATCATCCCGGCGATATGATGGAGTTCAACATGGGATGCCGAAGCAAGAATACCTGAGTATGCTTTTAGTACAATAGAAATATACTCAAGTATAGTATACATTTAATAATATAAATCTACCCTAAACATACTAATGTCTGCTGGCCTGTTATAGGATCATAATAAGCTGTACAATATTGGGATATTGTATATCTTACCAAAAGACACCTGTCCTGTTCTCCACTGGTTCTCCTCACACCACAACTCAATTTGTCTCTGACCGTTCTGTCTAACATTATCCTGGCCTGTCCTGCTCTCTTTAACATAGCAGGCTCATAACTTTTTGGCTTGATCCTTCATACGAGTATTTCCTCAGCGTCCGAAATGTCATTGCGATCCATTGTTTTCCTGTTGTTTGAATTGACCGCTCTCCCGCTTGTTGCGTCACACCCGCCACGCCCATTTTTCAGACGCGGGAGTAAAATTTTCTCACAAAAAAATGACTCCAGAAGTTCCTGTAGCGTATTTATAAGTATATTTTAAAGAAAATCTAGTTCCTACATTATTTTTCTATGCATTGACTCTTTGGGTCCTCTAACCTGCAATATGCTCTTTAACACCTTTTCTTGGTAAATGATAACACATTTTAATTTCTGGGTGGAGTATCCCTTTAACTGTTGCCAAATTGAAATGAAGGACCTGTTGTGGCCCTACATCTGCTTCTAATTGTAGGATGAATTTTCAAACCTGAGAATGGATTCGTTGGCATTGTCGATGTCCAAACTTTTGCGCCGATCGCCAAGAATCTTCTTCTTCTTCTCTCTCTCAGTCTGTTTCTTTCCACTCCGTCTCTCTATCTATTTGTGTATACATAAATAAATGTTGACAAAATTTCTGTCACTCAACATGTTGGGAGACCAAAAATGCCTTTTTCTGAGCGAGATTTACACTGTCTCAACTCTGACCTTCTGCATGTAACCACCGAAGTGCAGATTGGTGAGGGTCTTCTTCTTCTTGGCATCGTCCTCTGCTCTCTTTTTGGCTTCCTCTTCCTCCTTGCGAGCTCTTTCATCCTGAACATTTGAAAACAGAAAAGGATTTGCAAAGCTAATACCAATTTTGCCTGAATGAGTTAACAGGAAATGTCAGTGTCCCATTGCTTTTGGTTTCCGACCTCCAAACGCTTCTGTCGTTCCTTATCACGTTCGCTGCGGATCCTATGCTGCTCTGCTCGCTCGGAGCGCCGTTTCTCCTGTGGGATCAGTCATTTTACAACTTTGACAGCTTTATCTGCAGGGAGAGATCACTCAACAAGAACTAATGGTGGCGTTCACGCCTCAAAATGACAGAGCGGCTGATTGAATGACAGAGCTGATTGTCACATTCAGGCTTGAACTGATCCTTAATGGACCTACGGGAATGTTTTCAGTGTGGGTTACATATTTGTCTCAATGGGCGCATTCTTTTCATTTCTCTGTTTGTGTATTTTGTAAGTAATTCATTTGTGAATAGAAGCTTTGGTCCCACTTTATATTAAGTGGCTTTTAAGTACTATGTACTTACATTGAAACTAACCATTTGATACAATGGATTTATTGTGTACATACATGTTTTTACATTGTACTTATATTTTAAAAATACAAGCATGTAATTAGAGCTGTAACTAATTTATGTAATTACATCTGTAATCACACAGCTGACCCATTCCTTACACTTTAACCTACCCTTAAACTGACCCATACCACCACACCTGTCCCTAACCTTACCCTCAATAGCAGCAAAAGTGTTTTACAATGCAACATGAGCACAATAAGTACATTATACTTATTTTTCAATGTAAGTACAGTACTTAAAGCAACTTAATATAATGTGGGACCGAAGGTTTACATAATAATGAACAGAGGCCATGTAATGGGACAGCAGTGTTCACTCACAATCCTGTCTGTTAGGCTGATGAGTTCCTCTTCCTCCTTCTTTCGGCTTACAAAGTGAGCTTCAATCAACGTTTGGAGCTCATTCAGGTCCTTCTCCATACGCTTACGATGGATATCCTGTGGGAAATCAAACTTTGAGATTGTATCTGTGACAGGTTTTCTGACAATATGTGCAGGTTCAGATTGGCTGGTTTCTACAAATCTTTTTGTTTGACAAGATATTTCAGTACTTTCTATTAAATGGATCATCATAAAATATTTCAAACTCATCAAACTATTCTTAAAACAGAAATAAAATGTATGATATAATTTTAGAGTGGTTTGACATTATTTTAAAAAAGAAAACAAAAACTAATCCAATTCTCTTACAAAGTAATAATAATAAATATAGCCGCCATGCAGCAGCCATTACCGGGGTTCAAGCTATTTAAGGCCTTTAAGCACATTATGCGTAAATAGATATTAAGTTTTATTTAACATGCCCTGCCAGAACTGACGCTACACTTGATGTTTTTTTAAAGCTTTTTAATTTTTTAAAGCTAGTAATTCATTGGCCGATGGCAGACATGTTTTTTGAGATACATCAATGTACGCATAGGCAATCGTGGCAGCTCGAACAAAGACGAGTATGTTAATTTTCAAGTCAATAGGACTAACTGTGAAGTAGTAATAGCCATTTTGATGATTGTTTTTTTTCCGCCACATGCTTTTCCGCCACGTGACCATGGAATGAGCTCCTACACACAGTAGGTGTGCTGAGTTTATAGAAAATATCTAATCCCGTTCTTGAGTTATAGCTATTTTAGTAAAAGTGTCTCCTCCCACTTCGAACGTTGAGGCCGCCCTTAGGGACCATGAACTAAAAACCTAGGACAAGTTTGCAAAAGTAGATTTTTCAAAAAAATCAAAAATACCTGAACATTTAGTCGAATGATGAACACATTATTGTGTTAATCCTTGATTCAAGGATTCCAATGATATAATACACTTGAGAAGTTATTATTAGCCATTTTGTACTTTTGACCAATGTAGCGCCCCCATCAGGTCGATCGGGGCGGGTGTTGGTGACGTACTACCAGCCATCAAAGTTTCAAGTCTCTACGACTTACGGTTTGGTCTGCTCGACCACTTTTAGGGGAGAATGCTGATCCTTGAAAAACGTAACAATTGCAACTGGGTTTCAGTGATGCGCGCTTGAACTCCTAATAATGATAAACTATTTTGGATAGCAGAACTTGTCTTATAAGCATTTGCAAGGAGGCATTACTTGTGTTCTGTCGATTTATTGAAGAGCCACATGGAACAACTGCGTTCAGCTTGTTTACATCAGAATCAACTCTCTTACTCTTCGCTGTATTACGCTGACCTTTAGAACTCTCGTAGTCCCCCTAGTGGACTGGTTATATAACACCATAACACATTTAGGTAATTCACAATACCCTGACACCTCCCTCTTTTAGTATAATACTCCAGGGTACAATTCTGTTTTAACTTAAAGTCAAAACTCAGTAACAAAGCATAACACAGTGCGTTTAACCCTGTAGAACTCACCACAGAACATATTTTATCACCTCAAACAAAACAATATTAATTATTATTTTCAGGAATAATCAAACCTGGCTATTTAACACACTTAAATTAACATTAAGTGGCACTGACATATCGGGATCTTTCATAAGTCCAATCGCTCTACTGGCTTACTCACTCTTCCTGATCTGGTGATAGTATGTTTTGTTGCAATTGTCTCTGCAAATAAATCAGAGTCTCTGTGAGGTTTTTGCCCTCAGTGGTGATTTTTCTGAACTCACAACTGTCTTTAACATGGTTCCTGAATCTCCATCTGGAAGCAACTGAAGATGCCTTCGATTTCTCCGTTTCTCTACCCCCTCATCATTGGAAACTTCATATGACCGTGGAGTTGTGCTTTCTCTCAGCACCGTCGCAGGCCCTTTCCATTTAGATTCGTTGTCCAGCTTTAACAAGACTGAATCCCCTGGCCTCAGGAGATGTAAGTCCTTTACACCGTGTCGTCTGTTAAAGTAGAATGCTTGCTTTTCTTTCGCTTGTTTGTCTTTCTCTCTCACACTTGACTTGTTCGGCCACTTTGGTCTCAGATTTTTCGGTAAGGTGGGTAGAGTAGTACGGATTTTTCTTCCCATTAGCAATTCCGCTGGGCTTACCCCAGTAGAGGTGGTGGGAGTGGCTCTGAAACACGAGTGCCATCAACGGGTCATCCTGTTTCAGAATTCGCTTTGCTGTCTGAACCGCTCGTTCGGCGTGTCCGTTACCTTGTGGATTATGCGGACTTGATGTAATGTGTTGAATATCGTACGCAACACAAAAGCTCTTCCACGCTTCACTGGAGAACTGCGGTCCGTTGTCGCTAACAATTTGTTCTGGTATGCCGAATCTCGCAAACAACACTTTAAGTCTCTGAATAACATGTTCAGATGTTGTTACGTTTAGCAGAAGAATTTCTAAGTAGCGCGAATAGTAGTCAGATACTACCAGATATTGTTGCGCTCTGTGCATACACAAGTCTATGGCTATTCGTTGCCATGGTCTTTCTGGCAGTGGTGTTGACTGTAAAGGTTCTTTGTGCTGTACACGTTTGTTTTCAATGCAATACTTACACGTCTCGATCTTACGTCTGAGATCCTCCGAAATCCCAGGCCACCACACAGTCTCTTGAGCGCGTGCCCTGCATTTTGACAAACCTTGATGTCCGTCATGAATTTTGCTAAGCATCTCGTGTCTCATCACTTTCGGAATTACTATGCGATTCCCCAGCACAATCAGTCCCTCACTCACTGATAAAGAGTCTTTCCATTTGTAAAAGCTCTGTACGCTATCAGGAACGCTTTTAGCATATTCTGGCCACCCTTCTGTTACGAACTTCTCTACGGTTTGTAGCTGCTCATCCTTCCGTTTTTGGCAGACAACTGATGATCGCATTCACGTGACAACTCACATCTGCTGTCATGAAGTCTTCAGTGGTGTTCAATGGGCTACGTGACAGTGCGTCCGCAACAACCAAGGTTTTGCCAGGTGCGTACTCCGCTTTTGCGTTAAACCGCATGAGTCTCATTAAAAGTCTCTGACATCTTACCGGCACTGTGTCTAGATCTTTGCTATTAATCAGTGGTACTAATGGCTTGTGATCAGTGATCAATTTGAATGTGTCCATGCCTACTAAGTATTTCTGGAACCTTTCACATGCCCACACGCCTGCAAGGCATTCCTTCTCAATTTGGGCGTATCTTGTTTCAGAATCCGTCAATCTTCTCGAACAGTACGCAACTGGTTTCCAGCTGTCCTCATGTTTCTGCATTAAAACACCGCCGATACCGTAACTGCTAGCGTCCGCTGATACTACGGTTTCCTTTTCCAGATCGTAGTGTGCCAGGACTGGAGCTTTTGTGAGCTAGCTTTTCAGAATGTTGAATGCTCTTTTCTGCGGTTGGTCCCATGTCCATGCACGTCCGTTCTTGAGCAGCACATACAAGGGACCTCCCTTCGTTGCCAAGTCCGGAATGTATTTACCCATGTAGTTTATGAGGCCTAGAGCCCTCCTCAGCTCATTCACATTGTTCGGTTTGGCAAGTCACTTATTGCACGTACCTTTTCTGAGTCTGCTCTGACTCCTTGTGCATCCACGACGTGACCCAGAAACTCTGAAGCTCTGCTTTCCTGAAAACGCACTTTTCTTTATTCAATTTGAGCCCCACACTTTCCATCCTTTTCAGCACTTTCTCCAGGTGTTTGTCATGCTCAGCCCGATCTTTCCCGTACACGATCACATCATCCATGTACACTGCGACTCCTTCCATGTCCCTGAGAAGTCCATTCATCTTTCTTTGGAAGATTTCCGGGGCTATGCTGATCCCGAAAGGAAGCCTCTTAAAGCAATAGCGTCCCACCGGAGTAATGAATGTCGTCAGTAAGCTGCTCTCATCACATAACGGAGTCTGCCAGAATCCTGACGCAGCATCTAATGATGTAAAGACGCTTGCTCCAGCTAGCTTAGCTAGAATTTTGTCTGTAGTGGGAAGCATGTATCTTTCTCTTTTAATGTTGTCGTTCAGTTTATTTAACCTCACAAATTCTCACGCTTCCGTTGGGCTTCATGACCGGAACCATGGGTGCACACCAATCTGTAGGTTGTGTGACTTTTTCCACGACACCTTGTTCCTCCATTCTCTGCAGTTCTGCTGTTACTTTAGAAAGCAGTGGTAATGGTACTCTCCGTGCAGTATGTACTGCGTATGGCTCTGCGCCTTCTTTCAGGTGTATTTTTACCGGCTCAGTTTTCATTATACCACTTCCTTCAAAAACTGTGATTATCTGCTCTATTCTTTTGACTAGCCCCATATCAGCTGCTGTCTGTCGGCTTAGAAGATTACTGACAGTCCTTCCGTCAACCACATACACGGTTAAGGCATATTTTCTACCTTTTGTGACGAGCACCCTCAGAGGAAGCAGCGTCGCCCTGGCAACCAACACAAAACACCTGCACGTCCTCATCGCTGGCTGATCGGTCACAGCTGCTCCCAATCAGCCCACAGCCACATAAGCAGCACATGCTTAGCAAACAGACAGACACTAGTCTCGAACTGAATGGAAGTGCTGGTCTAACCCTTCTCTCTATTCTCCCCAGAAAGCAGCGAGTGACCGACAGCCCATCATTTGTGGAGCACGTTTTGGAAACCCACTTTCACTTGAATTGAGCACAGAAGAGCACTTAAAGCACCAGCCACCACACGCCAGCTGAACTTTTCACCAACGTTATTTGATTGTAAATAAATCCACCCTCTGGGGCCGTTTCACGAAGCCAGCCTTGTCGAGTGTTTCTTCACCCCGTGACAGTGGTGGAGAATGCGGGCAAGTTCATGAAGAATCACCGACAAGTTCACCGCCCCAACCTCTGAATTTTTTTCTCTTTTCTTGTGCACTACAGGTGGCGGAAAGCGGCACGCTCATCCCCGCAATGGAGGAAATATTAAAACGCCTCGCTGAAGTGAGCATTCGCCAGCAACAAATTGTGGAACATCTTGCCACTCGCCAGGGCAGGACGGAGGAAGAACTCATCGCCATTGGTGCTTCCGCCACCCAGCGCATTCCGCTACCTGATTCTCGCGCCCAAGCAACCCGCCTGCTGCCGAAGATGACCGCTGATGACGACGTGGAAGTCTTCCTCCAGGTCTTTGAAACCACCGCTAAGAATGAGGCATGGCCCGAGGACGAGTGGGCACGCGCGCTGGCACCCCTCCTCACCGGAGAAGCCCAAAGGGCTTATTTCTCACTCCCTTGTACCGATGCCGAAGATTATAACAAAGTCAAGCAGGAAATTTTGGCGAGGCTCTGCCTCTCTTCCATCTGCGCTGCCCAGCAGTTTCAGGAATGGGAGTTCAAGCCCCGTGTGCCGGCCCGGGCACAAGCAGCCGAGCTCAGCCGTATTGCTCAACACTGGCTCTTGGAAGGGAACCCCACCGCAGCTCAGGTAGTGGAACGAGTGGTGGTCGATCGCCTCCTCCGCGCTCTACCCCGCGCACATCGACAAGCGGTTGGGATGAGGAACCCCACCAACATCCTGGAGCTTGTGGAGGCGATGGAGCTGGCGGATGCCATCCATCACCGTGAGGCTGGGGACCGAGCACCGCTGTTTCCCCGAAGGGTGGTCCAGGAGCGACGCCCGCTCGAAGGGACCCCACGACCGGTCAGCAGACCGATGGTTTCCCCACCGCGAGATGAACCCATGCCCAGCGCTGAACCACCGTCACCCCAGTGAGCATGGTTAGCGGGTTGCATCGTCCACCAGCATGTACCATCGGGAGCCCCCGAAGCAGATGTGATGGTTGAAGGGAAAAGTTTCCGGGCCCTGCTGGACTCGGGTAGTGCGGTCACCCTAATCCAGTCGTGGCTGTGTGGCCCCCGAAGAGGCCAGAAGAACTTCCTCCCGATTACCTGTGTGCACGGAGACACTCGCCAAGTACCATCGCGTATAATCACTATCTCGTCACCCCAAGGTACCTGGCCGGTGGAGGCTGGCCTGGTGAAGGACCTGCCGGTGGCCGTACTACTTGGAAGAGATTGGCCCGGCTTCGACAGACTGCTCACAGCCGCTACTCAGACTGCCAGCCCCGAAGGGAACCGTCAAAGACAGAGACGGCCTCGTGGACCCCGCCGCCGATCTGCCCTGCTCGCCTCCGACAGCGGGAGAGATGGTGAGTCCCCCTCCCAAATGACTAATCTGTTTTATGATGTATACCAACAGGCTGCGGGAGGAGGCTCCTTTGCCAAGGAACAACGGGAGGACGATCGGCTCAAGCATTGTTGGGCGCAGGTGCGAGCCGTCGATGGAAAAGACGTCCTCCCCCGGCCCCACCCTCTCCCGCATTTTGTCGTTGAGAATGGCCTGCTGTACTGTGTCGCTCAGCGGAGGGGGGAGGAGAAGAAATTGCTGGTTGTTCCTAGAGCCAAGACCGGAACCATCCTAGAGCTGGCGCATTCCCATCCCATGGCAGGACACCACGGGGCAGCCAACACCACTCAGCGCATCCGCGACCGTTTTCTCTGGCCGGGCCTAGAGGCCGAAGTGAAGCGGTTCTGCCAAGCCTGCCCGACTTGCCAGGTCACGTCGCCCCGGACCTCTCCCCCCAGCCCGCTCATCCCGTTGCCGATCATCGAAGTGCCCTTCGAGCCGATTGGAATGGACATAGTGGGGCCGTTGCCAAAGTCTACCCGGGGGCACGAACACATCCTGGTGATCGTCGACTATGCCACCAGGTAGCCTGAAGCAGTTCCCCTACGTAAGGCCACCGCAAAGTCCATCCCCCAGGAGCTGTTTCTGTTGGCCAGCCGAGTCGGTCTCCCCTCGGAGATCCTGACTGACCAGGGGACCCCGTTCAAGTCTCGGCTGATGGCAGATCTCTGCAGGCTGCTACGGGTGAAACAGATGAGGACCACAGTCTACCACCCCCAGACGGATGGACTCGTGGAGAGATTCAACCAGACCCTTAAGCAGATGCTTAGACGAGTGACGGCAGAGGATAAGCGGGATTGGGACCTCATGATTCCCTACGTGCTCTTTGGAATCCGCGAAGTTCCCCAGGCCTCAACTGGGTTCACCCCCTTTGAGCTCTTGTTCGGTCGTCAACCACGTGGACTCCTGGATGTCGCCAGGGAAGCTTGGGAGCAGCAGCCTGCCCCTCATCGTACTATCATCGAACATGTTCGACAGATGAGAGAACGGATCGATCGAGTAATGCCATTGGTCCGCGAACACCTCTGCAAGGCCCAGCAAGCACAGCAACGCCACTATGACAGGGCAGCCCAACCACGGGAATTCCAGCCCGGAGACCGCGTCATGGTCCTGGTCCCCAGCTCTGCCTGCAAGTTCCTGGCCTCCTGGAAAGGGCCATATACGGTACTGGAAAGAATTGGACCCGTCACGTATAGGCTGAGGCAACCTGGTCGGCGGCAGGCGGACCAACTCTACCATGTCAACCTCCTAAAGAAGTGGGTGGGGACACGGGACCAGCTGGCTGCCTTGAGTCTCACCGAACCTGTGGTTGTTGACGTCAACCCTCATCTCTCGGCTGCCCAGAAGGTGGAGTTGCAGCACCTGGTCAGTCAGTTCCAGGATGTGTTCTCTACCCAGCCCGGGCGGACCAGCGTGATCCAGCACGACATCAAGACATCCTCTGGAGTCATCGTCAGGCAACGGCCCTACCGTATCCCAGAAGCTCGTCGGCAGGCTATTGAGGATGAGATCCAACAAATGCTGAAGTTGGGGGTTATTGAACCATCCCGGAGTCCGTGGTCCAGTCCCATTGTGATGGTCCCAAAGCCGGATGGCACCCTCCGCTTTTGTAATGATTTCCGCCGCCTGAACGAAGTCTCAGAATTCGACGGGTACCCTATGCCTCGGGTCGACGAACTGCTGGACCGCCTCGGAAGGGCCCGGTACATCAGCACCCTAGACCTCACCAAGGGCTATTGGCAGGTACCACTCTCTGAAGCTGCTAAGCCGAAGACTGCCTTCTCGACTCCCAGTGGCCACTGGCATTACCGGACCCTTCCCTTTGGCCTGCACGGGACCCCTGCGACATTCCAGAGAATGATGGACATCATCCTGCGGCCCCACCAGGCATACGCAGCGGCCTACCTAGATGACGTGGTGATTCACTCCGAGGCATGGGAGGAACATTTGGATCGTCTGCGGAGGGTGCTCTCAGAACTCCGGCGGGCTGGACTCACCGCCAATCCCCGAAAATGTCACCTAGCCCTCTCCGAGGCCAAGTACCTGGGCTTCCAAGTCGGACGAGGCCTCATACGGCCGCAGGAAAAGAAGGTAGAGGCCATCCACACTGCCCCGAAACCCCGGACGAAGTCCCAGGTACGAGCCTTCTTGGGGTTGGTGGGTTATTACCGATGTTTTATCCCCAACTTCTCCTCTTTAGCCGCCCCCCTGACAGACCTGACCAGGAAGGGGCAGCCAGAGAAAGTATGCTGGACCCCAGCGGTCGAGGAGGCCTTCGCCCGGGTCAAAGCAGCGCTTACGTCCTCACCCGTACTCCGCGCTCCCGATTTTAGCTGCCCCTTTCTGCTGCAGACGGATGCCTCCGACACAGGACTGGGAGCCATCCTGTCCCAAATCCAGGAAGGTGAGGAACATCCGATCATTTATATCAGCAGGAAGCTGTCCCCGGCCAAAAGGAAGTACGCTGCCGTGGAGAAGGAAGCCCTGGCTATCAAGTGGGCAGTCCTGGAGCTCCGGTATTACCTCCTGGGCCGCAAGTTCACCCTGGTCACAGACCACGCCTCCCTGCAGTGGATGGCCCGCACCAAGGACACCAATGCCAGGCTGACTCGCTGTTTTCTAGCCATACAGGATTTCCACTTTGCTTAGCAAACAGACAGACACTAGTCTCGAACTGAATGGAAGTGCTTGTCTAACCCTTCTCTCTATTCTCCCCAGAAAGCAGCGAGTGACCGACAGCCCATCATTTGTGGAGCACGTTTTGGAAACCCACTTTCACGTTAATTGAGCACAGAAGAGCACTTAAAGCACCAGCCACCACATGCCAGCTGAACTTTTCACCAACGTTATTTGATTGTAAATAAATCCACCCTCTGGGGATGTTTCACGAAGCCAGCCTTGTCGAGTGTTTCTTCACCCCGTGACACTTTATGCTCCACTGATGCAGTGAACTGTCCAATGCAATTCAGTGATCCACCTGGGCTGTCTAGTGCTACGTTCGAACGAAGGAGCTGAGCCTTTGGTTGAAGCTTTTCATATGTCACAGTGTTCATTACGGTAACATCCGCTCCCGTATCGATCTTAAAACTAACTGGGGTATTACCTATCTTAAGTAACACACTCCATTTAGCTTCTTCTGACTCATTTTTGTTACTCACTGTGCCCAGATAAAAGCTGTCTTCACTCACTTCATTCGCCGTCACTTGTCTCACCGTTTTTGACTTGCACATTCTCGCCCAGTGTCCTTTTCTTTTGCACTTTCTGCATTCGGTATCTGCTGCTGGGCATTTTCTGATGTCTTTGTGTCCTGTTTTACCACACCTGCTACACGAGTTTCTGTTTTCTCACCAGCTCTTTTATATTTCTCTCTCGTCCAGGGCCGATTTGCCGCCTTTGATGAACGTCTGGAGGCTACCTCGTGCACGCTGTTTGTCGACTGACCCTCCTGCTGACTCATCTGCTGCGCGACATCCTCGGCTTGCCGCGTCATCTGCACCGCAGTTTCCAGGGTAAGTGCTGTCATTAGCTGCATCCTCCTAGACAGCTCTTCATCATGAATTCCAACTACCAGTCTGTCTCTTATATGTTCATTTCGACTTGCACCGAATTCACAATTCTCACTGAGTTCGTAAAGGGCTCTGATATAGCACTCTGCATTTTCCCTGGGCCTCTGCACTCTCTGATGAAAACATGCCCGCTCGTGTATCACATTCTTTTTTGGTAGGAAATACTCATCGAATTTTCCCAGCACCGTTTCTTACTCCTCGGCACTTTCCCCTTCTCCGAATGTGAACGATTTGAAAATGTTCTCCGCTTCAATGCCCATTGCATATATTAAAGTGCTTATCTGTACCTCTTTGTCCTCTTTGCTTAGTTTTGTCGCGGTCCTGTAGCGCGCAAACCTCTGCCGCCACGTTGGCCATTCTGTTGAAACTCTCTGGCGGGTGAAATTTCGACATAATGCTCTTCTCTTGTCTTTATAAGTCTTTATACTTCTGACACCATGTCTTATAAGCATTTGCAAGGAGGCATTACTTGTGTTCTGTCGATTTATTGAAGAGCCACATGGAAACACTGCGTTCAGCTTGTTTACATCAGAATCAACTCTCTTACTCTTCACTGTATTACGCTGACCTTTAGAACTCTCATAGTCCCCCTAGTGGACTGGTTATGTAACACCATAACACATATACTGTAGGTAATTCACAATACCCTGACAGAACTGAAGTGAGGAAATGGTGGTAAAAGACCCATCATAACCAAAGTAGTTTAGTCTCAGTAAACCTCCTGGGGATTTTACTCACATCAAAATCAACTCTTTCTCCATCTGGAATCTTTGGGGGAATGAGGTTCGGCAACATGAAAGGTCTGAAAAATATAACGATAGTCTTTCAAAATTCGGCCTGATATGAAATCGTGTACTTTTGATCATGATATTTAAAAATGTAACAAATCAACTTACTTTAGGAATTTGGGTTTGGACCCCTCTGAAAATGAAACATACAATCAACCAGAAGTCATTCAAAGTGATTTTTAACACAATAAACGATAGATGCTGACGAATATGTCATTAAATCCGCAAGCTAGGTTTCAATCAAAACAGCTGTCTTTTTTTCCTCTCTGTATTGAATGTTATCATAAAAGGATTAGGGATGATCTAATGCTTAGTTTGAAGACACTTTCAGAAGGGTGTGTGTGCCATTATACAGGTTTCAACACGCCACAAACAATTACTGGAGAGGTGTAAATCTCAGCTTTCCTGACTTTAACCAATGCAATACCTCCTCCATCTTCTGTCTCCTCTTCCCCATCTGAAAGAAAGATGGAAATGTGTTCAGCATCACTGACATAGAGAACAGAGGGACAGAAGGAGAAACTAATGACAGAAAAATGATGGGGAAATTACCATGCTTCACTTCAATATACATGGAGATTTATTGTGAGATTTATACACGAGATTTATTGTGTGTTATGAGTTCAGGTAAATATCATTTGACGGATTAGTTCCAGATACACAGGTATACACATACGATATTAGTATTTTAAAAGGTTAACTATATAAAAGTGAAAATTAAAATTGACTTGCCTTAAAATTATTTTAAGTTGATTTAAAACTTTTTAAACTAAAATACCAGCAATTTATCTTTATAAAGTGAGCCTGTTAAACAATTAGTTTTTTTTTTTTCTTTTTGGTTCTGTACTCTTCTATCTGGTTGCTGTTTGGTTGGGTTTATTTGGTTAGGTCTTTATCAGTGCAAACAATAACCCTTTTATAAAAACAGCAATGCTTGGATGAAACGTCAACGCGGTTCTGCCCACAGATTTAATATAGATACGACTATCATTTATTGCCGAATCAATAAAGCATTTCTGTGGCTAGGTGATCTGTTTTGATAAGTCATTTGGCAGATGGTTCAACTAAATATGAAAACAAAGTGCAAATTCCAATTGTTCAATGTTGCTTTCATAATTTTTTTGTCTGCTTCTAAATAAAATAAAAATAGGATTTTATTTTACACCTTAAAACAATTTTATTTGCAATAATAAAAATATTATTTTGGCAAGAATAATTTTGGTTAAGTGGATTTTTTTTTTTAAAATCATAATTTTTAAGCATATTTCTTTTCCAGTTCATCCAAGAGAATATGTTAACCATAATGTTTAGAGCAATGCCTGACATTAAAGGTTAGCTTTGAAAGCATGAGATCCCACCCTCCCTTCAGAGCGTCTCCAAAGCCACGCCTCCTTCAAAACACATGAACACACAGCAAATTCTCCAAAGCCTCACGAGAGACTGCGTTAAACAACCTCATGTCTCAAAGCACATAATATTACAATTTTAATGAATGTAAAACATTGCAGAGCTCTAGTTGTACCACCTGACTGCTGCAGATTAGCATTGATAGTGTTGACATAGAAAAATAAATCCAAGTCTGAGAACGTGAACAGCTACAGGTAGAACATCACGGGTTGCCATCTTGTAATTGCGGTTACGACATGGCAGCATTATCGCATTGTTTTGATTCAGGAGGAACTGTAAAAAGAGGCGACGCTCAGTGACTAACGTCTAGGGCTGGAATAAATATCGATTTCTCGATATTATTTGATTCTCATTTTTACAAACCGATATCGATTCTTAAATCTCAAGAATCGATTAGTCATCCTGTTTCATTTGAATGAATGGGACATTGTCTCGCGGCTGCGCACATCCAAAAAAATCGCAATAATCTTTGTCCTTTGTTACTATTGATATGAAACAAAGTCTCAGTTTTCAAATTACGTCCATTTTCTTTAGAAATTCAAAAACATTGATAGCGTTTTGGCGCTGTGGCGTGAGATCGCTCCGGCGCAGCTCAAGAGCAGCAGCAGCGCTGATCTCTCTTCCGGCTTAATAATACCAGTCACAGCGCGAAATAAACATGAATGAGCATCTGAAAGTGTGTTAAAGATAGAGTACAACTTATCGAAATCCGTATCATGTCACATTGATTCGCCAATTAGCGTTTTAACCATGGAAAGACGTCAGTTAAACAGCTTGTAATCAATGTCATGTATCGTCATATTTACCTCAGAAAACCCACATCAACTCGTTAGTCAGCTAGAAAAAATAACTCCAGAGAGGAGCATTTTGCTAAATATATACACTATATTACATATGCATTATAATCTTAATGTTCTTTAATATTTAATGCATATTTGAATAAATCTGGCAAGTTTTTTTATGACAGCCACCATTTAAATGTTTATATTTCATATAATCTTCTTATTATAAAAATAAATAAAAGTGCAATTTGAGTGTTTGTATGGCTACAAAACAGTTCATTATTACCTTCATATTAGGCTAATGAAGCCTAGTTGGCTACAACTAGACTCCCATAGTTTACAGCATTTGAGAGATTTGATTCCCTTGAGAAAAATGGCCATTTATTGTAACTGATATCCAAAATAATCGATATTGAATCGAATCGTAATCGAAATCGAATCGAATTGTGAAATTTGTCTCAATACCCAGCCCTACTAGCATCTGTCTAATGGAGCATACATACGTTGACAGCCAGGTAGGATAGGAAAATGGTCCGAATGCAATGATTAGACAATTTTTTTGTTTTGGTCCTGAGACTTCCACAGAAGATATATGTTTTAATATTTAGACCACTTCTATTGTTGACTGCTGTCAGGATATGAATTTTCTGAAATTTCAACCAGTATAACCAACCCGATCTCACGACTAAGTCGTACGAATTCGACGAATGATTAAAAAGTGGCTAAATCGTAACAATTCATACGACCTCACTCGTACGAATTAGTACGATTTTGCTAAATCGTACATATTTTACGAATTGGCCAACTCGTATGAATTCATACGAATGACCTACCCCTTACCCCGCCCCTAAACCTAACCATCATGTGGGTTTAGACAAATCATACAAATTCGTACGAGTGAGGTCGTACGAATTAGACACTTTTTTATCATTCGTCGAATTCGTACGAATTGGTCGTGAGATAAAAAATTTCCTACCCTTTAAATAACTTCCAACATAAGAACTCTTCACAATCTCCACCCATTGCTCAGATTATTTGTTTACAGAATTTAGATTTGTCTCCCTATCATAAGTTAATGGACTAATACTGTAACTATTGGGAAGGATGTTTTGCAACTTTGACTTTTTTATGTCAATCATTTCAATTATGTTTGTATTGCATTTTTGTTGAGTCTTTTATCTTAAGGACTTTAATAACATCTTACCAGAAAAAGCTTTAGCTTCTTTTTTTTTTTCGTATGTACATGTAAAACATCTTGTACAGCATGTAAAACATATTGTTGACTGTATTTATGCAACTCTTGTTAAACTTGTAGGAAATGTACACTACAGCTCTTGTCATAAATCACCTCAGCTGCTGACATGGCATTACATATTTACTACCTTTTTACATTGTCTAAAGTTTCCAGTGTTCACTAATTTATAATTTAATTATAATTTAATTATATTAATTATAATTTTATAATTAATATATAATTTATAAATTAAAGGTATTATTATTATTATTATTATTTCCTGATAGTTTGATGGAGGTCTGGAGGGGTTTGAGGTCAAACTGAGGGGTTCCTCAACAGGACTCACCGTGTTCCTGGGTCTCTTCCTCTCCTCCTGCTTTCGCATCGTCTTCTTGAGCCTCTAAATATGGAAAAAGTTGCAGGACGGATCTATTTAGCTCGCATTACTGTCAGTTGTGACTCATTTGTTTTGCTTCTTTAGGTGCCAATTTGCATAAAGATTCCTTTGAGATTAGTCATTTGAGAGTGTGAAAAATGTAAAAATTATTGTGTGTACTCTTTCAGGGGAAGATTGAGCGAGTTAGTTCCTGAGGGCAAAAAAAAAAAAAAAAAAGCCGTCTACCAGCCTGGGCATGATGGGTACTGGCAGGCCAGTTAGATTAAAGCATGCCTCAAATCTCACACTCACAGCAATACACACCTCTTTACCAGCCACGCAACTGTTGTCTATGATATAAATGTGTCGGCGTGATTGAAGTCAGACCAAACTTAAAAAGTAGTACAGATGGTAATACCACTCTTTGATTTATACAAAGGTTAGTTCTGGTCCTCAAATCTGATTGGCCGAGCCGTTAAAACTCTTCACTGTTTGTATCATTCCGCTGTAAGACTCTGAAATGAATGGTATAGTCAGCCCATTCTCACCCCCAAGGCGTCACTTAACTGACTCCTTGGGAAGCATTTGGACATGCTTCAATATCTGACGCTTTAGGCGCCCTTTAGCGTCAGTAAGATGACGCCCTAGGATCGCGTGTACCCTACCCCCACCCCACACCTAAACCTAACCGCGTCCTCCAACAGACGCTTTCCTTTAGCGTCAGTTAGATGACGCCGTAGGATCGCATCATGTAAGTGACGCTAAAGGGCGCCTAAAACGTCAAATATTGAAGCATGGTCAAAGGTGACGCCTTGGGGTGAGAATGCATTGGTATAGTGACTCTTTCTGTAGGTTACATTGTTCAATTTACATTCATTGGGTCATTGGTTGCGTTGAACCCTAATAAACCAATTGTAATTGAACTACAGCACAGTTGGAATTAAAAAGTCACAAGTAACTACATCAATTGGAATGAAAATTGAAAATCGCATTATAAGGGATGGTTGAAACGTTAGAAACTTCAATGCTGGCAATTTTATTTTTCATATCAGTGCTACCTGATTAAATTAGACTCTTCCCTTTTGCCAGAGAGTTAGGAACATTTCAACACTCATGCACTGGGCATGTTGCCATCCAAGGCCACCATGGATTCGCTTAACCAGAGGCAAATACCCCCTTGCTTTAGTAGGAAATACTGCTTAGCTAACTTTTAGTTGTAACAGTGTTGATTTTTATTGTTAAAGAGTAAGAGTAAGTTTCCAGTGAAGGGTCAAGCGTGTTGTAGGCAGTGGCCAAGTGTTGCAAAGAATCGTAAATATGGAGAGAAGACACTGAATCTGAAAAAAAAAACTCTATATTTGTAGTCAACATTTCCAACTGGATGACTACGATCACCGTGTTTTAGGCCAAATGGAGAAAAACACTGTCATTCCATTTTATTTTTGACAGCAGTAAACTTACAGCGGCGGATATTTACATTAAGTGCAAATAGCAATAGATTTTATTTACACTATGTAAAAAATATCAATATCAGTGTTTTCTTTGCAATTGCATGTTATAAAGTAAGAATTGCGAGAAATAAACTGACCTTATTTCTTCCTTATTGCAAGTGCAACTTTATATCTCGCAAGTCTGAAATCTTTTCTAAGGGAGTCCAATTCTAAGGAAAAAATTTTTTTTTATCTCTCACAATTTGGACTTTATAACACACAATTGTGACTTTATATCACGCAATTCAGAGTCGCAAATACGTTTTAATTTGTCATTCGGTTGCACTTACTCCCTACACCACAGCGAATCTTTTTTTTTCAAAAATGAACAAATCTTTTTCCATGTCATTTGGTTCATTCAACGAACGAAATGAACGAATTGACTCAGGAAAAGATTCGTTCATTTTGATGAACGAGTTCGAACAAAGTTTATCAAGCGACTAGAATAATTTTTGTGTGAAAAAACAACAACAAAAATAACAACTATTCTTTTCTTCCTTCTGGGCCTGAGACGAGAGTTCAAGAGATTTCCACGACGCATGCGCGAGAATTGCGATCTCCTTCAACTACGTCTAGTTCAGTTCTCGCGTATGCGTCGTGGAAATCTCTTGAACTGGAAGGAAGAAAAGAAATAGTCGAATAAAATCGTTATTTTTGTTTGTTTTTTCCCACAAAAAGTATTCTCGTCGCTTGATAAACTTATAGTTGAGCCACTGTAGTGACATGGAATATGTAAATATTTTCTTCATTGACTTTCTGGGCCGTCAAGTTTCGATCCCTTAGGAGATGTAGCAGTGATCCACCTCTCAAATTTAATCAAAAAAATCTTCATTTGTGTTCCGAAGACTAACGAAGGTCTTACGGGGTTGGAACAACATGGGGGTGAGTAATTAATGACTTAATTTTCATTTTTGGGTGAACTAACCCTTTAAGGTAGGTAGGCTATATGGTATTACCATGTTACTATAGTACTTTTTAGTGTTAGTGAATGGACTTTGGCAGATAAGCGTTCACTACCTTCCTCATGCTGCGTCTCCTCCTGCACCTCCTCCTCCTCCTCTTCTTGCACCTCTAAGCCACACCATGCACGTTAGATAAGCAAACAAACACACAAATATCACTAAGATGGAAGCTAAGAGATCGGTCCACAAGTGCCACTGGAAGACAATAATGGATTAGTGATGGTATGCAAATCATTCAGACATTTCCGCTCCACTTTTTCCATAACATTGTCACTTTTGGGTGTGTTTTGTTTAACAAAACTTGTCCAACTGATAAGATTTCACAGTCATAAATCTACATGACGGTTCTCCATATCTTGTTACCACGCTTGCATGTCCGAACTTCGTCCAAAATATTTATGATTTTTGTTTTAAAATGGCATGGTAACGCATGCAAAACCTGATCAGCTGGTATGGTTTGAAGGTTTTACTATTGTCCACCATTTCAAATTTCAGTTTAAATAACAATATTTTAACAACTCTGTTGTTACAAAATGTTATTTATTTAACAAATACTTCAGTTACTTCGCTTTTCTAAAACTCTGTAGCAGCAAGGCTGATATTTCTGACCTTTCCGTAAGCAAAAACAGTATTTTTTACAGTATGAAAGTTATTTTTATGAAACACAAGACTTACCCTCCTGCTCCCTAGAGAACAAGACAAAATAGTGCTGTTATTTCCATTGTTCTCATAGCCCAAGTATGTTCCCAACAGCTGCATGAACTCTCAGATTAAGTGTACTTATCAGATGAGTCACAAGTGGATGGTGTTAAAATACACTATAGCGTTTGTCACTGTATTCACTGTAATATCACTAAAAGAAATATTGTAAGAGACATATTTGTCACCGATGGATGGATGATAGAGTGATGAATTGGTACACTTACTCATACTCTTCCACTTCTTCGTTGTCTGACATTTTTACTCTGTATTTAAAAAAAAAAAACATATATAATTTAATTAATAACATTATATTATTTTAATAAATATAAATTATATACCTTCATAAGTGAACCAAACAATTAAAAAACAGCGTTTCTAAATCATCCAAAAAACTTTATTCTTGTTTGAAACATAAATATTGTACCTCATACGGTTCATTTTTCTGTATATAATATTCAAGATGTAAACCTCTTACCTGATGACCAGCTGAGATGTAGAAAGAAAGTCTGTCTTAATGTCCGAGAGGCAAGCTTTGGCTCTCCTCTTGATTCTTATATGACTGGAGCCGGGGGTCTCTGTGGGGGTCAGACGTCTCACTCACTGTGTTTATTTTTACTCTCAGAGATAAGTGGAGAACAGTCTTGAAAGCACTCCCTAAAAGGCCGCTGCCATTGTTATGTGGAGAGAATGGAGAGATAGCTAATGTCCATATCAACACAACCCTCAAGGTGTCGTGTGATAACATGTGCCACTGCTTATTCTCTGACCGCTCACACCATACCATGTCTCAGATTTGATTTCAGATCTACAGCTTATTTAGTTTTGTATCCATGATCAAGTAGTTTTATATTCATGATCCAATGATGAGGCCAATATGTCAGTAAAAAGTAACTTGGAAGTCAATGGGACCAGAAACTGTCTGGTTAATGATATTCTTCTAAATATCATGAAAATTGGCTAAATGGATTTAAAAATGATAAAACTCAACTGTTTAACTCTGGGGGAGTTGTAAAATGAGCCTATTTCCAAAAAAAAAGAAAAAAAAAAGTGGAGTATCTCTTTAAGTGTTGGTTGCTTAGGGTAGTTAGGAGAGAGAGAATTGAGAATTGAAATGCTCTTTATTACAAACTTGCATATTGTTACGAGAGAGAGCGAGAGACAGTAGGTGAATGTGTGTGTGTGCCTCAGTGTGTTTCCCTAATGTCCACCACAATGACCGTAATGTGTGTATGTGTGTGTAAATATATGTTAACCCCTTACCTGTCACCCCCCTTTCTGAGAATGGGGTTAAAATGGACTGTTCAAACTTAAATGGTTGTAATTCAAGAATATATACCCAAGTTTGGTCTTGTTTTAAAGGAAACAATCAGAAGATTATTGCTGAAGTGAAAACACTTCAAAAAATTAAAGTATGAAAAAGTTATGGAAGTTTAAATTCACATTGAATCAAATATACTGTACTAAATATTTTTTATTTACTCTAAAATTACTATAAAATCAAAGCCATAAATCTAACCAAGTTATGTTCCAAATTTGAAGTTGATATCACAAAAATTTAGATTTTGTTTAGGCGTAGTACCAAAAATAGCCACCGGGTGCCATTGAATTCCATTGAATTTTGTTGTATACATTCTGCCTTAACAAATTAATACATTTCTGTTCAAATATCAATTTTGTCACAAAATTTGGAACCCTGAGACTCAGACCTTTCTGACAATATGTGTTTTGTCAAGATTAGAAAAGGTTTTGATTATAAATTATGAAATATAATGATGCCCAAAAGGGGAGGAGCCTGATATAATAAGTACCGTTTCTATGGTAACAGGATGTTTTCACAGGATGAATTCTGAGTTTTTAAGCTTTCAAATGATACCTAATTTATGATAATACTAAAATATGTGATATAATAAAAAAGGCGATAAAAAATAATATTATATTTTAGAGGATAATATATGTTTATTATAATTTTTAGAGGATAACATTATACTATATATTTTTTTTAATTGAATAATACTAGATTATATGTTTTATTATGAACTTTTAGCATAAAAACAGAAGTTTCGATGATTAAAAGTGGGTGCATCGACTTTTTGTGACAAAAGTCAGACCTCCTGTTAAAATGCAGATTTTTTTGAGGTCATCAATTACTCTTCCTACATAATTTTTAACACAAAACAGGGGTAGAATATTTATTTAGAAGTCTTAGACCTTTCCAACAATATATAATTTGTCATAATTATACTAGGATTTAATAGAAATATAGTGAAGTAAAGTTAGGCGTCCCGGTACCAGGACTGTGACAGTTAAGGGGTTAAAATATATGTTAAAACACTGTGGTATCAAGTGTTCACAAAAATTATAATCTGTTAATAATTATAAAAATTATAATCAGTTAATTGTGCAATTAATTTAATTTGTACATTTAAATTTAAGTTGTTATTATTCTTTATGTCTTTATTATTATACTAAGTGTTACAAGCTTTGGCAATATTGTAATATGCAGAGAGAGATAGAGAGACTTCAATACATTTAGCTCATAGAGCTACAAATGATTGTAAATCATTATTATTGCAACAACATTATTATTAATACTACTTTGTCATTAGTAATATAATCGTAATCAATATTTTCCCCACTTGTTTGTAAGGTTCTACAGTATTATTTTTATAATTACTCCTAGTAGTAGTAGTATTGTTATTATTTATGGTATTATTCCAGCATTATTATTCAAAATTTAATTAAACATATTTCTTAGCATGCCATTATTGAAAAGATGAGACGACAACCACTGTTGGAAATTATAATGATAATAATAACAACAATATAATTATTGCTCACACTTAAGATTAGGGTCCAATTCTTCCTATTAACTAACTAACTATGACTTAATAAACTCATAATTACTGATTATTAATAGTTAGTAAGGTAATTATTAAGTTTAGGTATCGGTTGGATTAAGGGATGTAGAATATGATCATGCAGAATAAGGCATTAATATGTCATTTATATGTATAAACAGCCAATATCCTAGTAATATGCAACTATAGTGAGAATTGAACCCTAAACTAAAGTGTTACCTTTATTAATAATAATATAGGCCTATTATAATACATTTCAAATTTTCACATACATAGATTCTCTCTGGCCTGCATCATTTAAGCATTATAAAGCATTAAATTGCACATATTTCTATAGCATATTATTACTCAAAAACATGAGAAAACATAACCACTAGTATAAAAATGTAATTCATGTACAAGATAACCCTTCCGGGCAGAAAAGATAATTACTTGACAGGTCGTTCAGTCCCCAAAGTAAAAAGAAAACGTAGGCTTGGCTGAGTTGGAATGAATTAAAAGTCAGTTAGCAAAGGGCTTGATAGGACACATTTTTCCATTACATTACATTTCCTTATTGTGACTTAAATCTCCGGCAAGTTGAAACAACGACAGCGACAGCATAGATCAGTTTCAGCGTTTGATTTTATAGCCTTTATTAAATATGAATCATCAAGCTCATATTAGAAAGTTCATTGAAACAGACATTCATGATATTACAGTTGTACCTTGGACTGTTATGAGATATGGCTGAGGTCAGGGGTCAGAGACTATGCCTCTTTCTCCTGATAACTCACTTATCGACAGCGCATATATCAAGTCAGAGGGAATGGAGTGTCTGGCACCAACACAGAGGCAGTAAGGGAGAAAAAGAGCTTGTGATGTTCAATTTCAGTCTATAAAGACACTGTAATACAGTCTTAGTCGCACAATCCACCAGTACAAAAAAACAGTTATGTAAGCCTTGCATTTACCCAAATAAATGTAAATCAGAGGTAAAGTGCTGAGGAATTAACCAACGTAAAGGAGCAGAAGGAAATGAGTTTATGGACAATCCTTGGTGTTGACTGTCTGAGAGAGTCGATCGCGCTTCCTTCGAAATCTGCGGAGACATCATCAAATGAATCTCATGAAACCTGAAATGCAGAAAAATTAGAAATGTTCACAATTATCCTTTGTTTAGAGACAGACAGTCACCTCGCTTTTCCTTCAGCCATGAGAATGTCACTTGTGGTCCTGTTCTTCTCTTTCAAACAGACTTTTCTTAATGGAGATGTTCACATGTCTCAGATCCTGAGCAAGAACAAAAGTGACAAAAATTATTAGGAAAGGCAAACGGATAGCAACATGCACTTGAAATTCATTTTTGGTATGTTTTAGCATACCTCAAGGGCATCCAAGATGTAAGTGTCTTTGTTTCTGCAGTATTTTCAATTTTGATATTTTTAGGTCAAACCGTTCGTGTCTGTCAGTCATATAATGGAGGTCTATGGTCACCACCTCAAAGAGCATGCACAGAGAAGTCCAGATTAAACACGATTTAATGACTTTAAGTACACATTGATGGCCTAAGACACGAAACGAGCGGTTTGTGTGAGAAAATGAACAGTATTTATAGCGTTTTTACCTCTTGTAACCACAGCCACGTCCAAGTGATCTGATTTGCCTACGCGTGTACGTCACACAGAACAGAGATTGTAGGTAAAACGGCT